>CAMXCT020002112.1:386866-415967 GCA_947184155.2 Cladocopium goreaui | reverse complement strand
ATACATTGCATACATTACATACATTACATACATTACATACATTACATACATTACATACATTACATACATTACATACATTACATACATACATACATACATACATACATAACATTACATAACATTACATAACATTACATTACATTACATTACATTACATACATACATACACACACACATACATACATACATACATACATATACAGTGTGGATGTATTTCTATGTAGCAACCCATTATTTTTAAGAAAGAAGCTTGAACAAATCTTACTAAGCGAGTGGCAAATTATGATAAGTGAGTTTCTCCTTTACCTAAACATGCAAAAAGATGAGGGTAAAACGACCATTTGATACCATGTGTACATCATTTTCCTAGGATTTCCATGGATTTTCCATGGTTTTCCGGTTTTCCACATCTTTTCGTAAAATTTCCCCCAGGGTCCCACGGCTTTTCGCACCGTCAGCAGCGCCACGGCCCCGAAGAGCGCCACGGCCAGGCTGCGCCGGGCCAAGTGCGTGCGAACTGAGAGGTTCATCACCCTTGGGCACGGGCACGGCGTGGGAAGACCAAGACCTGCAAAGGCGATAACTAAAGAAATATACATGGTATCATATGATATATAATCATATAATATATAATATCAACGGATGTAGATATGTGTGTATATATATACATATATATATATAATTATATATATATGGTACCACCGTTGCATCCAACTACTTACTAAATTGGCAACTGAGGATTTTGAAGAAGAACAACATGATCGGATCTTTAAAATCTTTAAACATATATCTATAAATATATCAACATGTGGATTGAGACCAACGATCATGTATACAACCAGCCAAGGGCATGTGGTCCCGAGGCCCCCGCTGAGGCCAGGCCCAAGCACTGCCAGCACCCAGGCCGGTGACAATGGGCGGCAGCAGGGCCAATGTGATGCCCTCAGTGGATTTCACAGGAAAATGGTGGCCCAGCATCAAAAAAGAAGCATCCAAACCAGGGAAACATGCTTCAACAAGGGAAAAATGATGAGAGATTGGGATATAATGGGATGATAAGGAAATCTTTGTGGATGCCTGAAGCAAAAAAACGACCACGGAGATTTTTACGAGGAATCTGAAGCCTCTTTTTTTGGGGATCACCTTTTGGGGGGGTCAAGTATGGTCAAGCCATATTTGACGTCCAAACAAAACGCCCAAACAGCTGAGCTGTCATGCCCCATGCTCTGGAAGCCAATGAAGCTTCCTTGCGTCAATATTGCGACTTGTACCAACTTGTACCTCTAGATAATATATATACCTTTCTCACTCTATGCGAGAATTTGACATGTGTGATTGGTGTGTGTATATATAATATATATATAATATATACACAAAAAGATGTGTAAAGCATTGTAAGGCCATTTTGCGCTCGACCGCCATGTCCCCGACTCCCAAACACACAACAAGTTGGCCGCGCTGCTAAAGGGAGGGGAAGAACACTCTCAACCTGCAACCATTGAAGTTCAGTGGCACAGTATACTGATGGGATGGTTGGTCACTGGTCAAATCCCCACCGCGGGGGTTGAAATCCAGATGTTTTTATGGGTCTGGATACCCCAGAATAGGCTTTGGTTTACTACTAAAAATCAACAAACCTCTGGTTCCCAGTGATCCCTGTTGACCCATACCAAAAAATCCACATCATTTCCAACGCTGAACACGTTTTTTCCCATGCGATTTTTGAGTTTGACCCCTCCAGCTGCCCAAAAACCCGGTGGTTTTGAAAGCCATTGCTATCCGTACTTCTGCTGATGAAATCCATTTAAATTCCCATTTTGGCTGCTTAAATCTCATCCCATTTTGCCGGTTTGAAGTTTGAATCTCAATGTTTGCTTGAATATATATTATATTATAATTATATATATATAATTATATATAATTTATTACAAATCCCAACTTGTGTTCTTTTCTCCACAAGTTGTAGCTTCACCCGTCGGAACGCCTTGGGATGCATGGCCACATAGAAACCCGCCACCAGCGAGCTAGCCATGGCCGTGACCAGTGTGAGTTTCACGCTCCAACGGATCGACAGGGAGATGCAGCAGACCTCAGCGGCGGGTGGAGCTGTTACCGTGGTGGTGCTTGTTTACCAACAAAAAACAGCTATCAAACACCCAAAAAACTGAAAATTCTTGGTTTAAACATGTTTCAACAATCTTCAAGTCCTTCAGAAATCTTCAGAATCAGGACATATTAGGACCCTTTAACGCTTTTTTAGCGATCTTTTTTCACCACCCAAAAATACTCAGCCGAACCGGACCGCCCAGGCACAGGCACCGGCGAGCGTGCCTCCAGGTCGATCCAGGCCGCAGCGCCCAGGTCCAAGGTGCGGCTGGCCGTGAAGACCTGGGAAAAATGTGTTTTTTTCAGCACCAAAACTGGGATAACTGGGGTGATTTCTGGGGATTTCACCATGAAAATGTGGGAAAAGTGGGATTTTTTGAATTGATGCAACTCTTAAAATTATAAAACCTAACCAAATTTAAGCAACAAGAATGTGGGATTTCCCTGATTGAAGCAACGAAAATGATGAGTTTGCGAAGAAAAATGGAGCATTCTGCCAAGCAAACAAGGGGAGAAATTAGGGACTGTAGCATATGAAAGGGTGATCATTGGATGTCATGGCGAGTTAATGTGAATTGTGATTTCCTGGTGAATTGGTGGTGAATATGGTGGTGAACTAAAATGATGATTTAGTGGTACAGTAAGTTGACTGTGTATCAAACGAACAAAGAAATTGGGGATTTCATCAACTCGGGGCACACCTGGCCCGGCAGCACGGCCAAGCCCACGAAGTTGGCCGAAATGCAAAAGGCACAAAGCACCAGACCTAAGAGGTGCCACAAACCTTCACGAAAGCCCAAGACGTAGATGATTTCAATCACCACCTGGGATGGCGGTGTTGCAGATGGTTTTTTCCTGTTGGAAAATTTGTTGTGTGTCACCAAAAATTGGGCCCTGAAAACATGGGATGAGGTGAAAAGAGGTTTATTTGTGATTGAGTCATTGCCCCCTGATGGCTGGGATATATTGGGAAGTGCTCAAAAACCTTCTGGTCAGCCCCTTAACCTGGCGAAGTTACATGCTCGTCCATAAGAGCCAGAACAGCGGCCACATTGGCCAGAAGCCCAAGGCTTAGGAAGCACTTCTTCCAATCTCCTCGGAAAGGGCTGTCCGAAAGCAACCTCCCGAAAACTCATCTCAGTATCTTGGGTTTTGCCTTTTTGATGCGACAAACACCATTCTTAGAGCTGGTAAGACTCTGGACTTTCTGACTATTGAGTACAGGAGCACACAGCAACTTTGGGTGGCTCAATGCTTTGTAGCCCGGCTGACCGTCTCGTTTCGGCGGGTCCTTAGGAGTGGTTATCAATTCGGTAATCCCAATAATGAAACAATCCCAATATTACCACAAATGAGTGGTAAATATCATCCCCAAATGGTAGGTTTATGGCATTGGGTAAATCTCACATTCCAGTTGCAAGGTGGTTTATAACCCCCATCAACTACAGAATACTATCGATGCAGTATATCTACCATAAACCTAGTTACCTATCGGTAAACAAACATGGCTAGCTGGGAAAGTAATTGGAGGTTTCTTAGCTGGGAAAATCCTCTACAATGTGGGATTTTCCAGCAAGCCACGTGGCTGATGACCGGAGGGTATTCACCCAATCATTGTCTCCATTAAACCACTATTGAACCCTATTGAAGTCCCTATGAATAAATGGATACCCTCCTGTTTTTACGAACACTTCGATGTGGAGTTTACAACCATTTGCACAGTAGATCATGTTCCTAGGGATTTCCCCATGGCATTTCAACATCTACTGCTGAACCCCCCGAGGTTCTCCGCACCACACGGGAGGTGGCCAGCAGCGCGGAAAGGGCACAGCAGAATCCCAGCAGTTGCAGAAAGACCGAGTTCAGCGATGCTTGGCGGATGTTGAGGCCTGATATGTACCATCTGATATTATTTATCTTATTTCACACATAGCTATCGGAAAGTCACCACTTTTAAGAGGTTAATTGGTGGTTATTGAACATAGCACATAGCTATGGAAAATGAATGAACATTACCATTTTTAGCTGGATAAATCATCATAAACCATCTAGAAATGGGGACGTTTTCCTTGGCTATGGTAAATAACCAGAGGGTAATTTGCGGAGCAAGTGTTCATTGATATTGCGGATGCCGTTTGTCCGAGATTGACAAACTAATAGTCAAGGGTCTTGCTTAAGACTCTCAGTCATGAATTGAATTTGACATATTATTACTTGGTAATTTGAAGCCTGGGTGCAACATGAACTTGAATATATCATAGACATTATTCGGATGTAGCTCTTGACCATTGACACTCAAACAAAAAATCTATGGCGATGGATGTCATGGAGCAACACAAACAAACAAACACCAAAATTACCCATACGACGACGCATACAATCACCAAGATCTACCAGACTATATCAAAAAAAATCCTTCAACAAATCATCAGAATCAGCCAAACAAATCCAGGAATCTACCAAATCATCCAACATCTACCAGAAATATACCGACTCCTATTACATCCTAATATATTCCCAATATACCACCATTTTTGTTGGTTAAAACATGTTAAATCCCCAAAATTATGGCGAAATCATGTTAATTCTATAGTCAAAAATCATGTTGTATTATATCCCTATTATACCAATTGTATCCCTAATACACCACCTATATTGACCAAACCCCTCCACCCTCTCCCACTTCCTCGCCTGCGGCCAGGCCTAGCAACGTCGCCGCTGTTCCCTGCGAGACGCGAATCAGCAGCGCTGGGCGCGACGACGGCGCCGTAGAAGCGCTGGGGGACAGCATGTTTCGGGCTTGGAGACCGAGGGTTAGTCAGAAAAACCCTGGTGATTTTTAGATAATTGTTGATTCATTCTTGTCTAGATGCTTATCCAGCATCATTATGATTCATTATTGTCAATGTTGAGTAGTATCTAGATTAATTTGTCTCTTTCGTAGCATCCATGATCGTTGTTGGTTCATTGTTGACCCCACAGATTGCCCTAAACGGGTGGTATATAACATTGATGCACCAAATGGTAGGTTCAATATTGGGTTTACCACGTGAAACAAAAAAACAATGGGGGCGTGAATGAAGAAGAAATTGGATCTTGCAGAACAGAATTGGACTAAAATCCATGTTGAAAGTCAGAACGAACATTTCCTGAAAATGGCGGACCCGAATAATCTACCATTTGAATCCATTTGACTATTCATTTAAGTATAGGTAAAGGCGCAGGGTCGTAGGATTTGGCATGTTGCAACTTTTCGGACATACTGGACATACTCACAAGTTTCTGACAAACTCATACTACCAATGTTCACAACGGCTCTCTTCAGGTCATCGCCAGTATTTCCCGAGCCAATAGTTACAGCTTTCTGTATGAACTGCATCGCCCGATATCCACCAGGCGCTGGTCAATACTGCTCTGTCAATACCTCACTCCAATCAGAATATGAATGTAGTCACCGATCTTATTGTATACTGTATGCATGCTTAGTGATACACAGATTCAATCTAATCTTTCATCATATATAGATTTGATTCAGACACCTGAAAATGCCCGTTTTTTTTCCTTCAGAGCAACCTCCAAATAGATCGAAGAGTAAAAGCAATTCCAAGGCACTGGAAAACATTACAGTATATGATCTTTGTGGGGGTGACTGTAGATACGTAGTTATCCTGAACTAGATAGAAGATGGATTGGTCAGACATAGCCCAAAATTCGTGAGGATTTCTGTGAAATTTCCATATTCATCCATGTCGGATGACTATAATGAAAAGAAAAAATATGGTGTATATATATATACCTGTAGCATACCTCTAGAGGGTCCACTAAATTTTCGCGTAGATGCTGCTGATTAGATTCTGAATAATTCACACACTTGAGTATCTTGAGTTAAGCAGCAGCATATCAGTATTTTACATTAGTGTAGGTAATATTTATGTGTGGATGGGTCAAAACATGGGGTTTATGGAACGGATGGTCTTCCATTCCATCTTATGGGAATCCAAACCCTATTACCCTCTGGTAATCAAACGTGGCAATGGAACATCTGCAAACTACATGGAGGCTTATAGTTAGGATAAAAGTGGAACTTTATGGTGGATTTTTCACCAAGCCACGTTTGACTACCAGAGGGTGTTATATATATATACACATAAGACAGTATCATATTGTACTGTATATATGACAGTATCATCTATAGGATCCTATATAAGAGGACAATTAACATGCACGTACTGATACGATACTGATATAGGACAATATCATTAGACTAAGAAATGATAGTACTAGTAGTAATAATCACAGTAATATAGTAATATCATATTGATAGGATATTTGACGACCATCCCACAACATGTGACTGTCCAATGACAGCAGAAGCGCTTCGAAGTAAAACGCACCTGCGCCTCTCTGCATCGCTGAGAGACCTTTCGCGATGAGAAAAATGGGAAGTTGACCAGCAAAAACTTGCTTTAAACGATGAAAAACTTGGATTTCACCATCAACAACTGGGATGAATAACCATCAAGACTTGCGTTTTGAAGCATCAAAAATTGGGATTACATAAACCATCAAAAATAGATAAGACATGGGGAATTCAACCGTCAAAAATTTGGGTTCTAAACCATCAACAATTTGGGATGTAACACCAGAAACTGATATTTAACCATCAAGAATTAGGATTTAACAACCATAAATCAATTATCAAAGATTGGGAGTTAATCACCATAAGTGGAGATTTTACCATCCCAACAGAAACGAAGTCATACTTTAAAATCACCCCAAACGTGGGTTCGACCACTTTATAAGAAAGAATAATGTGGTGGATGGTTCAATCGGGCACACGACCAATATCTACTTCCAGTTGCTCAGCTTGCGTTGAACCTGTGATGAATGTCCTTTTGGCCAAAGACGAATCCTTGGACATGTCCATTGTATGTATTCATATACACATCTATTCAATACATGACATACTTATGAACATAACATATGTAGGCAGTATATTATTATATGATTAATATATACACAGGGTGCGTGCATGCCAAAATAAGGTTGAATGGAAAGCTCAGAAAATGATTTGCTCGCCTGCTCCAAGAGGACTTGTAGCATGGCCTCCCATGCAAGACCATCCCTTTCGCGGGCATTTTGATTCATCCTGACCCATACCCAAGTGATTATGACTGCTATTTGTTTTGCTGAAACTTCCATATAGATTCTAAATAAAAACTCTACCCCATTGAGCGCACTGGGAGAGTCGCTGACTTCATCATACTTCAGCCACCTTCATTCCCAGGGTGGTATCCTCATGATTTGGTTCAGTGCTGTTGTTAGGTCTCTCCTCTGGATTATTGGTGGATAAATGTTGATTTCCAATTCGGTCAAATTCCATGTGTTTACTGTTATACTGTTCAAATTTCGACTTGTTGGTGGTTGATTTCATCTTGTTCATTGGTGAAAGGCCATGTTTGTTTACGGGTCAAATTCTAATGTTTTTACTGGTCAACTACCATTTTTTGCTGGAATGGGGGAAACCTTCATGATTGTTGTTTTAATCACTTAGAAATCCTCATTCTGTTGGTGAAATCCACTGAAATCCCCATGTATTGTTGGTTTAATTGCAATTTTTGTTGGTTTAATCCCAAGTTTGTTGTGAAATCAATCCATTTTTTGTTGGTGAATCATCCATGTTTCTTGGTTCAATCTCCCATTTTTTGTGGCTGAACCCGATCTGAGCCCCAGCCTGAGCAGAGCGCAGCTCCCACGATGCTGCCGGCTGAAGTGCGCGCTCGGCGCTTCTCAGGGCATCCTGGGTCACACGTTGGTTTTTTTGGGCAGCCTGAAATTTGGGTCAACATAGAATCTAACATAATCTAACTATATGTTATTTGTATATATTCCCAAATTTTATTTTATTTCTATGGGGACATTTGTAATTATTCCCATTTAGTATATGTCCCTATGTAAATAAAATGGGGATAATATGTATACATATATATATATATACAACTATGTAACCAACTAGCCAGAATCTTGGATGTAGTGGATGATGGGATTTTACTATGATTCTCAGGGTTGAGGGTTTAGGGTTTACCATGGTTTACCCTCTGGCAACGTAAGATAGCTATGGAAAACCACTGTTTGGTGTAGGGAAATCATATATTCTATTCACTATTAATCCCCCAGTTTTTACTGGTTACTGGTTGTTGGTGAAACCACACCCCTGAGAAATATGATTTTCTCACTGGGGAGAAGATCATCTCAACGACGGCAATTTTTGGCAAATTGAAACCACCAACCAGGTTGATTGGGGCCACTCTGGAAAAATATGTTCTTCCAGGTTACCTAGGGGAACACCAAATCCGCCCACACCGCTTTGGCGGTGAAGGCGTGCTTATTGGGGGGCAACAGCAACACTAAATGCTCAATGACATTTGTTAATATAGCAGTCGCTATATCAGCTTTAGCTGGGGGGGGGGGCCAAAAACGGTTTCGCACCGAGACCAGAATACGGTGGTGTTTTCGACATTTTTCGAGGATTTTTGGGTGTCTGAGCGCAAGAGGGTATTGAAATGGAATTTTGGGTCATTTTGGTAGCTTTCCGGCAATGGAAAAACGGCCAAAAATGAAAAAAACATTGTACATAGCAAGATTTTGCAGGGTTTTTGGATGCCAGAGCATTGAAAACACTGCAAAAACAAGTGTTTTGGACTGACGTTATAGCAAAAAACGTGTAAATTACCGTATGCTTGACTGGAAACATTACAAAAACACTGTCAAAAGCAATTTTTTGGAAGGATTTACTGCCTTTATGGCAAAAAACGTGTAAATTACCGTCTGTTTGACTGGAAACATTGGAAAAACACTGTCAAAAACAATGTTTTGGAAGGATTTCTTATATATATGTTGGAGTTGGCTACCGGCATTGGCACATGGAAAAATTGAAGAAAACACTGTAAATAGCGGTATTTTCAACGGTTGGGGAGATAAGGGAATTGGAAGCATTGTCGAACATGATGTTTTCGACCGGTTTTATGGCGACAAAAGTGTAAAGTACCGTGCTTTGAAGGAAACCATTGCAAAAACATGGAAACACATTCAAAGAACACGGGATTTGGGGGACTATCTAGGCGTCGTTGTCTAGCTATTTGAAATTCCGCAGCTTGGAGGGCCTCCAAGGGAGGGAAAAGTGAAAATTCCATAGCTTGGGAAGCTGTCACGGCGGGGAAAAGTGAAAATTCCCTAGCTTGGGGAACCCCCACGGGGGGGAAAAGTGAAAATTCCCTAGCTTGGGGAGCCCCCACGCAGGGGGAAAAGTGAAAATTCCCTAGCTTGGGGAGCCCCCACGGGGGGGAAAAGTGAAAATTCCCTAGCTTGGGGAGCCTTAAGGGGGGGGAAAAGTGAAAATTCCCTAGCTTGGGGAGCCCCCACGGGGGGGGAAAGTGAAAATTCTTAGCTTGGGGAGTCCCCACGGGGGAAAACCACCCTTAGCCCCTCTCACGGACCGAAATAAACCTGCGGTGTGGGCGGCCACCCCACGCGAAGCGGGGTGAATAAGAGTGTTTCCCCAGCCAGAATCTTGATTTCAAGATGTTTGAACCATGAAAAAATGGTGTTTGACCAAGTTTAAGCAACAAGAGTCGGGATTCAACATAATTCAACCGTCAAGTGTAAGTTAAACGGTTCATATGGGCATGGCGACCTGAAATGGGGTGCCACTGGGCCCGCAGCAAAGAAAAATATTTAAGCCTCAAAAAATTGTGGTTTAACCACCGGAAAAGGATTTTCTTAAAAAGGTAATTTTATTTGGGGTTTTCCTTTATTTCCGTTATATATACTCTTGAACTTTCTGGGCTGTTGTATTTTATGGTTCGCATTGGCTCGCCTATATCACTCCTACGCAAAGCCTATGCCACCAGAATGACAGTCTACGCAGACATCGCTGTATTGAACACGCCTATGCGAAGCCTGCGAAACTCCACCCGCCTAGACAAAAGCCTACGCGGCCTAGGCAATCTACACACCGCAGAAAACATTTCAAGTGAGTAGGCACCAAAACTAAGGATCACAAAGGCGGCCATGAGCAAAAGTTATCGATTTAAGCTATATCGATTTAATTACATGGTTTTGGAGCATGTCAAACAATGGCTGTTGATTTGGAGATCGATTTCCATTCATCTCCACAGAATCAACAATAGGGGGCACTTCATGGTCAGCAGTCTGCTGTCCACTGTTTGTCTTCAACGTGCGGAAGGAATTTCCATCGGAACAGCTTGGTTTTTGTACTGTTGCGCGCCTTCTTCTGCTGCAGATTCTGCTCATCTCTTTGGATCTTTAGATCATTTGTTCAATGGTAGGTTTCTTGGCCAGGCTGGACCACCCAAGTAGATGCTTCAAGACATTGTCACAAAATTGAAGTGCGCCACTCCAGCGATGATAGGGATGGATTGGGTCTCTGGCTGCCCGGGACACGGTTTGTCAATTTTTTTGTTATCGCTACGTTATCGATTTGGTTATCGATAAATTAAGATTGTTTCTCAAGTCTCTGCTTTCCAGAGCCTGTGTCATGACAGGTTTTGGCAGCACGTTCTGTGGTCAGAAGTGCGTACTCTAGGCCTTTTGCGAGCACCTCTAGGCCTTTTGGGAGCCCATGGATTCACATCCGACGAATACTAAAACAATGCATGTGAGGTTGCTATACAATCCCAAATGGCTGCGAAAAACAACAACACCTTTCAACTTCACCATCAATTCTCGTTATCGCTTTAAGTAGTTCACCATATCGCGTTCCATGGTTTGGGCAACGTTTTCCACCCTATGACCTCTCATGTAAAGGTTTCTGCATGAACCTTTCAGGTCTTCGCTCAAGTGTTGTATAAATCCTGTCGTCTTATTTTTTTCTCAATTGCAACTGAAGCATCAAGAACTGGAGATTTGACCAAAAACTGGGATTCAAGCATCCATTTAACGGGTTGATATGCGTTGAAGGTTGTGCGAATGTGACAACCCAGACCGGTCAAGATCAAGTAATCAACTGGTGGATTGGTCAAAATTGTCAAATCCAAAGCCACATATCACTGGAGTTGCATGGTGCTTCAACGCCCGGAAGAAACATTCTGCCCAGTAGCACTGAAGCAGCGTAAAACATCCGAATCCACCTGAAACAAATGTGATTTGGTGGGAATGTAACGGACAACAGTGGGGTTATGACCCACTGATCATGGGACCATCGAATGATTCCAATGCAAATATATACTTCAAATTGCCAACAAATGGTGGGGCTATATACAACGAAAAAAACGGGGACAGTAGGTCACATAACAAACACTGATAGGGATACCCAATCCATACCAACAATATGACCAGCAACACCAGAATGAACCACCAACACTGGGGCTTTGTCCAACCACGCTCGGTCCAATCAATAATGTGCATGGCATCATGGGGATATAGCCAATAATCAACCACTTCAACAACAACAACAAAAATAATTTGGATGGCTTATTTAAATCCATCATTTTTGATGGTTAAATGCACAAATTTTGATGGTTAAATCCCATTCACAACCAGTTCAACCATGAAAGGATTTGGGCTGAAGACAAACAACTCCATTCCGTTGCTGCCAAGGCTTACTTGGAGTACCTTTTGTCTCAAACGCGCGATACAGAAATTCACTGCATTGTTTAAGCCCAGATTCCATAAGACGGCCCTGCAAATGCAGATGTCAATGAGCAAACTATGCTATGTGCATGATTGATTGGCTGGAAACATGGACAAAATCACCTGATAGTGTCAGGAAACTATGTATATGTACACTACTGTATTGTGTACATATGTGTATGTGTATCTTTACAATTTGTCATGAGACATGTCGCGCGTATCTTTGTAGATGTGTCAGAAATCCTGAAAGGCCACTGAGCACCAACTAGTGGCAAAAAGCCAACCAAGGTTCGCTGAGGTCAGAGGAATTGCATCGCTTCCGTTTATCCCAAGATCATTGGCAGGCACGACCACGCCTAACCCTTATATTAAGTTGCCTTTCTAACCCCTTTATGGGGAATTCATTACCATTACACGCATGCTTTTCTAACCCCATGGGGAATCTAACCCTCAAATAATTTTTTTTAACCATTACTAGGTGTACTAACCCTAACCATTAACCTCTCTCCTCTCCTCTCTCCTCTCTCTTCTTCTCTCCTGTCTCCTCACCTGTCCGCAAGAGAGAAAAGAGGAAAAGTCTCCATAGAGAGAGAAAAAGTCTCCATAGAGAAGAGTCCCCGTAAAGTCCCCGTAAAGTCCCCGTAAAGAGGAAAAGTTTCCATAGAGAGAGAAAAAGTCTCCATAGAGAAGAGTCCCCGTAAAGTCCCCGTAAAAGTCCCCGTAAAGTCCCCGTAAAGAGGAAAAGTCTCCATGGAGAGAGAAAAAGTCTCCATAGAGAAGAGTCCCCGTAAAGTCCCCGTAAAGTCTCCGTAAAGAGGAAAAGTCTCCATAGAGAGAGAAAAAGTCTCCATAGAGAAGAGTCCCCGTAAAGTCCCCGTAAAGAGGAAAAGTCTCCATAGAGAGAGAAAAAGTCTCCATAGAGAAGAGTCCCCGTAAAGTCCCCGTAAAGTCCCCGTAAAGAGAAAGAGAGTCTCCATAGAGAGAGAAAAAGTCTCCATAGAGAAGAGTCCCCGTAAAGTCCCCGTAAAGAGGAAAAGTCTCCATAGAGAGAGAAAAAGTCTCCATAGAGAAGAGTCCCCGTAAAGTCCCCGTAAAGTCCCCGTAAAGAGGAAAAGTCTCCATAGAGAGAGAAAAAGTCTCCATAGAGAAGAGTCCCCGTAAAGTCCCCGTAAAGACGAAAAGTCCATAGAGAGAGAGAAAAAGTCTCCATAGAGAAGAGTCCCCGTAAAGTCCCCGTAAAGAGGAAAAAAACTTTTGCAGTCAATTATGGGGCTTGGGATTTTGATTTGGGGACATCAATTTGGATCCTTTGAGCCCCATATTATACCCATACGAAATTATAGCTATGTATAAATATATTTATATATATGTATATAGGTACACGTATATGATTATATAACTATATAATATATATGTGTTTGTGTATTTGTATTTAGATCATGTGATATATATATATGTCATGTGATATAATACCAACATATACTTCCTTCATACTAAATATAACTGATTAAAATATATTTAAGATAATAGAGAATAACACAGCATTCCCATCTCCGCAGACACACACACCAAGAGGTGGTTCAGGGTGATAGATAGATATAGACAGTTGTATATATATATATATTTGTGTGTGTGTGTGTCGAATTCATATTGAATCCGATGAAATATGTATACTCATAAGTATATATTCACATACATACATACATATATATATATGTACGTATGTCAGACCTACAAACATATATATATATATATATGTATATATTTACATATACACATATGTCTTTTATGTGTCGGTGTGAACATACCTGGATAGAAACACATATATGTATATATGTATGATATTTATATTATATGAGATGTGTGCCCCCTGCTGCACTTCACATTCATTTTTCTGGACAATGCTTGCCGCTCTCTAGTCCATGAGATTGTAGTCGACGGAGACACGTGCCAGAAGCAAGGATCAAAAGGAATGAGATGGATAAGCCAATCGAAGAATCGAAAAAATGGTAAATCCAGCGTAGTCTCAGATTGATCAAAAGAAAAGCTTCTGGTAGTCATCCAAGGGTGGCACGAGGGCCGGGCCGAAACTCAGCGTTGGCCACAAATCACATGAGGAACATGAGATGTGTGCCCCCTGCTGCACTTCACATTCATTTTTCTGGACAATGCTTGCCGCTCTCTAGTCCATGAGATTGTAGTCGACGGAGACACGTGCCAGAAGCAAGGATCAAAAGGAATGAGATGGATAAGCCAATCGAAGAATCGAAAAAATGGTAAATCCAGCGTAGTCTCAGATTGATCAAAAGAAAAGCTTCTGGTAGTCATCCACTACTGACTAGAGGCCAGCAACGGTCAACGTTGCGCGCTCGCTGTACTTCACCCGTTTCACTGTCCATGAACAGAAAGGAAATGCAAAAACAAAAGCGACATGTTCTGTATGAGCACACGGCTGCTACATGGTAGGTCAATCATAGTGACATCAGTGGAGATTTCTTGCAAATAGTGCTGCAAAGTTTCGAGGTTTTTCAACCTGAGCGCCCACAGAATGTCCATAATTGGCATTCCTTGGCGGTAAAGCTCTACTGTCCCGCCCGCGCGAAGGCAACCTGGAGAAATTTTTGCAGCAGGGGGCACACCAAGAGCTATAAGCAAATGACGCCATCTCGTCCGGAAGGAGCTTGCAGTTCCAGGGTACAAGGCTTCATCCGCATCAAGCTTTCCAAACAAACTGGAAAGGAAACGCGAAACAGTGCCATCTCGGACCTTAGCATGTTGGATTCTTCCAAGCCCTCTTCTTCCAGGCTTTGGTTTTGTGATCTTCAAAAAACAAGGATCGCCATAGTTGCCGCCCAAGTCTTCAGGCAGCACTAAGTTTGCTCTTCTAGCCCCAAGCACTTCGCCTGGCCGACAACAAGCATGGAAAGTGAGGAGAAGGATACCAGCTACCCTATGCCACTGCCACTGCAAAGCTACTACCACCATGGCTTGCAAGAGAACCAAAGGTATTGGTCTGCGATGTTGCACAGGTTCCAGCTCTTCCCATTTACTGATAATTTTCCAAGCTGCATCAAGACCACCCCGCAAATTGGGAATCTCACGCTGACAATAAACTACCAAATGCCTGTAATTGTACAAAGCGCCACCTAAGCCATACCAATGGCGGCCATATGCTGCCAAAACAGCTCCAAACAAGGTTGGCACCCACCAGATGTAATGCAACGCATCTCCACCAAAATGCTGCTTAACCCAAAAAACAAACTTTTCAAACTGCCCACTGCCAAGGGCCATGGTTGCTCGACTGACCAGCTCTACCTTGTCTAAAGCAGAAACATCCTTTGGCTGCAATTTTTTAAATCTTGGCCCAGGATTTTTTGCTTCGCCAATCCGGCGATGGTTTGACCTACATGGCAAACTGTTTGGGCTGCTGTAGATGCCTAAATCCAAACAAATAGAACGAGCCAAGAGAGCACAAAGCCCTCGAGGATAGGGCTCCCCAATTTTGGCCCAAGATGCACCATGTTTCTTTGATCGGCCTCTAAGGACCAAGTGCCGATGGTCTGACTGACATAAATGCCGTACATGAGCCAAACGCCCATTTGTCAGAAAACGCGTGCGTCTTCGCCATGCTGTATTGAATCTGCAAAAATCAACTTTGAAAAACCTTTCTGCGGCTCCATGAGGCAAATTCGTCCACTCTTTTTGAAGCCAGAGAAAAGAATTGTCAGGATTCTCCACCAAATAGCCAATACCCATGTTGATGCAGCTGCGGACCAGGGAAGCCAACCATCTCGAGTGACTGTTTCCGACAGAAATTTTTTCCCGCATACGCCATGAGACGCCAGCCAAACCGTCCGGGTGTTCAAAACTTCGCACTGCAGGTGTAATAGCTCTTGAAAAGGAAGTGCCAATGATAGCAGCAGACACAAAAATGAAAACACCCAAAGCCAACATGTGGTCTATTTTCTTGCGAACTTCTGGAGAGAGGAGATCGCATTGGGGACCATCTTTCACATCAATGCACAATACCCATGGCGCACCATAGCTGACAGCAAAACGAGCTAAACCACGCCTTCCGGAATACAAATCTAAGAAACCAGGTTGAGAAGGTGGCCAAACACTATCATGAGAGATAAATTGTTCTCGGCCGAAACTGGTTAACATTTCTTGTGCTTCACAAGTCAAATGTGGCCCTGAACCTGTACATGTTTCACATGCTTTAGATACCTGAGCATCCGCTTTGCCAACTTTTGCGGCGGCTTTGAGCCGCAGGTTCTTCTTGATCTTCAAATGGAAACTTCGCATTGACTTACGTATTGAACTGTCAAGCACACTTTCATCTTGCATGACCAACTGGTTCAAGCTTGGAAAACCACTCATTTGTAGAGGATGGAGATTGCAAGCTGCCAGAAACTCGTCAAATAAACGTGTGTTACCCTGCGCCAGTGCTGTCCACCAAACTGGTAGAACAATATCCGCAATGCGCAAAGCCACCCCCCTAGTTGGGTCATCAGCTGGATTGAAGGCAGATCGGACGTAACCCCCAGAAGAATAAATACCAAGACCTAATACGTGTGGAAGGCTTTGCTTGAGACACCGGTTCAAGATTGGCGAAGCCGACCGACCCTTGGAGACAGCACCAAGTGTGACCTGCGAATCGCTACCTATAGCAACGCGAATATCACCACCAGCGCGAGCACCCAACACTTCGGCACGCAGGAAAGAGGCCAGCTCCCCACGGTTGATGTGACGCCCAGCCTTTGCCTGTCGCTTCCAACACACCTGATAGTCCAAACCTCTAGCGCAGACCTCCCACAAGGGATGTTCAGTGAACGCAACCTCATCCCCAGGAAGTTCTTCTTCAGGGGATAAAAGGGCTTTCCCACGATGGTGAGCTTTGAAAGGTGACAAAAGCTTCGTCCAACAGGACTTGTTAACCCCATGCCGATGCATTTCCTTACTAACCTCCAAAGGCAGCGCAGCACTAACAACAGCATCCCCCCAGTTGGAAGCATCCACCATAAAGATCTCATCAAGGAACGTAGAACGCAAATCAGTTACAGCAAGGCTACCGAGGATCGCCAGAGACCACAACTCATCGATTGCATGAGCAGGAAGACGCAAAATATCCCGTTGTTCCCTACCTCCCTGAACCACGTAGATCCAGTCCAAAAGAGACATCATTCGCCGACGGAAAGCAAAGAGCGACACGAAGCCACCTGCCAAAACCTCCAGAAGGGATACCGAAGCAACACCCAAGCACGCAACCTGGACTGTAACACAGATCAAGGACGCTGCCCGTGAAATCGAGCCGCGCACCAACCCAGCACGTCCGTCAACATCGGCACCCCAGAAGCTGGCAACCTCTTCGTCGGCAAAACCTTTAGTAGGGTGCGCATCCAACTTCACCTGCTTATAGACACTGTGCATACGTGACCTACGCGTGCCTGACTCGCTTGCATGCGTGGCATCCATGTGAACCTTCTCAACCGTGATATAGTCGTCAATGATGATACCAGACATGAAATGGGACCGCGGGACGCGACCGTGTAGAGTTAGTAGATGCTCTTCGTTGAAAGCCCCGCATTGTAGACCCATAGAAATGTGCGCCGTTTGCGCGTACTCACATGCTGCTGAATCGCCCATAGCCAAGCTTGACAAACATGCGTACACAAACTCTTCAGTGGACAAATAGGCCGGGAAACAAGAAAATCTTTGTGCGATTTTTACCGGAATCTTCCACTCCAAAAAATTTCGCGCTTCCCGTGCTTCATTGACAGCAAATGTGTAAAAGAAATTTGACAAGTCATCACCACCCATAAGCAGCTTCTCTGATGGCTCCAAGAAAATACCCAAGAGAGTTGACGCCGCGCCCATGGTCATGATGTACTTGTTGGGAGGACATTGAAGCTTGTTTGCGGGCCTACCGTCAAGAATAAGGCGATCAACTTCAGTATTCTTCACGACGCTAAATAAGCCGTTGCCAAAGCCCTCAACAACTTCATTCTGACCCCGAAAAGCCAACCTACCACTAGCTTCTAGCAAACGTAGTAAAGCTAACTTTTCTTCCAAAACCGCATGAACTTGGACCCGAGGGGGATGAAGGACAGCTTTGCAAGGTTCAATGTTACAAGCCCACGGGTCTTCATACAAGTTTCGCGAATCATCATCAAGAAAAGGTCGCGGATCAAACGTTGGCTTTCCCTCCATTTTGATCCTAGAAGCAATGATGGATTGGGCACCGGAAATGTCAGCCTTTTGGAGCTTTCCTATGACTTCACCAGATTCCCTGCTGGGCCTAGTGACGCTGACCCCACCGCCTTGCGGTGCATACTTTTTCAGACCCTGCGCAGCACCTCGAGCTACTTCATAGAGTTGAGCAAGAACTTCCTCTTGCCTCTCTTGCTTTGCCGCTGTTCTACCCATGTCTTTTGCAGAGATGGGCTTGAGACATTTCCAAGCTTCACCGAGCCGACGGAGCCGAGCCACTACCGCCCACTGTTTAGCACTAAGGCAAGAGCCTTGGCGGATGTGATCCGGAGCAACAAGAGGGCACCCCAAATGCAAATGGTTGAGAAAAGCAATTTGAAGGTTCAAAAGCCTCCGGAATGCGGACTCCTCATAGTCGACAAGACCACGGGACTTGTTCTCTTCATAAGGCAATCCCATTGGCCAAATGGAAGCTGTTCGGCCAGTTGGAGAGGCCGTCTGCGGCTGTTCAAGCATTGTCCTGAAGAAACTTGCAAAAGGCGTACCTGCCTTCAAAATCAAACGAGGCAAGGCGCGCCACAAAGATTGAATTTGAATGGTCGAAGCATTGGACCCAGGGACATTCTTCGTGTCCACAAAGTCGGCGGCCCCATTGTGTTCAGCCGCAGCTTCACCGCTACTAAGCTTGGCATGCAGAAAAAAATCCTTGCTTTGGTTCAAAAAATCGACTGCCTCAAAATTGCCGGGCTGGGCTTTGTCGCAAGCCAAAGGGCAATCAGCAGGCTGACCAGAATCACGGAGAGGCCCCCGACTGTAGTTTGCAGTAGGGATACAATCCCCCCGCGCTGGTGTAGAAGAGCACAGCAAAGGACCTTCCGGATTCGGCCGCGTGCAAGCACCCATGGCCATGCCGCAGGCCTGCGGGCCTAATCGGCTTCCCCCTCCGGCTTCTCTGATTTCTTGCCTTTCCCCTTTCCTCCGCCTCCTCCGCCCTTGCCTTTTTCTTTCAAGGGCGTCTGGACGGGAGCAGGCTTTGATCGGAGGTTGAGTTTCTTTCGCATTTCCATGTAGCTGTCCACCTGCTTCAACCGATCTGCAAAAGCCTCTATCCACCTCGGGTCCAAAAGCTTCGTTGTGGCCATCTCTGTTGGCTCTGGTAAGACATGTTGTTGGAAACTGCTCACTGGGGCAGCAGGCTCCATGGAAAACTCTTGGGCAAGGAGAAATGATCCGTGATCCAGGCTCTCTTGTTCTGCCATGGCTAAGAGCAGGCAGCACCGGGCACGAGCAGCATCTGTCTGCCCATCTCTCAAACTGTCCAGCACGCCAGCGATGCCCCACACCCATCTCACAGTCCGCACGTAGCCTTGTATCTTTGAGCGGTGCTCGGCCCAGCCACGTGCTGTGAAGGTTGCGGCTGAGCTGTTCGGCAGCGCGCTGCACAGATGGAAATCCTGACTCATATTGTTTTCGATGGACTTCCAAATTTGAGCTGGGTTGTCCTTGAACGTCTTGATCAAAGCCTGCCGGGCTGCAGCGTGTTTTCGACCCAACGAGGCCGACACATCTGCCGACCCAGATCCACTTGTGCCGCCCATCGCATCTAAGGTGTCTTCTAGCGTGTCCTCTTTTCGCTTGGAAAGCTTGCCAACGATCTGCGTCAGCTGCAGCACGGCTTTTGTCATGGGGTCTGCAGGGGTGCCCTTGTGATCGTCTAGCTGCTTCGCATGGCCAGCAGTGAGCGATGCGCCGCACAACTCTCCTTCTGATTCTGAACTCATCGCTTCCGCTGCAGTACGCGGAACATCCTCCAATTTGCTGGGCTTCCCCTGCAAAACTTTTCCCATGGCTGCAAGCTGCTCCATTGGCACTCCTGCCTGCAGAGCTGCTGCCACTGTCCCTGGGTCCAGACCCGGAATAGGAGACGACCCCCCCAAACCGGGAGGAGTGGCTGCAACTTTCGCCTTGCTTTGCAGGACTTGCTCTCTCCTGGGCTTGAACCAGCCATCGCTTGCTGTGACATACCCAGACTCGCCTCTGTGGTGTGCAAGAAGTTCGTCCAATCCCGTCTGCAAGGATTGGAACTTGTGCTCCAGAGCCGAGATGCGATCCTCGTCTTGGAAGGTTCCCGGCCCTGCGTTGACTTGAAACTTCTCTTTTGCGGCTTCCAACAGAGCGGCACCGAATGGGAAGCATGCTTCCCCAGTCGCTCGGCAGATGAAATCAACTGCAGGGGGATCGGAAAGCTCAAAGCTAATTCGCTCCCAAAATTCTGACTTCAGCCACCCAAGCCAAACGGTGAGCTGTTGGGAATCTAAAGCCGTCTCACGGTCCTCAATAGTGCAGCCAGCAACAGCTAGTGATAATGGTTTTTCCAAACAACTAGCTGGCAATTTTCTTTTGCTGGCCTTTTTGTCCCAAGCACCTCCTGGCACTGAGACAAGCACCTTGGGCCCGACGCAGGCAACTATGGCTATGCTAATGCTTTCACCTGGCGGCTCTTGCCCTTGGATCTGACCTAGCGCAAAATTGGGGTCCACGCCAGTCGGTGTCACCAAAGCCTCTCCTTGTAGCTCCGCTTGAACTGCAATGAGGTGCGCAGACAAGGCCATAAAGCCTTGAAACTGTTCTTCCCGCAGTTTCCTGGTGTCCTAGCACCTCCGAACAACTCAAATGAACCTGATGAAGTCACTGGGCAATTGCTATGTTGAAGAAGCAAGCTGCAAAGACCTTCAAGCTATGGAAGCACAAAGTATCTGAGGATGCTACTTTAGCTCAAGCAAGAACCCTATATAGCTTTCCGTCACCACCGCCGAATCCACTGGTCAAACGCTGACGCAGCACAAGAACAAGCCACTGCTTCAAAAGGACCAAAAGCTCAATCAAAGGCCAGATAACGAAGCCTATGCAGAGGCCAATCCAGAAGTCAGTCGTCGGAGGCTCTAAAGTAGGGCACTGTTGGATATCCAGAGGAGGAGGCAGCGATGGAACCTCAGTAATAATAGGAGTCCTCCGTAGGCTCTCCTGAAGAACCCACAGCAAAACAGACGAAAGCGAACCTGTGGCCGCGGATGCAGCCAGTGGTCTGTTCATGGACTGTGAGCCGAAACTCAGCGTTGGCCACAAATCACATGAGGAACATATATATGTGGCAGGGTGATATTTCCCATACAAGATTTAATTCCCAAAAAACTTGAGAATATATGTTAGAGGACCTAGAGTCCATCAATTAAACGGGGCATACTTTGAATTCAGTGTCCTGAAATTCAGGCTCACTCCAATCCTCTTCCATTGCATCCATTGCAGCTGGGTCAGTAACAAGCCAATGAGAGAAAATGCTGCAGGGACGCTCTGTTACTAAACTTATGAACTTCCGCCGAAAATCCATACAAATCAGCAGAACTCAGGCGCACATTTTGTGATGTTGAGTTCCGCCGAAAAAAAAAAATCAGCAGAAATCCTAGGGAAAACCATTGAATCAGCAGAAGTCCACTACACATTTTGTGATGTTGAGTTCCGCCGAACCATAGGTCTGAATACTAAGTTCCGCTGAAAAAAAACTTTTTCAGCAGATGTCAGGTGCATAATTTGTGTAGTGGAGTTCCGCCGAAAAACAAAAAAAACCATAGTCCGTAAAAAAAAAATGCAAGCGATCAAGGGGCAGAGGCCTCCAAAAGTTCCGCCGAAAAAAAAAATCAGCAGAAGTCAGGTACACAATTTGTGTAGTGGAGTTCCGCCGACGGACAAAGTCCGTAAAAAAACAAATGCAACCGATCAAGGGGCACAGGCCCCCAAAAGTTCCGCCGAAAAAAAAAAATCAGCAGATCTCAGGACGTCTCATGCCCCATAATCGTCCGCAACGGAAAAAAGGTCCACAAAGTCTGTAAAATAAGTTGCTGAAAAATTTAAGGTTTAGATCCTAACAAAATTGAACCTTTGACAGATTTGAGTTTTTTGGGGATTGTTACTATCTTGATTTGTTGGCTCTATGCACCTTTACTATAGTTCAAAAGGCATGTGTCTTGGCTATTTTCGGTCGCTGCTGCCTCCATATACCCAGTTAATCCCAATTAGATCCTGAATATGTAAAATGCAATCACTTTAAAGTTGTTTGACCTGGGATCCCATTGAACAGAATTTCGATTTAGGAATGATGTTATTTCGAAATTTGGACTGGACATCCTTTTGCGTCAATAGAATTGGAAAAGGGTTTGAAAGAACATGGTTTCCAATTAGCGGCTAAAGGGCTAAAGGGTCCCAATTGGTTAAATAAGAATTGCGGGCCAATGATCTCATTGGTCGAAGGAATCTTAGTTGTCGGCATGGTCATATCTTAACAATCTTAGCAGGCTACCTGTATTAACATCAAAACCTTTCAAAGGAAGGGTTGATTTAGGTTGATTTATGTAAAGAAAAAGGTCCATGAAACCACATGTGGAAGACCCATAATCCAGGTCCAGAGCCCCATAATCGATTGCAAAAGTTTAAAAGTCTCCATAGAGAGAGAGAAAAAGTCTCCATAGAGAAGAGTCCCCGTAAAGTCCCCGTAAAGAGGAAAAGTCTCCGTAAAGTCCCCGTAAAGAGGAAAAGTCCATAGAGAGAGAAAAAGTCTCCATAGAGAAGAGTCCCCGTAAAGTCCCCGTAAAGAGGAAAAGTCTCCATAGAGAGAGAAAAAGTCTCTATAGAGAAGAGTCCCCGTAAAGTCCCCGTAAAGACGAAAAGTCTCTATAGAGAGAGAAAAAGTCTCCATAGAGAAGAGTCCCCGTAAAGTCCCCGTAAAGAGGAAAAGTCTCCATAGAGAGAGAAAAAGTCTCCATAGAGAAGAGTCCCCGTAAAGTCCCCGTAAAGAGGAAAGTCTCCATAGAGAGAGAAAAAGTCTCCATAGATAAGGTCCCCGTAAAGTCACCGTAAAGAGGAAAAGTCTCCATAGAGAGAGAAAAAGTCTCCATAGAGAAGAGTTCCCGTAAAGTCCCCGTAAAGTCCCCGTAAAGAGGAAAAGTCTCCATAGAGAGAGAAAAAGTCTCCATAGAGAGAGAAAAAGTCTCCATAGAGAAGAGTCCCCGTAAAGTCCCCGTAAAGAGGAAAAGTCTCCGTAAAGTCCCCGTAAAGTCCCCGTAAAGAGGAAAAGTCCATAGAGAGAGAAAAAGTCTCCATAGAGAAGAGTCCCCGTAAAGTCCCCGTAAAGAGGAAAAATCTCCATAGAGAGAGAAAAAGTCTCCATAGAGAAGAGTCCCCGTAAAGTCCCCGTAAAGACGAAAAGTCTCCATATAGAGAGAAAAAGTCCCCATAGAGAAGAGTCCCGTAAAGTCCCCGTCCCGTAAAGAGGAAAAGTCTCCATAGAGAGAGAAAAAGTCTCCATAGAGAAGAGTCCCCGTAAAATCCCCGTAAAGAGGAAAAGTCTCCATAGAGAGAGAGAGGAAAAGTCTCCATAGAGAAGAGTCCCCGTAAAGTCCCCGTAAAGTCCCCGTAAAAAAGAAAAGTCTCCATAGAGAGAGAAAAAGTCTCCATAGAGAAGAGTCCCCGTAAAGTCCCCGTAAAGTCCCCGTAAAGAGGAAAAGTCTCCATAGAGAGAGAGAGGAAAAGTCACCATAGAGAAGAGTCCCCGTAAAGTCCCCGTAAAGTCCCCGTAAAAAAGAAAAGTCTCCATAGAGAGAGAAAAAGTCTCCATAGAGAAGAGTCCCCGTAAAGTCCCCGTAAAGAGGAAAAGTCTCCATAGAGAGAGAAAAAGTCTCCATAGAGAAGAGTCCCCGTAAAGTCCCCGTAAAGAGGAAAAGTCTCCATAGAGAGAGAAAAAGTCCCCATAGAGAAGAGTCCCGTAAAGTCCCCGTAAAGTCCACGTAAAGTCCCCGTAAAGAGAAAAAGTCTCCATAGAGAGAGAAAAAGTTTCCATAGAGAAGAGTCCCCGTAAAGTCCCCGTAAAGAGGAAAAGTCTCCATAGAGAGAGAAAAAGTCTCCATAGAGAAGAGTGCCCGTAAAGTCACCGTAAAGTCCCCGTAAAGTCCCCGTAAAGAGGAAAAGTCTCCATAGAGAGAGAAAAAGTCTCCATAGAGAAGAGTCCCCGTAAAGGTCAAGAGAACTGGGGAAGGTTTTACGGGCTTGTACGGGAAGGTTCAAGCTTGCAAGAATCACTCTTTTGGGACAAGACTGCTCTTTACGGGGACTTTACGGGGACTCTTCTCTATGGAGACTTTTTCTCTGTCTATGGAGACTTTTCGTCTTTACGGGGACTTTACGGGGACTCTTCTCTATGGAGACTTTTTCTCTCTCTATGGAGACTTTTCCTCTTTACTGGGACTTTACGGGGACTCTTCTCTATGGAGACTTTTTCTCTCTCTATGGAGACTTTTCGTCTTTACGGGGACTTTACGGGGACTCTTCTCTATGGAGACTTTTTCTCTCTCTATGGAGACTTTTCCTCTTTACGGGGACTTTACGGGGACTTTACGGGAACTCTTCTCTATGGAGACTTTTTCTCTCTCTATGGAGACTTTTCCTCTTTTCTCTCTTGCGGACAGGTGAGGAGACAGGAGAGAAGAGGAGAGAGGAGACGATTTTGGATTCAAACCTTTCCTGACAAAAAAGGTCGGAAAGGAACAAAAAGGAAAGGAACAAAAAGGAAAGGAACAAAAAGGACAGGAACAAAAGGGAAGGGAAGAAGAGGAGAGAGGAGACAGGAGAGAAGAGGAGAGAGGAGAGGATTTTGGATTCAAACCTTTCCTGACAAAAAAGGTCGGACAGGAACAAAAAGGAAAGGAACAAAAGGGAAGGGAAGAAGAGGAGAGAGGAGACAGGAGAGAAGAGGAGAGAGGAGAGGATTTTGGATTCAAACCTTTCCTGACAAAAAAGGTCAGACAGGAACAGACCTTTTCTCTCTCTCTGGAAACTTTTTCTCTCTCTATGGAGACTTTTCCTCTTTACGGGGACTTTACGGGGACTCTTCTCTATGGAGACTTTTTCTCTCTCTATGGAGACTTTTCCTCTTTCCGGGGACTTTACGGGGACTTTACGGGAACTCTTCTCTGTGGAGACTTTTTCTCTCTCTATGGAGACTTTTCCTCTTTACGGGGACTTTACGGGGACTCTTCTCTATGGAGACTTTTTCTCTCTCTATGGAGACTTTTTCTCTCTCTATGGAGAGTTTTCCTCTCTCTATGGAGACTTTACGGGGACTCTTCTCTATGGAGACTTTTTCTCTCTCTATGGAAACTTTTCCTCTCTCTATGGAGACTTTTCCTCTTTACGGGGACTTTACGGGGACTTTACGGGAACTCTTCTCTATGGAGACTTTTTCTCTCTCTATGGAGACTTTTCCTCTTTACGGGGACTTTACGGGGACTTTACGGGGACTCTTCTCTATGGAGACTTTTTCTCTCTCTATGGAGACTTTTCCTCTTTACGGGGACTTTACGGGAACTCTTCTCTATGGAGCTTTTTTCTCGCTCTATGGAGACTTTTCCTCTTTACATGTGACTGTCAGTCTCTGCTTCTTGTGCCCCCCCTCACCTCGCCATCTCACCCGCTCTCACCGACTCAGGAGAACAATGTGCATCAGCCAGGAATCGAACCCGGGTCACATCGATGGCAACGATGTATTCTACCACTAGACCACTGATGCCTGTGGAAAATCTTTGGACGGGGACTTTACGGGGACTCTTCTCTATGGAGAGTTTTTCTCTCTCTATGGAGACTTTTCCTCTTTACGGGGACTTTACGGGGACTCTTCTCTATGGAGACTTTTTCTCTCGCTATGGAGACTTTTTCTCTCTCTATGGAGACTTTTTACGAAAGCCAGCTAGCTGGCTAGTTGCTGTTTGCGAACGAAGTGAGAATAGGCGGTGTGAGGGGGGGGGTTGCCGAAAGGGAACAAAATCTCGCCGTGCCCCTGTGTTGAGCGCCAGAAAACGGAGCATTTTTCTGGATTATGTACCACTAGGTAATTTGCTGACGGTGGGGTATCGATTCCCCCTAGGTCCGCCTTTTTGGTGGCCGGAGAGACCATGAGGATGTATTGGAAAATCCAATGAAACTGCAGGAAAACATGATAACGATCAGAGGAAATCGTACAAAATCCCTTGGAAAACGGACGAAAACGGCGCGAATGCCAGGAACAAACCATGGAAAATCCCTTGGAAAATGGAGGAAACCGGAGCGAATGCTAGGCGCAAACCATGACGATGCAGTAAACATGTTGGAAAAATACAGTGAAAGTGCAGGAAAATGTGATAACAACGAGAGGAAATGGTGCAAAAAGGATCGGAAAATGAAGGAGTCAGGTAAAACTCTTGGATTAATATTAATATTGAAAAGGTATGAAAATGCAGGAAACCAGAGGAAATGGTGCAAAAACCTATGGAGGAAAGAGTTGAAAATGATAGGAAACATGTAGTAAAAAATGCTGGACAAAAACATATTGAAAACCCACAAAGAGGATGCATTGGAAAATACAGTGAAACTTGAGGAAAACATGATAACGATCAGACGAAAATGCTAGGAACAAACCATGCAAAATCTGTTGGAACATGGAGGAAACCGGAGTGACTGCTAGGAACAAACTATGACGATGCAGTAAACATGCTGGAAAAAGACAGTGAAAGTGTAGGAAAATGCGATAACAACCAGAGGAAATGGTGCAAAAACGATCGGAAAAATGAAGGAGACGGGTAAAACTCTTGGAAAAATACATTGAAAATGCAGCAAACCAGAGGAAATGGTGCAAAAAGGAGACGGGTAAAAATCTTGGAAAAATAGATTAAACATGCATGAATAGACTGAAAACCCACGAAGAGGATATAGAAACTGCAGGAAAACATGATAACAATCAGAGGAAATCGTGCAAAATCCACTGGAAAATGCTGGAAAGATACAGTGAAGGAAAATGTGATAACAACCTGGCAGGAAAATGTGATAACAACAAGAAAAAAGGGTGCAAAGTCTGTTGGAACATGGAGGAAACCGGAGCAACTGCTAGGAACAAACTATGACGATGCAGTAAACATGCTGGAAAAATACAGTGAAAGTGCAGGAAAATGCGATAACAACGAGAGGAAATGGTGCAAAAAGGATCGGAAACTGAAGGAGACGGGTAAAACTCTTGGAAAAATATATTGAAAATGCATGAAATGCAGGAGACGAGAGGAAATGGTACAAAAAGCCATAGAGGAAAGCGGTGAAAATGGTAGGAAGCATGTAATAAAACAAGCTGGACAAAACACAGTGAAAATCTACAAAAGAGAAGAAAGTAACCACAGGAAACGGTAGAAAAAGCAGTGGAAACTGGAAGAAAAGTTGTGACAATATTAGGAAAACGGTGTACAAGCTAGGAAATGCTTGTAACAACTAGAGGAAACGATGTAGAAAACAGTACAACATGGAGGGCACGCGTGAACATGCTAGGAGGCATGTAACATGTTAGAAAAAGACAGTGAAAACCAAGCTAAAAATGCTTTAAAAATAGAGTGAAAACCAAGACAATGTTAACGAGCGGAAACGTTGAGCAGGAAATCCGATTTGGTTTCTGTAGATAATGTTAGATGATGAGCAATGTAGTTTGGTGATAGGAAATAGTGGCTGACTCGCGTACAAGACATTGCCATGAAACCTTGGAGCAAGATGCGGATGGTATAGGAAAAAAGATGTATGAGTTGTAAGATTTTAAGAGTTGCATGGGAAAATTGGTTTCATGGTAATCTGTGTGAAGTTAGAAAAGTGTGATTTCGTTCACAGGGTAAGAAAAATAAATACAAGCTGCAGATTAGAGTATTTATAATGCTTAAAGCTGTTTGACGTTTTTTGGTGCCTCCCTGATTCTGGTAGTTTTGTGATAAGAACTACAAAAACGATCTACTGGTAAACGGAAGGAATAGTCTTTCCGGTTTAGAACTGAG
Organism: Cladocopium goreaui; assembly: GCA_947184155.2. Classification (NCBI taxonomy): domain Eukaryota; class Dinophyceae; order Suessiales; family Symbiodiniaceae; genus Cladocopium; species Cladocopium goreaui. The sequence continues at coordinate 388,116 of CAMXCT020002112.1, read as the reverse complement.
TCGACTGTCAAGTGATGCATAGGCTCCAGGCTTCTGGTTATTGTCACAAAGCATTGGAATGAAGATTGCGCCCAGGAGCCACCTAGGTTAGGAGACAAATGCTGTAGATGCTGTAGTATCATTGTAAGAGGCCGTACTGCGAAGGCTGAAACAGAACTAAAAGTGAATCTTGTACTAAAACATCGAGAAAGAATTTGAATCTTCTAATGGCAATGACGGGAATGATATGCATCTGTACGTCCGTGATAGTATGTGTGCCTTTTAAAAGGGATGTTTGGCGAGTGTGATAGCTGAGAAGATTTTCCGGAATGCCAAACAATTATCTCTATCGATGTCAGGGATGATGCTATTCCGCGACATTTCCTGTAAAATACCTATTTTCCAGACCCTTGGGGGGTGGGGGGGGGTACCCAGGTCTGTAAATGGCCTGTATATATATATATATACTTTTGATTTGGACTGCATGTTCGCCACTGTTCTATATTACCCGTGGGTTTTGCATTGTTTTCCTCGATTTTCATTCGTTCTTATACCCTTTCTTACGTATGTTATAATCTTGTCTTGGGTTTGCACTGCCCATTTTGCGAGTAGAGCTATGTTTTGATTTCTCACCGTACGGCCAAAATGTTGCGGAACTTCGCGGAGAAGCATGGACCACGATTCTGGGGAGAAAACAATTTAGACTGTGAGAGGTCACATGACCACTGTTCACACAAAAAAGCGGGTATTATTTATCTACAACAAGTGGGTGCAAACTTGCGCTGTTTTAAGATAAATGAGCAACCAAAGGCGGATTTACGGAACTTGAGATAGAACTTTTCACAATGCCGCAGTACATTGTAGGAAACATATTTGGATATAGAAGTTACAAAATCGTGGAGTTTACCCTAAAAAGGTCCATTTAATGATTGGAAAATTATGACCCGATAGCAATTGTTGATGTTGGGGCGCTTCATGTTTGAGCCATGCCATATGGATGAGGTGGAGTTTCACGCGCCCTGCGCGAGTCAAAAAGCAAGCGCTGGCTTTCGTTCCACCCCTTCTCAGGTTCTCTCTCTATGGAGACTTTTCCTCTTTACGGGGGACTTTACGGGGACTTTACGGGGACTCTTCTCTATGGAGACTTTTTCTCTCTCTAGACTTTTCCTCCTTACGGGGACTTTACGGGGACTTTACGGGAACTCTTCTCTATGGAGACTTTTTCTCTCTCTATGGAGACTTTTCCTCTTTACGGGGGCTTTACGGGGACT
>CAMXCT020002112.1:333770-386766 GCA_947184155.2 Cladocopium goreaui | reverse complement strand
ACTTTACGGGGACTCTTCTCTATGGAGACCTTTTCTCTCTCTCTATATGGAGAGACTCTTCTCTATGGAGACTTTTCCTCTTTACGGGGACTTTACGGGGACTTTACGGGGACTTTTCTCTATGGAGACTTTTTCTCTCTCTATGGAGACTTTTCCTCTTTACGGGGACTTTACGGGGACTTTACGGGGACTCTTCTCTATGGAGACTTTTTCTCTCTCTATGGAGACTTTTCCTCTTTACGGGGACTTTACGGGGACTTTACGGGGACTTTACGGGGACTCTTCTCTATGGGGACTTTTTCTCTCTCTATGGACTTTTCCTCTTTAAAGGCTTTGCCTGGCTATTTGTTCTTTCTGCCTAGGCTATTTGTTCTTTCCCGTGTTTTGTTTTCAAAGGGATATTCAGATCTCTTTTCACATCTACACACGCATTGTTTTTCATGGATGCTGTCCAGAGTATCCATAACCATCACCTGTTCCGCGTACGGGTCTTCTGCGCCAACTTTAGTTGAAAACACAGCTGTATTGAATGCATGGTGTTTGGTGAATGTATTGATGCATCTTATCATGAATGGAAACAAAAATGTGATCGACAAAAATCAAGAGCAGCAGGTGGCTCAAAGTGCCATGGGCCTCAGCAGGCTCAGGCTCACAACCGTTTTGATCTCAGATGCAGCGTTTTGAGTTTTTATAGCCAACACCGATCTATTGAATATGTGATGTCAAGGTAAAATGTTTTTACACAATTCACAACGCTTTCACACAATTTATTGCAAGACACTTTTACAGCGGTTCTGTCAAGTTGTCTTAACCTCTCAATCCTCAGTGTATTTATTTCATATTTCAATAATGTGCAGTGTGTTTGACATTCTTTGGAGACAAGTCTGCGGTTTGCAGGTGGGTGGGGGCTTCGATTGGCCAGTCACAGCCTCAAGAATTCAAGCACCGTTTCAAAACACTTACATGCTATCCAAAACGTGCAGGGAGAAATGCGCAGGAATCCCACCTGCACACAGGACTGAAAGATTGTAGAAGGCCATCCCATGATGGCAGGGTCCCTTCGTGCTATCATCATGATGACTCAAGGTGATGGAGCGAAATTGTTCAAAGCATGTAGCACCAGGACTCACATGGGTGGAACCCCAGGTTTTTTAAATTTGATCATGCTCATGCATGTGAGCACCAATGATGATGGCACGCTGGCGCTGCCAATGAACGAACAAAATGTTTCCAGTTTTGTTTAGAAGTAAGTCAACATTTCAGTGAAACCAACTGTCAAGACCTCATGGCCCACTAAACTACATTGCTTGTCCGTTCCATCAGTTTGCGGTTGTTTCAGAAGCGAGCAGCGTGAAAAGGATAAGCGTATGTTTCTTTTGGTTCGGTTTTCTCCGGGTCGGCAGGCAGTGGCTGTAAGAGTCACTGTGGAATGACATGTGACTTGTGGCTGTAAAAGTCACAAGTCTTTGAATCCTGTCCAATATGCGGGGTTCAGCTTGTGAATTCTCCAGGCTGGCTGCAAACGGAATGAGCTATGCAGTATCGTGCAGTGGTCCTGCGCTCAAGCTGAAGGTCCAGTTTTATTTTGTTCTCTCCTGGGCGTGCACCAGCAAGAAGTTTCCTTTTTTTTCAACATAGTCACATTTTCCATGATTATAAACTGTTTCGAAATATTGAAAATCCAAGCGATCAGGGGGTACGTTTCGATGTACCCCCCACATCGCCTGGTTTCATCTGAAACCAGGCGATCTTCCCACCAAAACCAAGGATCCAAGCGATGTAGGGGTACGTTTCGATGTACCCCCCACATCGCTTGGATCCTTGGTTTGGTGGGAAGATCGCCTGGTTTCAGATGAAACCAGGCGATGTGGGGGGTACATCGAAACGTACCCCCTGATCGCTTGGATTTTCAATATCTGCAATATTTCGAAACATTTGTTTAAAAATGTTAAACTTCTTGCTGGTGCACGCCCAGGAGAAAACAAAATAAAACTGGACCTTCAGCTTGAGCGCAGGACCACTGCACGATACTGCATAGCTCATTCCGTTTGCAGCCAGCCTGGAGAATTCACAAGCTGAACCCCGCATATTGGACAGGCTTCAAAGACTTGTGACTTTTACAGCCACAAGTCACATGTCATTCCACAGTGACTCTTACAGCCACTGCCTGCCGACCCGGAGAAAATCGAACCAAAAGAAACATACGCTTATCCTTTTCACGCTGCTCGCTTCTTCGTTGCTTTCCAGGTGTAGGTCTTCGCTGAAACAACTGCAGACTGATGGAACGGCCAAGCAATGTAGTTTAGTGGGCCATGAGGTCTTGACAATTGATTTCACAACAAAACTGGAAACATTTTGTTCGCTCATTGGCAGCGCCAGCGTGCCATCATCATTGGTGCTCACATGCATGAGCATGATCAAATTTAAAAAACCTGGAGCTCCACCCATGTGAGTCCTGGTGCTACATGCTTTGAACAATTTCGCTCCATCACCTTGAGTCATCATGATGATAGCAAGAAGGGACCCTGCCATCATGGGATGGCCTTCTACAATCTTTCAGTCCTGTGTGCAGGTGGGATTCCTGCGCATTTCTCCCTACATGTTTTGGATAGCATGTAAGTGTTTGGAAACGGTGCTTGAATTCTTGAGGCTGTGACTGGCCAATCGAAGCCCCCACTCACCTGCAAACCGCAGACTTGTCTCCAAAGAATGTCAAACACACTGCACATTATTGAAATATGAAATAAATCTATTGGAACGAAAGCCAAAGACACTGAGGATTGAGAGGTTAAGACAACTTGACAGAGCCGCTGTAAAAGTGTCTTGCAATAAATTGTGTGAAAGCGTTGTGAATTGTGTAAAAACATTTTACCTTGACATCACATATTCAATAGATCGGTGTTGGCTATAAAAACTCACAACGCTGCATCTGAGATCAAAACGGTTGTGAGCCTGAGCCTGCTGAGGCCCATGGCACTTTGAACCACCTACTGCTCCTGATGTGTTTCCATTCATGATAAGATGCATCAATACATTCACCAGACACCATGCATTCAATACAACTGCGTTTTCAACTAAAGTTGGCGCAGAAGACCCGTACGCGGAACAGGTGATGGTTATGGATACCCTGGACAGCATCCATGAAAAACAATGTCTAGACTGCCTAGATGTGAAAGGAGATCTGAATATCCCTTTGAAAACAAAACACGGGAAAGAACAAATAGCCTAGGCAGAAAGAACAAATAGCCAGGCAAAGCCTTTTTACGGGGACTTTACGGGGACTTTACGGGGACTCTTCTCTATGGAAACTTTTTCTCTCTCTATGGAGACTTTTCCTCTTTACGGGGACTCTTCTCTATGGAGACTTTTTCTCTCTCTATGGAGACTTTTCCTCTTTACGGGGACTTTACGGGGACTCTTCTCTATGGAGACTTTTTCTCTCTCTATGGAGACTTTTCCTCTTTACGGGGACTTTGCGGGGACTTTACGGGGACTCTTCTCTATGGAGACTTTTTCTCTCTCTATGGACTTTTCGTCTTTACGGGGACTTCACGGGGACTTTACGGGGACTCTTCTCTATGGAGACTTTTTCTGTCTTTACGGGGACTCTTCTCTATGGAGACTTTTTCTCTCTCTATGGAGACTTTTCCTTTTTATGGGGACTTTACGGGGACTTTACGGGGACTCTTCTCTATGGAGATTTTTTCTCTCTCTATGGAGACTTTTCCTCTTTACGGGGACTTTACGGGGACTTTACGGGGACTCTTCTCTATGGAGACTTTTTCTCTCTCTATGGAGACTTTTCCTCTTTACGGGGACTTTACGGGGACTTTACGGGGACTCTTCTCTATGGAGACTTTTTCTCTCTATGGAGACTTGTCCTCTTTACGGGGACTTTACGGGGACTTACGTCTCTATGGAGACTTTTCTTCCTCTATGGAGACTTTTCTCTTACGGGGACTTTACGGGGACTCTTCTCTATGGAGACTTTTCCTCCCTCTATGGAGACTTTTCTCTATGGAGACTTTTCCTCTTTACGGGGACTTTACGGGAACTTTACAAGGACTTTACGGGGACTTTACGGGGACTTTACGGGGACTCTTCTCTATGGAGACTTTTTCTCTCTCTATGGAGACTTTTCCTCTTTACGGGGACTTTACGGGGACTCTCTCTCTCTATGGAGACTTTTTCTCTCTCTATGGAGACTTTTCCTCTTTACGGGGACTTTACGGGGACTCTCTCTCTATGGAGACTTTTTCTCTCTCTATGGAGGCTTTTCCTCTTTACGGGGACTTTACAGGGACTTTACGGGAACTCTTCTCTATGGAGACTTTTTCTCTCTCTATGGAGACTTTTCCTCTTTACGGGGGCTTTACGGGGACTTCACGGGGACTTTACGGGGACTCTTCTCTATGGAGACTTTTTCTCTCTCTATGGAGATTTTTCCTCTTTACGGGGACTTTACAGGAACTTTACGGGGACTTTACGGGGACTCTTCTCTATGGAGACTGTTTCTCTCTCTATGGAGACTTTTCCTCTTTACGGGGACTTTACGGGGACTCTCTCTCTATGGAGACTTTTTCTCTCTCTATGGAGACTTTTCCTCCTTACGGGGACTTTACAGGGACTTTACGGGGACTCTTCTCTATTGAGGCTTTTTTCTCTCTCTATGGAGACTTTTCCTCTTTACGGGGACTTTACGGGGACTTTACGGGGACTCTTCTCTATGCCCTAGTCTTCCGACTGCTTGCTCAGGAGGTGTTTGGGCATTGACTTGCTCACAAGGTCTTTAACCCTGAAAACCTGCTGAGAAGGTTGTTGGTTCCAAAAACCTGCTCACCAAGTTGTTGGCTCAGGCCATAGATGGGTACTTGAGGATAGGCTCCCACAGATACTTAAATCACAGCCCTGGAGCAACCATATTGGGTGAAAACCAATCAAAAGGATATGAGTTTGCCAGTTTGACTTGCATATTTTTCATTTTGGAAACAACTTCACACTTGATTTGGGGTCAGTGTGGTCGTGGCCCATGGGTCTTCTTCGCTCCGCTTCCCTCAGAGCCTTGCCACCCCGCCTTCGATCTGCACTTGGGTACTTGGGCAGTGTCAAAAAACGCATTCCCTTTACTCAGCTGTATAAGCTTTATCTGGGTTGCAACAATCTTGACACTGCCCATCCAAAAAAAGCTGGTGAGATTCCAATTCCCATCCCTTCTTGGATCCAACACTGGGGCCCAAGCAATTGCTTTTTTGGGGGGTGTATGCTGGAACTTAGATACACATTTTGTCTGGTAATATTTTTCTTTAACCAGAAGAACTGTGATCCCTTTGCACCCTTTTGCTCGCATTGCAGCGCTACTTTTGTGGCCCAGCAGTTGCACCTTGGCCGGGAAAAGCCATGGCCAATGTGGCAAAAGATGTGAGGGATGCCCGTGAGGCAGGTGCCCGCATGATGAGGATGGAGGTGAAGAATGGGATGAAGGTGTACTATCACCCACTTAGGTTCAAGGTTTCTGAGACTTGGCTGCTTCACCTATATACTAAAATATTATAGTTGCCGACTTACACTTTGTGATGTTGTTTGATTTGTGATGGGTGTTGTTTTGATAGGTTTCTTGCGATTCATATTCTCTCTCTCTCTTTCTCTTCCTCTCTCTCTCTCTCTCTCTTCTCTCTCTCTCTCTCTCTCTCATCTCTGTCCTTTCGGGGGTGCGTGCGCGGGTAGCCACGTCCTTGCCTCGGGTGGTGTCCCACGGCAGGGGTGCGTGTGTTCCCACGCCACGTCCCTTCCTTCTCTCTCTCTCTCTCTCTCTCTCTCTCGCTATCTCTCTCTCTCTCTCATCTCTGTCCTTTCGGGGGTGCGTGCGCTGGCAACCACGTCCTTGCCTGGGGTGGTGTCCCACGGCAGGGGTGCGTGTGTTGCCACGCCACGTCCCTTCTCTCTCTCTCTCTCTCTCATCTCTGTCCTTTCGGGGGTGCGTGCGCTGGTAACCACGTCCTTGCCTGGGGTGGTGTCCCACGGCAGGGGTGCGTGTGTCCACGCCACGTCCCTTCTCTCTCTCTCTCTCTTCCTCTCTTTCTCTCTCTCTCTCTTTCCCTCTCTCTCTTTCTCTCTCATCTCTGTCCTTTCGGGGGTGCGTGCGCTGGTAACCACGTCCTTGCCTGGGGTGGTGTCCCACGGCAGGGGTGCGTGTGTTGCCACGCCACGTCCCTTCCTTCTCTCTCTCTCTCTCTCATCTCTGTCCTTTCGGGGGTGCGTGCGCTGGTAACCACGTCCTTGCCTGGGGTGGTGTCCCACGGCAGGGGTGCGTGTGTTGCCACGCCACGTCCCTTCCTTCTCTCTCTCTCTCTCTCTCATCTCTGTCCTTTCGGGGGTGCGTGCGCTGGTAACCACGTCCTTGCCTGGGGTGGTGTCACACGGCAGGGGTGCGCGTGTTGCCACGCCACGTCCCTTCTCTCTCTCTCTCTTCCTCTCTCTCTCTCTCTCTCTCTCTCTCTCTCTCTCTCTCTCTTGGTTTCAAATTTTGGATTTTGTTTTATTCTAAGTATACGTCCGTGAGTATATAAATAATCATAATAATAACATATTAATCATATAATGATGATAATAATACATGACTTCAGGATAGATGGCACCAGGGATTTGAATGCAACATCTCCACAATTTAGATCTAAGGAACATGCGCAAGAGCTTTTTGATGCGCTTCGAAACCATGCCGAGACCAACATGGATGACATCATGGCTGGCGATGACCCTTGTGATATTGCATGGCAAAAAAAAGTGATCCAAGGCAAGTCCAGAAATCTTCAGGTATCCCTGGAATTGCCCTATAGTTTGTTATTTGTTTTAGAGGTATATTACAACAACTCTCGGTATATTCAGCTTATCACTCAATTAGAATGCTATCATATGCTATCTAGGGGGCATAGGTCCTTGTACATCAACATGTAATATATATATATATATATACGCATGGTAGATTCTGATTCCCTTCCAAATCCCATGGCTGTGCTGGTATCAACATACCTGCATGATGTGCATGGGTGCCCCCATACCATGCAGCTGCATTTGCATTAGGAACGTCCGATTGTCTTCTGGTCAGAGCGGGACAAGGAAGTGGTCCAAGAGCAGGACTTGATTAACAACTTCGACTTGTTGAAGACCTACTTGTGGGTGGTGGGGCATACAACACCGCTCCCTCACCTGCTTCACCATGAGGCTTCTTGGGGTGGTGGTCATTGCCAGCAGCTTAAACCCGAATTGAATCAGTTTGCAACGCAAAGCATTTGAATTTCAGCCATGGGGTAGCCCACAAAGTTGTGTTATTATAGGGGGGAATCCATTCTGGGTGCCAGACTCGCAACGTGGAAGTTTTCAAAAATGGAGTTACCCCAAATCACCAAACATGAAATATTATGATATATATATATTATTGACATCTGTGATTTAGGGACCACTTATGTAAGAAACCTCCAATGATCCCTTATTTCCATGTAGTGCCAGGCTGCCATGATCCTATTGAGCGTCACCTTCAACATGCATGCTGGGGTTTACAATGTCCGTGGTGGCCGAGGATTAATCAGAGACCCTTGCCCATATTTTTATTGGGTAGCATTTTTTTGCACAATACAATCATGCCCTTTTATCCAACACCCTTCCTATTCAGGACTGGGCCAAAGGACAAGCACTGAGACTTCGCTGCATGGGCACACACCTCATGAGCATCACTCGGGCCACGCCACATTCAAGGCTTGGTTCATCGATATATGTCAGATCCCAAAAAATGATATGTTTATAATATTATTAGGACGAAAGAGTTCCCATACAAACTTTCAAATCGCCCCCAAACTGGATCAGTCAACCGGGTACAATTGCCAGGGAACCAAAGATCAGGGTCCTCAAGAACATGATCTTGAAACTTCATCTGAAACATGTGTCTTGGCCATGCATGGGCTGTTGAAACCCCAAGTTTCAAGCCTTTCCGGATCAGTTTCAACATGTTTCAACCAAGGGAAATTCTTTGGTCAAGAAATCGAAGAGTGCATCATCCCTTGGATCAGAGGTCAGCTGGAGCCAACCTGCGCCATTGAAAATATATGTTTTGATGGGTTTACTATGGTTTACTTATCCATTCAATTAAAATAGGGCTGTCTTGAATTCGAGTAGAATATCATCGATCAATTTTCGATAGCCCGGGGGAGCCGTACATTGACCTACACATGGGATGAGAAATTGTATTTTATATGGCCTTAATGACCAGTGCTTGACTTGTAGGGCTGTGCCAGCTGTGTGCATTTGGAGGCCCAACAGCTAGAGGAAGCATGTGATGACTTGATCGATGCAGATCAGCAGCTGGAGGAGGTGGGTTTGTGGTTACACATGTTCCCACATACCAGTTCAATATATATATATATATATACATATTATAATAATGCGGGCAACAAAATGTAATTATAACTTTTATTTACACATAAACAATCCCCCAAATCACCATATTGAATAGGTGTTATAAGTCATTCCCAAAAATGGGTTGTTATTGTGTGTTTACCAACATCCATCATTTGTGGCTTGCACCATGCAGGTCGGTAGTGCTGAAAAGAAACTTCTCAATTCACCCCGGGTCGAGAACATCTCTGTGAAGAGGGTGCTGGAATTTCGCGATGATCTTGACGAAGCTGTTGAGGCTCACTTGTCTATAATAATAATAATAAAAAGTTAAAACTGGAGAATGTTTCTCACTTCACATGCCTTTTCCCTATTCGTGCTACGGTACTCAAATTCATAGCTCAGGTGGCAAAGTCATCCAAAGACTCACCCGGGTCCTTGGCTTCCCAGCTGGGTCTTGATAGTCCTGCGCCACCGGCTGACTTTTGGCAGGCAATGTTGGAGTTGTTTCTTTCGCATCCCACAATTTGTGCAACTTCAATTGTGTTTCAAAGTCCATGAACAACATACGTAGCTAAGGATGCAAAGGCCGCCAAAGAATCTCGTGGGCCTTTGGTCCCTGATCCTGTACAACTCCCAGACTTTCTTTTGCCCAAGACAGATCCCAGGCCTGGGGATCTTCCTGAAGATGGCTCACTTGCGGTTGCCCAAGGTGCCCTTCGGAGAGCGAAGGAGCAGGACAGTGTGTTCTGATTGCATGGCGGGAGTACAAGGGACATGCGAACATTGTTCCACAAATCTATATATATATATGTATATAAAATACACACCATTGTTTGAAATGTGGCTGACAGCACGTAGAAACACACACACACACCCTTTTATCCCCCAAAAATGGGAGGAAAAAACTGGAAAAGTTGCCGAGAAATTCAACAAGAAGCAAGAGAAGCTCCAGGCAAAAGCCATGGACAATGCCACCAAGGAAAAGTCTTCGGCAAGGAAGGGAAGGGTTACCAAGGGATCCGAGGGAGACAAGGTTGAAAAGAGGCCTCGTGGGAGGCCAAGGAAGGGGACTACCGAAGTTGAAACAAAGCCAGCCAAGAGGAAGGCCAAGGTTGTTACCCCAGTCAAAGCAAAGAAGCCAAGAAGGGATTGGAAACCTTCACCCATGGCTCTCAAGGTTCAGAATCAGGCGTCAGACGCTCGCATGGACCGAGCAAGGGCAGCTTTGGAGGAACTTGTTTCCGCCATGAAGGCTGGCGACAATGGTTTCGTGATTGGGTTTGAGGCCCCAGAGAAAAATTTCAAAAGGAAGTTTCTTGTCACACATTGGGTTTGATCAAATGTTGTCAACACATGACTGTCAAATTTTGCACCGTTCACAATTAAACGTGCCCAATTCTAATTTGGGACTACCCGCTACCCTTCTTACTGTGTTTGTTTCTGGCCCCTAAGGTCTTACACAATCAATGTGGATCCAAGCTGGCCCAAAGATGATGATTCCAAGATTGCTAGCATCGGTGTGGTCTTATACTCACGGAGCTTCTACTGCAACCGTGCCATTGGTACCCCATGGCCAAAGTTGGCTGTGCAAAGGGGTCTGCAAGTCATTTCGGCTGCAACATATGAAAAATTGGACAATGCAAACTTGAAGGCTTCCGGAGTATATTTTCAATGGAATAGAGAAAAATCATCACTTGCCCCTGCTCAGCTTAAAGTCAGGTGGATCGCAAAAGTGGCTGCACAGTGCCCTGGGGAGATGATATTCAAAGCTCGTTACTTGGCTGTACATTGTACGAGGATGTGTGGTGGAATGGTCATGTGACATATCTCATTATATATATATTATACATAACACCTATTTATATATATTATACATTAATATTTCACAGTTTGTTCAATTTTTAATTAACATGTTCAATTGTCAGATACATGTGTGACATCTCATGCTATAAGTATACAATATAGTACATATATATATATATATTAATATATTACACTAATATTATTATACCTGTATGCTCGCACCTGTGTACAAGGTGGCTTCTGTCCATGGAAATCGCTGGATGGCCGCTGAATCAGGAGAGGGGGAAAGGGCGGTGCTGCCAGCACCATGTGATTTGAACAAAACTGCATAAACGACAACCAACAAAAATCAAATTTTTGCCTTTTCAGGACTTAATTATTAGTGGCAAAGGCCACCTGCATATGTTACAATTATTGGATTATGCTATGTTAGACACCCCATGTATTATTAATAATCATAGTGTAATATGATAAATTAACTGGTCTTGGCTGCTGCTGTGACTATGCACAGTTGTTTAATATCAATATATTAGATATGACCACCCACAAAGCTGACCCCGAACCATGCTGGTGTTCCTACGGTCCTTCAGCCAAGCATTCTGCGTGCAGGAGTCAGAAGCCTGATCACGAATCGCTGCTGATCGCTACACGTGGCATTGATGAGTAGGGTGCTTTTGGGAACTTGGTGTTTCATAGAAACACAGGGCCAGTTTGCAACATGCCTTTGTAATTTCAATACGTAGGATCTCAACACGGGGCCTAGTTGGTTTGATCCCGGTGGTTGTAGCATTTTGACCATGTTATTAATCTGTTCATATTATTTACCTTACATTGGGATAGGAAATTTAAAAGAAAAGAACCTATTTTTGACCACAGGGTGGACTGACATATGGCTAGTTCCGTGGATCATTGCAATCTAGCATGCCAGAGGGAAGCGTGTCTGCATTGAGCTGCTCGCAAAAGCTGTTGAAAAGGTGGCGCGCCCTTGAATGGAAAACAATATTTTTGGTAGGCTGATGTTTCTACATTAAAGTTGGGATGCCACACTTCTAAAATAATTAGTGGATGAGAACCTACATGAACACTTGCAATTGAAATAGTCTGACTGGGTGAGGATCTATCAGTTGGCAGTTTTTTCACAAGAAAAAATCGAAGAGTATCCAATCCTCTATGAAAATCTCAGACCCTTAATAGACAAAAAAAACATCTTAAGTCCTTATATTAGTCAGACTAAGGTTTTATCATGTTTTATCGCTGGTCCATCTCCGTCCTGCCCTGAACAAAACACCTTTCTCCGCAACCTGTCCTCCTGCCCAACGCAGGTCGCAAAGTGCATCAACCTCAGCCGGATGACGGAGGTGTACCCTGCCAAGGTGCCATTGGCCCCCTTCTTGCTGGGACAGTGTGGGTCAGGGAACCGCAATGAATGATGAACCTTATATATACATACATGTAGTTACATATTTATACATACATAATTTTACATATAAGGGACGGCCGGGGACCTTCAATTAATGGGAGAATAAGCTTGGGATCATTTGTACACCTAATAAGCATTGCTTAGATCCAAGTACTGCTGACTGCCAGGCAGTTGATATAGAAAACGTGTTGCAGTGGCTTCTCAGAATTCGATGGTCTTCAGGAATTTTCAGAAAGCTCAAGGTAGCAGGGAATTTTATTCCAGGGCGGACCATGCCGCAGCTTCCTATTCGCAGTTTGCGGCTGTCCCGGATGCAAACCCTGGCGCTCTTGGCACTTGGTGTGCCACCAGTCCTGTAATTTGGTTGCCACTAGTGGGGGGGTGGGAGTCTCTGGGTCTTCATTTTTTGATCAGCCCCTGAAATTTAAACTTTGCGCGACATTCCCGACCACTAGACACATATAAGAAAACACATGCATATATCATCCATGCGTAGACCCTTTGTGGACACATGCGCTTAATATGAAAAAGGCATATCATAGCGGCACCTGCAATTGCACAGCCCAGGGTTCACTTATGTGATTGGATTGGATCTTCGGGCCCAGCGTACCTGGAACAGGACTCAGCTATGGGGCTGGGGCTCCCTTGAGGTTGTTTATAAAGTTCGTGCTTTTATTCACTTGGAATCTCAAATGCTCAAAAGTGCGCAGTGCCAGTCAAATATATACGGTGTAAATCGTGTTATGTTGCATTTTGCCTCCAGACCAGCAAGAACATGCCCTGCAGCTCCAGGATTTGGTATGTGCAGAAATCTTCTGTGGAGTTGCAACTATTGTGACTTCCTTTCGTATCTTGGCTGAAAGTTACTATATAACAAGAAGTTCCTATCACCCCTACCTTCAGTGAAAATTTGGAATTGGGTTTCTATTATATTACAAGTTTCCTGTTTGCTTCACACCCCAAAGAGGGCCTCTGCAAAGGAAACGTCTTTTTTCAGCAGCTTTTTGTGGGGAAAATTAAAACTATCTATTTTTCTAACCCCCAAAAAAGGCCCCCACAAGTCCCAAAGTCTTTCATAAAATGCAGGGAAAACACTGTTTTTGGGAGACTTGTCGGGGCCTTTTTTGGTGAACCAACCTAAGTGGAAATTTACAAATCTATTTTTATATATATATATATATATGTGTGTGTGTGTTTCTATTTAGATCTAGATGTAAATAATAATATAGAAAATCTAGTTAAACATGTTATAGTGTATATATATATATATGTATACAAATGCTGGTTAATCCCACCCCAATACATCCAACTTGACACTTGCATTTGGAGCCCCAGCGCTGACTCTCAGGTCGTCAAGGACATTCGTCGCAGCTTGTTTCAAAGCTTTGCCTGATCACGTTTGCAAAGCTGAACTGGGCTTGTGGTGGGGGACTGGGGACTGGTGAGGGATTTTTCAAAAGCTATGGCCTAATCCTTGAGTCTGACTTATCTTGCCATGAGCAATACATAATATAGTTTTCAAGATGCCAGCCAATAATGCAAGAACCCAACAATTCCCAGAAGCTATGAGAAAATTCTTCAACAAAATGGACCATGAATTTTTGGGACCCCAACACCTCATCCAAACTAATCATATTTATAACCAATGGTTCGAAATTCAAGGGAACTCCAGACACATGTTTAATTAGTAAAGACTTAGGGCACCCTTATTTTGAAAGATTACCCAATACTATAAATATATATATATATCACATCAAATTATATTTCAATGTGAGGATAATTTTGGTGACCCCCAGGCTTTATTCACTGACCTAATTGCAGCATTTAGAGCGCAATTCATGTTCAAATATTAGCAATGACAGAACTAATAACTGGAGCTTGAATTCTGGAATGGCAACTGTGTTCTTATCAATTCCCTTCCGCCAGATCCAAAATATGTATTTAACCTGGGCAAGGCAAGGCTTTGATTATCTGCGGGAGAATGTGATAGAGAACTTGCAATCTACCTATGGCTTCCTCAATTCTGTCAAAATGTGTCTTCGGGTACGACGCCGTGGTCTACTTTGGGTCGGGCTCCCATGTAATTCCCATACCTTTATGTCCTCAAGCTTACACAAACGGGGAGAAGAACGCCCTTTTGGGGATGAAACTGTTGGGTTCGTGGTTCAAGGAAATGAGCTGGCCTACAGGACTGGATTACTTATTTGCCTAGCTTTGGCAAGGCAAGTACTTTGGTTGATAGAAAACCCGGGAAATAGCAAGTGTGGCTATCTTCCAGTTCTGGAGTTCCTGTTGTCCCTGAAGCACCTCCTTGGCTCATCCCGGACTGGATGGTCTGGGCCATAATTGTTTCAAAGCACAAATCAAAATCTATGCGTAATATTGATTGGTGTTCATCTCGAAATTATACCAGTTTAAACTTAACGTTCATAGTACATGGGGAAAAGCATAATTTTCGAGAAGAAAACCATTCCATATGCAGTTGCAGTTGTCCAGTGGTTCCTGTATCAAGATCTTTGGCTTTACAAAGCGCTCAGGTGGATGGGAGCTTTTGGTGGTTGGTCATTGAAACGTGAACTTGGGTATGGCAATCTGCGCCTAGCTCAGGGTATCACATACTACACATGCAGTTTTTGGAAGCCCAAACGCTCGGTCATATATATATATATATATACAGCTAGCATTTTGCCTAGGCCTTATATGCACCTGCTCTCGGAGCCCATGACGAGGGAACTACGTGAGGTCATCAAATGTCGGAAGGAGATACTCAACAAGTCCATGGTCAAGGTTGCCATCTCTAAGCAAGGCAAAAAGACTGTGTAGGGGGCTCAGAAAAATTATGAAGCAACAATGCCACCTCAGAAGGAATTCCACCTTGGAGTTGTGAGGCTATCCTGAGACAGGTTGTTCTATTTATATCGGTCTATAATCATTTATTTTTTCCCTGGGTTAAATTGAGAGATCGCCCACTGAATAAGACATACACATTAGCTGTATATTGAACAAAACATATATCTATTTATCTATAGCTATTTGCTTATCTAGCTGTCTAGCTATCATCTAGCTTCTAGCTATCTAGCTATCTAGCCACCTATATATAGAAATCTATCAACCTACCAACCTATCAACATATCTATCAATATGTCACATGATCAACCTATCAATCTATCAATATATCAAAATCAACCAGTCAGTTTACCTATCTCTCTATCTATCCATCCACCTAGCCATCTATCTATCTATCTATCGATCTATCTATTTGCCTACCTATCTATTATAGATATATATCACTATCCATCCATCCATCCATCCATCCATCCATTCATCCATCCATCCATCCATCCATCCATCTCTGCTCTGCGCCGAGGAGTGGCAACAAGGTGGATATGCGCAGTTCTGCATCGTACCCTCGGCTCTTCGGCTCGAGGATTGCTGATCTTCATGTGTCTTGGATGGCGCCTTGCCTCAAGTCGGCCGTTTTTTGCAAGAATTAATCTTTCACGGTGTAGAGCATGATTGCAAAGCGCTTACCTTCGAAGAGAAACACTTAGTGCGCATTGTTCCCGTCAAACTCGGGAAGCCACTGTACATCGTAGCATGTTATCCTGCCCATAATCACCACCATGCACTCATCCACAGCACCGTAGCTGTAGTGCGCAAGTAACCCCAACGTTTTTTTAACCTTTGCAACCTATTGAATTGGCCACATTGCATCCCCTCCCTGAACCATACCGCCTCGAAGGAGAGTGATGCGCCCCTTCCAGATCTCACAGCATTGATTTCTGCTGGCTTCCACGAGCCTTGGCCGGAGTCACAAAGTACGGTCTAAGGCTGTATATGGTGGGATAGGGTTGGGTGGAGTTGGGATGGGTTGGATGCAAAGCTATCAATACTACTACAAATGTATTTTGGATGTTCAAGTCAAATATTAATGACCTGGATTCAAGACTTGCAGGATCTACAATGTGGGCCCTCCAGTTATAAAATTGTTTAAAAACACCATTAACTATAGGTATAAGTTATAAGTAGCATTTAAAATTATAAACCATAGCCAATGGAGTTATAAATCAACTTAGCTAGCTAGGGGGCCCCACATTGTAATTATATGTATTTATGTAGCATGTTTTGTGGGCTGGCAGATTCCGACCTAGGAGCAGCCAAAACCAATGTTATGGCACCCTCTATCCAAAAGGCACCAACAATCACCGACCCAGGAAGTGGATTGGAGCAGGGCCAATTTGGAGCCAATCCTCACTTTGGTCAAACACGCTGTGGAGCAGGGTGAGTTTGTTCCTGACCCGATAATTCCCTTGCAAATTGAGCCATCACGGACTTGTTTTGAAAGAGCGAGATCCGAATGGATGTAGCTGCAGGGCCCTTCAATCTATAGTAATTTCTTTTCAGTGGGCCTGAACATATTAGTTAACAAATTCGATGAATGTGTTAAGTCACTCGTTTTAGTTCCCAAGGTATAATTCCATTCAACCAGGGTTTGAATGCTGCTCCTGTTTTGGTTGCAACCTACACATATGGGCCCATGGAGGAGGGCCCTGGGTTGGAGGGGCACCCCCCCTGGGGGCTGTGAGCCTGGGGGCACCCCCCCTGGGGGCTGTGGGGCTGCCTGGTTGGGGTGGTGTGGGGGGTGGGCGAGGGGAGAAGGGAAGCTGGGAGAGTGAATGGGAAAGGACGCCTTCAAAAATCACTAAATTTTAAACCGGGTTGGGCTTTGTGGTAAGTTTTTGATGGTTTTGTTGGTTTTGGGGATGGGCTGCGTACTCTTTAGCCAAGTGTTGATGGTATTAATCACTAGCGGTTTTGATTCTAGGACCATGTTGAGGGAAGGATGATGGTTGAAAAAAGACAAAGCAGGCCTCTCACAGGAATATACCCAAACATCTCACAACAAATTGCCAGCAGATGTTGAAAATATCCATAAGCTGGTGGTACGCTTTTTTTTGGACCTTGAAAAGAACCCCTTGAAACAAATATGTTATAAGGACTTTCAACCTCTGCTGGTATGCCTTTTGATAACAAGTTACAAATATTGAGGATTCATCCCATCTTATGCATTCCCATTCTAGGTACCTATACCGTATAAACACCAGCCAGATACTTAATTGTAGATCAAAGTAGTTAGGAACGTTGGATTCAGGTTGATGGTCCCCGAAGTTATGTGATTTCCCTTTGAACACATATACCTGTACATATATATATATGACACCTAAGTATAATATATATAATATATGCAATATTAATATGATATAGATAAACAAAATTACTTTACTTCGTGTGATCCCCACCATGACATTTATACATTTTCTTACTGGCAAATCTTCTGGCATTCTATCTGACATATCTTCTGGCATTCTATCTGGCATTCTATCTGGCATATCTTCTGGCATTCTATCTAACATATCTTCTGGCATTCGATCTGGAAGTCGCGGTTGGGATCTGGACTGCGAGGAGGAGGAGGCGGAGGAGATGGAGGAGGAGGATGCGGAGGCGGAGGAGGAGGAGAACAGCTCTGATAAAATCTAACAACCCTCACCTGGCAGGCCTGGCAGGTGGGGAAAAAAGTAAAGAATTAGATAGATCCATATATATATATATATACATATATATATATATCCAGATAGCTTGGAAACATGTTTAGTCGGCTTTCTCAAAGCTGCTGCAGGTGGCACATGTCCAAAAGACCAGCAGTTGCAAAAAAAGCTGTCACTTGTATGAATGAGTCGGGCATATATTTATTTATATATATATATATAATTTTCTTTTGATCATCATGCAGGGAAAACCCCACAATTTGCGGAAGAAAACCATGAATGAGACCTTTAAGTTTCCACCCAGGATCCACCAATCTTGGCCCTGTGACCTGCTGAGGCTGCAAAGGCACCCCCGAAGATGAAAGTTGCTGCGCCTCCTGCGGGGAGCAAGGCGCATTCGTCTGCTGACCACTTCGACGAGGATGAGGAGATGAGGGCTTTTGAGGAACGCTTGGTGAAAACAGGTGTCTTGGCACCAAGCCAGGGTTTCCTAAAATGTGGGTACCCCAAAATAGACGGTATATGCTTTTAAAACCAATTATTGGGGAGTACATAGAGGAAACCTCCAAATCATGGCTGCATGCGCTTTAAAACTTTGTATAATATATATATATAGGATGAATATATAGATATATCAACAAATAATATATAGGGATCCCCAGGAATGCCCTAAGCAACCTTAAAACTTTTAAAATGTTAAGCTTGGGGCACATGATGTTTGGATTTGAGAAAGCCATATCATATCATATAATGATATACAATAAAATAATATAATACAATGTCTCATCATATATATGCATGCAATTTAAAACATAACTTAATAACACTATATACTTTTAAATCTCATTAATTTAATCTAATCTCATTTAATAAGTATATATTTAGTATCATATAAAAGAACATGATACAATATAAAGAATAATATAAACTAATGGATCTAATATAATATAATGAAATATAATGTCATATATAATGTAGTATTTTAGAAATGAGAGCATCACCCAGTTGTGGTTTTCTGGTTGGTCTTGATATACATGTGTGTGTAGGGTTCTGACATGAAACCAATGTGGTCAATACATGGTACTTTGGGAGAAATCTCAGAACATAATATGTAGTCATCCCCAAAACCAGAGCCATTGCAAAGACCAATGTCGTGTGATCTCAGTTTTCCTCTTGGTTTCCCACCAAAGGAAATTGCGTTTTTGAGCTTTTTGGCTATTGACAGTGCCACGATGTCCACTAGCCTGATCATGAACCTAAGGTATTCCGGATGCTGCTGCGAAGACTCCAGCTGCAGTGGCAACCCCTCAGAAAGCTAGGAAGAATGTGACTCCAATGAGCCCTGCACCTAGGGATGAAGCGAAAGGATCTAAGGTTAGATCTAAGCCAGCAACCCCGTTGAAAAATGCAACCCCTGTCAAGAGCCCCGAAACCAAGAAGACCAAAGTCAGCAGTCCTCAGCGTCTGGTTCAGATTCAAGACACCCAAGAGCAAGAACCTGCAGAAGAGAGCCAGCGACCAGATGACCCAATGCAAGTTGAGATTGAGCAGGCCGATGACGCTTTATTGCATATAGATAGCCTTACCCTTAAAACAATATGTGGGGTCCGGGGAATGTGAGAATGGATGGGGCTCCTTTCCAACTTTCCAACTTTGAATGGATGAAGCTTCTGGATATCTTGATATGGGGAATGAGGAAACCAACCGACATTGGTAAACATGGGGGGTTCTACTTGCGGAGGCTTTGGGGAATTCTGGGTGGCCCAAATATAATTTGGTGTCCAGCACAAACGTTTAAATAGGTCAGAGCTGAGTGCATCCATGCTTATTTATATACCTGTTTCGTCGGCTTTGTATCTGGATCATTTGATTGCATTATTGCATGGTGGTAGCTTTACAGGGAATAATCCACATGGGTCACACATATAAATTAATATATATATATATATATACACATATATATTGGAGTTCCACAATGTATGGGGTGGTCCACTCTTGTTCCAAGTCTGTTTCATGACCCCACATTTTTCTCGTTACTATCATCATTATATATCACCATGTATTCCCCCTTGAGTTTTGAACATATATTACTTCATTATTTGACCACCATGGATCCTAGGACACTCCGAAAGATGTTCCGACAGAGCCAACTGTTGCTGATCCCGAAAGCAATGGTCCTCCTGTTCCTCCAGCTGAGAAAGAACCAGGTCCGAATTGCATGCAGTGGTATGCAACCTGGGTGATGTGCAAAAATCGGTGCTAAGACAACAAACAAGAATTACCATCTGCCCATTTTATATTTCTTAGATGTGGGCTTCAACCTGTTTTATATTGGTCTCACCTGCTGCAGCTTCTTCCCTTCCCCACTATACAGCCACTCCGGCAGGTGCCTCAATTCGCAGAACCGAGACCACGACCACCATCCCTGACATGGGGCTTGAAAGTCACTTGTTCATGCGACAGCTTGCTGGTGAACATGACGTGCATGACAGGGAGGTCTTACACACGCGAATTGAGGAGTGGATGTGTAAGATGTTCGAGTGGCATGGTCCTGGGGTTGATTGGGTTATCGAGACCGATCCCCTGATTGCCCCCCATTGCAAGCAGCTGGTTCTCTTGCTAGAGGAGAGGGACAGATTGGGTGTTGAACTGAAGGAAACTCAGAAGGATGAAGGTGTGAAAACAGCATCTGTTCTTACGGCCTATGCCAAGATGTCGGAAAAACTAGGGGAAATGGTTGGAAAACTGAATGAAAATGAAGCAGGGTTGGAAGCCCGAAAAGAATCTTTGAACACTTGGAAAGAGGGCAAACTTGAAGTGATCCAATCCAGTACCAAAGAAGTTCAACATCGGGTGAGCATGGTAAACTTGGAGATCCGAAAGCGCATGGATATGATCATCGATGCCGCCCAGCATGAACCAGATGTGGTTCATGTGGATGAAGATCCACTGATGGAAGAGCTCGAGCAGTTGATGTCGAATTGCCCCACCCCTTCTGGGGACAATGGCCCTTGGCTGAACTCCAAGACTTTGATTTTGGGGGAAGAAGCTTCGCCTAGCCCGCAACCTCAAGATGCCCAGACTCAAAGGTCCTTGCCAACGACCCCAGAAAGTAAAACGAAAGCTGATGAGACCATGGGAGATGGAGAGCTTAAAGTTGAACAAACTGAACCCGATGGTGGTGCCCCCAAGCAAGTGGAAATGACCCAGCCAACCCCGGAAGAGACAGCATTGAAGCACATCAATGGCATGGAGGATGGTCCCATGAAATCAGCTCTGCTTGCTTTGTGCGAAGCTTCAGTTTCCAAGGTGGGGGAGAGAAACGATTCCAACACAGCTGGATGCATGATTCCACTTTAGCTATGTATATATCAAGTATGTGTTGATTAATATATCTACCTATTTTTCTATCTTTCTACCTTTCTATCTTTCTATCCCTCTATCTTTCTATATGTTTTTTTACCTTTCTACCTTTCTATCTATCAGTCTATCAACCTGTCAACCTATCAATCTATATATATATATATATCAATCTATTTATCAATCGTTCTATCTAGCTGTTGCGATTTGTTCTCGGTTTTCATATTTACAGATACATATCCATATACTATATATATATATATAAATATTGACTGATGATAATATCTCGAAACTTGTCCCCTCACCCTGTCCACGCCTTGTCAGCTACTTTTTGCAGGCATTGTCTTCGGCCTCGTCGGACCTGCCAAGAGAGGCAGTGAGAGCAGCGGTCAAGGTGATGGAGAGGAAGGACACTACCCAGCTCCAGGCCTACACACACACACACATCAGACCCAGGAGCAATGATAAGTCAGTTATTCCAATGAATATTGCCAACAGGGAGAGCGCAATAATAATTTATGAGCATCTCCAAAATAATATGGGAAAAACATGTGATATGTTGGTTTCTATGTGTGAAGGGTGATTTTGGTTTCTTATGTATATAAGTATTACCCAATTCATCTGTGACTTGTTGCGAAGGCAGAGCATCACCTCAATGATGATGGTGCTGAGCTTCAACCAGATGGAACTTATCTGTATCAGGGCCCCAATGGGAGGATGGAGACATGGTCGCAACGCTGTGCGCGTTTGCGACACAATGAGAAGGTGGCCTTCAACAGAAGCCTTCGTATCTTGACTGCATATCATAAAATATTACTAGATATAACTATGATAGCGCAGTTTTCAGAATATTTGAAATACTTCTGATTGGGTTTGATACGGGGTTGCCACCTGTAAAAAATTAATAAATAAATAATATTATGTGATAACAAATGGGGTAGTTCAAGTCTATATATAATTGACAAACTAAATAAACATATTATTTCCCCTGCAAGCAACTTTGACCATTGTATACTTCAAGCTAGTAGCATTCACAGCCCAGGCCACGCACCAGATGAAGTGGTTAGATCGGCGCAAAACAAAGGTCACAGTATCTTGGCTGCACATATATAAGGATCTGCTGTTAAAACAGCGCAGTCCTGCTCAAATCTTGGGCTAGCCAAATCACTGGCAGTGGAGATATATATATATATAATTTTGGAAGTAGCTAAATTAATAATTTTTGGAAGAGTACAATAATTAGACAAAATACATGGTATATGGGATTTTATCAAACCATTTTCAGATCCCAAACTAGCAGCTCAACCAAGATCATCTTCTGAATGCCCAGCTCTTTGAAGACTGGATCTCGAGCGGCAAATGCTGGATGCGGTCAGCCACATATTTGAACGCCAAAAGGTCCAAGGAAGAGAAGAAGAGAGGTTGCTACGTCATGAAAGACAAAACATGGCTCGTAGAGAAATATGGGTTAACTGCAGCAGAAACGATCATCGAAAACAAGAAGCAGCTCCAAGCCCAAAAGAAACCACATGAACCGAACTATGTAATGGACAACCCCGACATCCCAGGGAAGGAACCTTGAGTTTAAACTTGTTTATGTTTTATTTATAGGTATGGTGCTGTGTGCAACAATGCATTTGGCAGTATCAACCTGCCCCCACTCAGGATCATGCCCTGTACAGGGTCTTCGATTCGCTATCTTTTGAGAATGAAGAGAAGAACCAATGGGAGACAGGAGTGACCATGAATGGTGATTTCTCGGAGGAACAATCCCTAGAGCTAGGGCTCCTTATCTTCAAGTTTTGATTCCAGCCTCGTCATTCAATCTTGCTTCCAACCCGATGGTAAAATATCAACATGTGCAAACTGATATCATTATTTGAATGTGTATGTTTGAAATGTGTACATTTTGAAAATTAACACCCATATAACATATGACAAATTGATATATATATATATATAAGTTATACATGTATATATGTTATTTAAAAACATGTATATATATATATATGAACAGAAATTGTTGGGTACCTCCCGGTGAAGGTTTTGAAAACCGATCAGTTTCCATGTGGGCTAAGGCCATCTATGCTTCAGGGAGCTAAGCAGTTTGGCTTATTCGGCAATACTGGATCCAGTGGTGATGCGCCTGATCCTCGCAACACCCGTGAACTTGGGAATGGCAAGCCTGGAGATCAGCACAGAGACAAGAAACCCAAGAAACCTGTGGGGATGAAAAAACAATGTGGCCAAAAAATTTCGATGCTTTCCAACAAGCTCACAGATTTGAAAGTTCTTCGAAACAAGGTAGAACATTCACCCCTGTTACTTGGCATTCATTGTGCCATAATCTGCATATGTTCTTTCTTGTATATATTGATATATTTCAGTGGATGTAGTCCTGGGTTGTAGGAATCCCCAACATCCCTTCTCGATCATGAGCATTTGCTATGTACAGCTAAGGTCGCAGTCCATGAAAACTGGATACTTGGCTGAGTTGGATGCTCGTGCAGGTGAAATGACATCGAAAAAGGCAGAGCTTGAGAGCCACTACATGGTAGAAAAGTCAGATGAGGAGATTGAACAGGATGAGGCCATGAAGTCGATGCTCAAGAATGCTGTAGATTCGGTTGAAAAACTCCTTCCTGCATTTACCACCACGTGCAGGTCTGTTAAGCTTGCTATCGAATCTCGATAGCCATCCATTCGTTGTAAGACTCGTGCATTTTTCAAAATGGTTACTTGTTAAAACATCCATCCCCAAGTAGTGTTACCTGTATTTAAATATGTGTATATATATATATATATATCATGTGTAAAAAAATATATATACACATATCATATATATATATATAGATTATTCAATTATTTCCATTTGTTGATACAACTGATGAGGTTGACTTGTTTTGTCTGTCATTTCCAGTGCTATTGACACCCTTTGCACTAAGGATCCTCCCAAGCCCGCGAAAGCGAAGGGGAAAGCGAAAGCTGCCCCAAAAGCTGCCCCGTAGTGATGTGTTTTTGGTACCAATGTGATCCAGGTGTCGTCGCCATAGCTCTAGCAAATTCCATTAGCTGCAGCGCAGGTAGATCATTTTGAATGGAGGGTCTCATTCAAAGTGCTGCGCCTCTAGAGGTGTTGGCTCCCCCTGACTCCCAGCCCATGCTATTGACAATTTGCACAATTTTCAGCTTATGTTTATTGACACCAGCCCACACATTGTACGTAAGGTGGAACCACCTGCTGCTAAATATCATCGACAGTGTTGGGACTCCATGCGGGGAAGGGCAGTGGTAGAGACCCTGAAGAATTTTGGAAGGTCAAACAAGAGTCGGATTGCCAAGTCGGGAATCCTTGGACACGTGGGTGTGATTAAATTGCACCTGTAGCCAGTCCCAATCCATGGGCGATATCGAGATGGACCTTGGGATCAGAAAAAAAACAAGTGCCTGAGGGATGGGACAGGGAACAGTCAAACATTTGTTACATTTTGTTTGGTTACATAACCATAATATTAATAATTATATAATAACAATATGTTTACTATCGAGGTATGACCCTGCTGGTAGGTGGTTTTACCAATGAAAAAAGTTGTTGCCCATCTCTGCAGCCCACGCAGGTGCCTCCTTATCTGTGAGATCTCGGTGCCAAAAGTTCACTTCCAGATCCTTGGCGGCCAGCTCCTGCGGATCATCAAAGACATCCCCGCTGTATAGCTACATGCTGAAGGATGCAGGGTTGGGGGAATCTTGTTTCAAATTAATCAGTGTACTGTATTGTGTTTTTTGGTTACCCTCTGGTAGATAAGCTTTGGGACACTATTTCCTCAAAATCTTTGACCCAATACTCAGGATGCCTCATTTAAAAAGGTGCAGGAAACCATGAAAGTTGTTGCCAAAGAGTTCGAGCACCAGGGGTATCAAATGAAGGGCCCTTGTGCAGCCTTGGCTTCTGGAAAGCACAAGGGGAATGTAGCTCGTGATGTTCAAAGAGATTTTGCCCGCAGGCATCTCGATCCTGTTGCTCTACAGTTAAAATGGAAAACGTATTTTATGTGTATGTTCATGGGGCCCCAAATCATGATGAGAAATGTGTTTTACAATACAAATAATTTGTTTGGTTAAAATGCCCTCCTTTAAACTGAGGTTCCAGTGCACATGGTTGACATTCCTGTACACAAGGAAAACGGTGTCTCTGGTATTGAATCCAGGCCCCGGGTCTTTGAATTATGTTTGATTTCAGTGTTTAATACATGAGGTACCCCACAACAATGGGTTTATGGGTTTTACTAAAAAACAAAAGGATTAATTTTCGGTCACCTCTAGCTTTAAGTGCTTGTTGAACATGATTTAGTAGCTGATGTACCACAGCTTTTAAAACAAAATCTCTGATTGCAGGAAATTCCCAATGGTATTGCCGCATGAGCTGGTACCATGGTTGTCCCGCAACAAGTGCTTTCCCGATGTGGAGTCCGAAATACCTGTGTACTGGGCCAACATGAGAAGATGGAACGACATGATCCCTGTGTGCATCGATCAGCAACGGGCGCATCCTCTATATATTTGGGGAGATGATTGCCAATTCAATGAGCAATATGAGAAGCTCATTGTTGTAGTTATTGGCCATGTCTTGGATCCCCGGACGTTCAGTGTAGAATGTTGCTGGCCGCTATTCTGCCTCAGAGAGGCTCCTCGATAAGTTTATTGGTTGGCATATATATATATATTATTTTATTTTCTGTTATTTATTTTTGGTTGGTTCCCAAAACATTTTTGTTTGGATATCTATGTGCAAGCCACCGCTTTTTCTGATGCGAGGTGCTCTCCACTGGATTTCCTACCCTCTATGCCTTCTTGGAGCCAGTTACCTGCCAAAAAAGTTGTCATATATCATCTTAACCCAAAATATCAGCCATGAAAATACAAAAAAAACAACATATTTGAAGTTTAAGGTGTCTAATTTCAGCTTGATCTCTAGCCTGGTCCCCACTATCCCCTGCATCTCCTTGTGCTGAAGGTTGCCAAAAGCATGGAGTACCTGCGGGACGGCGTGCATATACCCGGACCACTTGGGCGAGGGACTCTGCAGGCCATGATAACACAAATCAGGGCTGATTGGAAGTTCCACAGGGTACCATGGCCATGACTTCGCAACATTTGTTTTTTTACATATCCCTTCGTTTGTTGTTTTCCTCCAGGGTATGGCGAATCTGGTAAAAATAAATATATATATATATATATTATAAATACAATTAAATATTAATATATTGATTCAGTTTGGATAGCCCTGCAAGTTGCCATTTGAGGTTTTAAGGAACAACCAGTCTCCAAAACTTGTTAACCATAATATTGGGATGCTGTTTTGATATGGGATTCCACAACATGCCCTGCCCAGGAATGGCTAAATCTCAAATCTGGGTATGCTTCAAACGACATATGCCATGCTTGCCGTGCGAGCAAGAATGATTACATGAAGGCTCCATCTCAGCTAGCCTCATCGTTCAGACATACGCTGGAGTCTTTCATCCATGAGTCTTTGAAGCCTGGGCCAAAAAGTGATTGGGCTGTAAACAGGTATGAGATTTCTTATACCCTATAAATTATATATATATCTATCTGTCTAGGTTTCTTGCTTTTGTGAGCCTAATATTCAGCAAATGTTCCATTTTCTAAGAGAATCAGCAATAAGCCATCTTACGTCTAGGGGACTGGGCAGTGTATTGTTTAATTGTTATATTTTAAGATTGGGAAAGTATTGTCCCCGGCTGAACCCCAAAATAGTTGTCAAATAATATCAAATCCATAACTATTCCAATTCCTGGGGGTTTTGGTTTCAAAATTTGGCTCCTCAAGATAAGTTTCTTGGGACATTAAGGCCCTATTACGTCCTTAGATGGATTCCGGCCCGAATTTGTGACTTGGTGCGCTATGCATGTGCTAAATCTTGGCGTATGCTTGTGGTCTTGTGGAAGTACAATGCGGGTAATCCTGAACAAGTACAGCCACATTTGGGGTGGTGTTGCAGATGGCATGAGTGAAAACGATAGGCTTTCCATAGCGTATGACCAGTTCAGAGCATGGACATGCAGCCTGAAACTTGCGAGTCTTGTTCTGGAATTCGAATGGGCTATTTTCTGAGCTTCTATTTGGTTTAGGGCCTTATGAATCTGAATAATACATGTTGGTGTTTGAAATGCTTGTGCCTGAGGCATAGCCAACCCCGGTTCACTTCCAAAAGGCTGAAATCTTACCAGCATCCCTATCCTGAGTTGAGTGCCAAAGCACACAATGTTTCTTGGTAAACTTAAAGTCATGTTGTGTGTTGTTTTGATTGGCTGCTATTTTTTCAAGTCGTTATACTCCCATACTGTCCATCGCTTATCTAACCACTGGCATCTCAGGCCAGGGTGTGCACTGCTTGGCTAGCTCAAGTCACTGTGGAGCTTGCAAAGGCTGACCCCGAAGACACCAATCTAGCATGGATGACAAGTCACATGCACCTATGATGCGAATAGAGAAAAAGTATATGGCATATGGTTATGATTGTCCTGCATTGGTAAGTTCAGGTGTCAACCCACATTGAAGTATTTCTTCGTTCGATCCCACCAAAATGTCCAAGGTACTTCTTGGCACAATGGTTTCAGCTCCATGAAGCTGCGGGGCGGTACTTGACTGATGAAGATATTGCATCTTTTAAGAGATGCTGCGATTCTTGATAGCACACCATGGGTATATGTTCGTTAGTATGCACATTGCATCGGTTTATGTAGAGTTTATTTCTCTTGAGGGGATCCTGTGTGTTCCTGTTCAATGTTTGGGAGGCATTAGGTGAACAGGTATCATTTTGTTATCATAATTCCTTGGTGGTAGTGATTGGTTGCGTGACGATATCGAGGAAAACATGCATGCCAATTGTCGCTCTAAAGTGGCCAAGTTGTTGTTGTGGAAACTAGCGTTTCTTTTCCTAGCTTTGTTCAGTGACTAGGATGAATCCATGGTCAATTACTGCAAGCTGGCTCATGCGGCGGTGACGAGCGGTGAACTTCTTTGGCCTGGCCGCCCCGAACACCATGTACCTGTGGAGTTTACAGCAAGAGGTTGTTGTTTCCCGCAAATCTAGATAGTTTTCTTGAGCTATATATATATATAATATATATATATATATTTCCCAAGATGGTGTTGTCAGTCATCAGGGGTGGCAAGAGCTTCAACTTGCAGAAGCCCGTGACAGATTCCAAGCTCCGTATCAACAAGCAATTTTTGCACACTAGATTTCGACTTGTGCTCCCGAGGTGTTTTACTTCCAACAGTCTATGTTTTTTATGCAGCAATCAAAGGATGCCTTTGCTGATTATATTTACATATACATATAAGTTTATTTAAGTGTATCCAATAGGATGTTTTTATTGGGGAATACCTTTATCTGAAATGGAATTAGCTTAGAAGATGGGATAGTTGTGTTCTGTTTTTATTGGTGACACAGTGTTTTTTTCAGGGGATGGCATCCTGGACAGCTCAGGAACTAATTCAAGAACATATCACGCTTTTCAGTGCGAAGATTTTGTTGGCAGAATAAGTGACCTAGCGGTGATGTGCAACAAAGGAAAGCTTGAGGAGGCAATTTTGCCACGATATTACATGGGGTTTCTCAAACTGAACATTGAAGGCATACTTTCTCCTTGTTCCCTTTCAATGCCCTAACATAAGTTGGACCCCAAACCCAAGTTCTGCATTTATTGAGGGCTCTTGATGAAACTTAGGCTTACGCAGCATCATCAACATGCTTCTATGAATGCAGATTCCCACTAGATATGTGCCGCTTGCGAAGGGGGAAAAAAAGGCATTTTGGCATGGGATCCCGGAGACCTGCTCAGGAGGTTTTTGGGACCAAATGGTTGTTGAGCATATTTCTCCATTCTGAAGGCTTCCTCAGTAGGCCTTTTGGAGGCCTAGGGTTAAAATATGATGGGTTTACTATTGGCATGACCTGGCATGATTCATAACGTCAACACTTCCACACCAAGCTGCACACCTTTTTTCGTCAGGCCCTGGGCACCTTGCATCGCCGTTCCAAGTCAAGCGTCGCTGACGCAAGGAACAAAAACCTCGTCGTCGCCAAAAAGCCAGAGCCTTGGCTGTGTTGCTGGCACTGTGGCCAGCGATGGCTGTAACCAGCCAAGGCCCTCGCCTCGGCTGAGGGTCGCAAGCAAATTCAAAAGTCAAACATTTGACGCAGGCCAGCTGCCTGAGCCTCCCAGAGGCTGGCCAAAGCCGATGCCTTCTTTTTCCCGTCCGAAGACGAGCCAGCAGCTGTGGACGCTGGCTTCACGGGCCCTGGGGCCACTTTGGGTTTGGCTGCGTTGAGGCGCTCCTTTTTTTTGTCGGAAGCCGCCTGCTGAGCCTGCTTGGCTTTTCCGGCCTCCAGATCGTCCTCGGTCTCGGTGACGTACTCGTACGACCCGGACGTTTCGTCGTCATCCTTCTTTTTTTGGGCCGGAGCCTTTGCAGGAGCCTTTGCAGCCGAAGCTGCTTTCTTTTCTTCCCTTTTTTTCTTGCGGTAGGCACGCTCCTTCTGGATCAGCGCAGCGTGCCGCAGCACCAGGTTCTCCTCGTCTTCGGTAATTCCCTTCCGGAGGCGAGGGGAGCGAGAGCGGCCGCGCCGGGTGCGAGACTTGTCCTTCTCAGTGTCTCGGCTCCGGCGGCGAGACTTGCCCTTTTCAGCTCCGCGGCTGCGGCTGCGGCTTCGCAATTTGGGCGCCGATTTGTGGTCGCCCTTGTCGCCATCGTCGTCATCATCACGGCGACGACGCGGGCGGTTGGGGACCGTGCTCGGCGACATGGCCTTCTCCCACTCGCGCGCGGCTCGTGCTTTGGCTTGCTCCCACGGCATGCCGCGCTGCCAGTAAACACATTGCCAGTGAAACTTACTGGTCTCTTTGTGCAGCCTCATGCCGGCTTTGCCACCACGGACTTCTTTTTTACACGTCTCACAGACGTTGCTGCCATATTTATCCTTGGCAGCCCTGACATCCTCAGACGCCTCTCTGCCCTCAGGCTTGTCGTCGTCGTCTGCACGGCGTCTGTCGTCGTCGTTGTCCCGATGGCGCCGCTCTGGGTCGTCATCTTTCCTGGCGCGTTCCTCCCGGCCCGGTCCATCGCGAGATTCCTCGCTCTGAGACCGATCTCGAGGACGTCCCTCAGGCGTCACTGGCGCCTTGTCGCGGCTTTCCTTGGAAACGGCCATGATGCCAAAGGAGCTGTGCACCTGCCAAAGGTGACACGACAAATCACGACGACGAGAACGACAACGACGAACAAAAAAAAGGGGGACAAAATTGTTATTAACACCTGCCGGGCTTCAACCGAAACCGGCCTCGAAGAGCCGCGCGCAGGAACCACCGGGAACCCAAACGGCTGCGACGAAACATATATAAAGTTTAAATATGATTATAATCATTTGTGATTCAATGTATGGAGTGTGATGATGTGATGATATATGTGATCGAAACACATCAGTGTCAGAATTAATTTTCATTGAAAGAAAGGGTGATTGAATTGAATTGCAATTGACCAACTGGGACAATGAAAATGCTACGGGACATGCGACGTGACCCGTGTAAGAAGAGTGCGAAAAGCAGACTCCCCTTACCCAGGGTTATACCAGGCAAGCCCCGGGTAGTGATAGCGTATGTTGCTTTAAGGATAGCCCCCCTGCAACGTTGAGACTCTCGTTACTGCAAACGACACTCTCCTTACCCAGGGTTGCACCAGGAAAGACCTGGGTAAGGAGAGTGCGAAAGTCACACTCTCCTTCCCCAGGGCTCTATAGGAGCATTTTTTCCGGACCGGGAAAGACCCGGGTAAGAGCTGCGACGTTTAACCGTTGCGACGTTTAAGCCGTTGCGGCGTGTTAGCCGATGCATGAATTTCAAGGGAATAAACCGTTGACGGCAATCAAGATCATGCATGCATCTTCCAAAGGCTATCACTAAGTTGCCACAGCTTGTCGGCTGGACACCTGAGCCAATAATCCCGTTGACTTCCGAGAGAGGTCAAACCGGCTGCGTCCAAACAGCGCCTCAAAACGAGGAAGAGAACATTGATGGACATCCCATCGCCTGCACTTTCTTCTACAGTCCGGCTTGGAAGACTTTTAGCACCTTCCAGCAAAGCAGTGACAACCTGCTCTGGCACACCTTGGAGTGAGCAGATTTCTTGGCAAGTCAGTCTGCGCAACAATTTTGGCACATAATATCCCCCCTGCTTGCATCGCGTTTTGAACAAGCAGGGGGAGCAGTTGTGCACGGCGTGCTGGTACCTCGGGGAAGCAGCAACGTCTAGGATCCATCCTTGCTGCCAAAGGGCCTTGCCCAACTTCTGTTCGTAAGTTGGCAATTGCAGTTTCTCGTTGCCAACTAAACTCTTGTTAATGAACGTGTGCAAGTCAGGATGATGTTCCCTTGCCGTTGGCATTGACAAGGGTCCAGTCACAGATTCGCGGCATACCGCGAAGAGGTAGAGTCTCGGGCGGCTCTGCGGTATTCCCATGTGTCTTGTATTGACAATGTCATAAGCAAAGGTGTAATCAAGGGCTGTCAGAACCTTTTGAAGAAAGGTCCACACCTCTCTATGCTGTTTATCTTGCATCAAAGCAGCAACCTGCTCCAAAACCAGCGTCCGTGGACGCTTGGTAGCGATGTACAGTAAGCCCTGTAGGGTTACCATACCCCGTACATCCTTTGTACCTGCCCTCTTCCCCATCCGCGAAAAGCTCGGACAGGGGTACCCGGCGATGTACAAATCTGCGCGAGGTGCCGATGCGTTATCTCTCCGGAAGATATCTTGGAAATCCTCTCGACTAGGGTCAAACCCGCAAATTTTGACCATGACATCGTGCAATGCGCGCTTCTTGGAACAACTCTCACAAGTCATTATCAATTGAGCTTTTTCTGCAGCCCCAACAACCGCAAAGCGAGCAATTCGCTTCCATATCCTGAGCAATCGGAAGCTAGAGAAAAAACTTGCCCGGCTTTGGGTTTGGGCCAGAGTCCAAGTCTCTGCTTCCAATTTTGAAGCAATGCGTTGATCTCTGCCACAACCGGTGGGGCGCCTCTATGGGCAGCGTTTACTCGAGAAGCAGCTGGCTTCAGAAATTGCTTTCGAACTTTTGGCGGCATGTCATCTACCTACGTTTGAGCCGTGCAAACGGCGACAGGGAAAAAGCATCACAAGCAGCAAAGTAAAAATGTTACTTTCAGGAACTTCATAAGAATGCTTCATGATGTTGACGCATTTTTTCACCCCGGGTCGTGTTTGTCAGTCGGACGGCCATTGCGCGTCACCCTTCACGACTCTGAACCCAGCCACTTCCCGTAGGAAGGGCAAACTCCCTCGTTGCCCAGGCAACTAACCCGTTCCCAGTCAGACAAAGCAGTTTCTTGGAATTTGTGTTGTTCTTGGGCACGTTTTCCGTTGCGCCCCGCAAGACGATGCCCCATTTCCAACCATCCTTTCGTCTCGCATCCTGAAAGGACACCGCTTGCCAATCGGAGTCAGGTCGTTCGCAAACGTTGCGAAGGACCACCGTCAGGGAAGGTGCTTCCTGCTGAAATGCATCACTTGCAAAGACACGCACCTTGCGACGAAGTCCAGCAGTGTAGGACAACTTGGCGCCTGCTTGACCCCGAAGGATCGATGCAGAGAGCACCACGCAACCGAAAAGAGATGCTATCAATTTGTTCGTGCGTGATAGATTCTCTGCAGAGGGCACAATCAAAAGCTGTGCTTGCCGTATGTCCTGCACAAATGATCTGAGATAAGTTAGAAATTGCAAAGAAGAACATGTAGGAATGGCACTCACAGGCTGTAATGACAGTTCTCAGTCAAATGTCCCCTGGCCTGAACAAAAGCTGTTACACCAACCTTGCGAAGCTGATTCTCCAAGCGTGTTTTGTCCGTGATGCCTTCCAAGAAGAACGCAGGCACAGGCAAGTTCTGCAATGCACTTCTCGCAGCCAATCCATGCTTAGCCACATGGACCGACTTGGTCATAGCCGCATATGCCTTGCAGCGTTGCCGGTCATTTTGTTCGTCGACTTTCTTTCTTTTTTCTGCCTCGTCCTTCAAATCGTCCGTGATTTCTGAATCTAACAGAGTGCCTTCCAGAAATGCCTCTGTTTTACGCTTTCGAAGCAAGGCCTTTTGCTTCGCCTCTTCTTTTGCCAAACTTTCTGGCAGCTCCACTGGAGGCCTTCGTCGTTGTGGTGTTCGCAACTCCTCTTCCTGCGCAGCCTTGTCCACCGCCTGCTTTCGCTTTCTCATCCAACCTTTGTGAGAGCCGTCTTTTTGCGAGCCAGCGCGTCCAGCATCTACGCGGGTTTCTCTCAGTTGTGTCCGGGCGCGCCCAGAACGCAGCATCTTGCCATACATGTCTCGAGCGCGCTCGAGCACTTCGTGGTCAAATTGGGAATCGCTTCCAATCACGACTGCCAGTCTTCGGTCGGTGTCTATTTTGGAACTCGCAAGTTCAGCTGGGCTCACATCTGAAGCGCAGCCAGAGCTAGTTGCAGTCCAGGCAATGAAGTGCGACACCACCTGCAGGTATAATGTCAGTTATATTAAATGTGAAGCTGGCCTGCTGTTAACATAGTCGAATATGTAAAGCCTATTTTTACTATTATTGGCCATGTTGCAGATAGATAATGTAAACTCAGTACTCAATCGAACTGAATGCAGCTCAGCGTCAGACACCCCAAAATGATCTTCTCAGGAAAGGACCACGGCTACTTATCACATATTATATGTGATTTCATATAATATGTGATAAGTAGTATACTACTATTATTATCTTATAGGTGCCAACCCGCCAAGCAGTGGCAGTGGCAGCGGCGGCCAATGCTCCCTCCGTCGGGGCACCTGGCGACCAAGGTTTGTGCAGTTCAATCCCCTAAATGGGGTGATGTTTGG
This sequence comes from Cladocopium goreaui, assembly GCA_947184155.2. Taxonomy (NCBI): domain Eukaryota; class Dinophyceae; order Suessiales; family Symbiodiniaceae; genus Cladocopium; species Cladocopium goreaui. The sequence goes on along the minus strand of CAMXCT020002112.1, from coordinate 353,286 downwards.
GGGTGATGTTTGGTGGTGTGTTTGGTGCACGCCGCATGTCGCCGCATGACCGCAGTGGCATTTTGCCCAAATAGAGATGGAACAAAATAGATTTTTTCAGCCAGCACTTTCACTTTCATCGGAGATACATATAATTTTAAAAAATAACGCTTCAAACATGACAGGCATTGACAAGCAAAAAAATGTGAACTTGCGTTTCTTGCAGAACTTCTATTGCTTGACCGCTATGGTCTGAACTTGGTGTTGGCGCTGATGCCAAAGCTTTCTGGTAAGGAGTGGACCGAGCCTTGTCGACTGATTGGTTGTTGAAACTTCCTTTGAGAAACTTTGCGAAACTTCCGCTTGGAGAAACATCTTGAGAAACTTCCTTGGAGAAACATCTTGAGAAACTTCCGCTTGGAGAAACATCTTGAGAAACTTCCTTCAAAAAACATCTTGAGAAACTTCCTTGGAGAAACATCTTGAAACTTAGTTTGAGAGATTGCGTGAGACTCTTGGGAATTTGTAACTTTGGTTGATACCTTGCCTAAGGAATGGAACCAACACATCTTTAAACACTGGGATGACTGGTCCCGTGACTTTGGCTGGCTTAGAGTTCAGCAAACTGGACTTGGCTGTGCAGCATGTAGTGCTGCTTTCGCCAAGAGGTCGACTTGGTCAAGGTTTAGGGCCTGCAGACAAGTTACTTGGTTAATCAGAGTGTGCAATTAATTTCAACCATGTAACGTCGCATGGTCTCCAAAGTCACTTGGAGTTGTCTTCGCATAAAGACTTTAATAGTCTTGGGGTTGTCAGTCAGAGTTGATCCTAGGCTTTGGTGCGAAGGCAACAGTTGGAGCAGCATGAGGGCACTCGTCTTCACAAGCTTGCGGTGGCAAAGGATGCTTCTGGGTCCAGTGCCATTGTCAATGGGCGGGTGGTTTCTCAGTCTGCATTCCTGTTTGGAAGTTTCAATCCATACTTGGGATAACTGGGGATAGGTCTCACAGGCGCTTGGGGGTTGTTAATTATTTAATACTGTTTTCCCTTGTTGCGGGGGTCTGGCAAATTTGCATTTGTCGCTATCCAGGTTCCATCGGCTGAGATGTTCCGGAAGGTTCTGAGAAGAACAACTGCTGGGAACAATGGAGCAGAAGATGGAGCATTCGCTTTTAAGCTGAATTTTTGGGATTTGCCATTTTGGCCCTTACTAAGTGGGTAGTACTTTTGAACAATTTTTGACATTGCCTGCCATCCAAAAAACCTAGGGAAAGCAAAAACTCCGCAAGATGAAAGCTTGCCTGGGTGAAGGAGCTCGCAAATTGAGCATCGCATTTTTGCGCCTGTTCTGCAATCGTTCTGAATAATCATGAATGAAATTGGGGGACAATGACAATGACTCCTACTGTAATACCATTGAACATTTGAAACCCAGTATTGGTGAGGTCTGATGCGGAGAGCGTGTCGATCTTGCAAGATGGTTGCAATGGGTGGCTCTCCGTTCGTTTTGGGGCTGCAAATTCCAAACTGGAGAGCCGATTTGGGATGATTGGTGTTGCTAGGATTGCAGCGCTGAAGCAAGTGCATGCATTGAAAATCAAGCAGCAAACGGAACTCATCCTACAGAACTTTGCAATGCCATCGATACCAATGCCCTTGTCAAAACGGAAAAGGATACTTGACTAACCTAGATAACTTTTCAGTTTAATCAGGAATTTCACACGTTGAGAGTTTGGAGACAAACAGGGTTTTAAAAAAAATAATCTGACCCGGGTTGGTCCTAAACTTGCTCAGGACAGCCTACACCAAGTTCTACGACATCCTCATCAAGAAGGTTGAATTTCTGACGGCTGATGGTGCTCCAGACGAGCAATTGGCCCTTGTGACTGGGTTTCAAGCTTGGGTTTCACAGTGGGTTTAACTTGTCAACTTGTAACTTGGGTTTCAACTTGTAACTTGGGTTTCAACTTGTAACTTGGGTTTCAACTTGTAACTTGGGTTTCAACTTGTAACTTGGGTTTCAACTTGTAGCTGTAGCTGTTCCTGAACTTAGGCAGCTCTCGGTGGATCTTTTGGCAGTGCGCTGTTTCCGAACATCAAGGCCACTTGCCGAGATCTTTGCCATTCGGTGCGGAGGCAAGGATGTGAATTGCAGTTCCAATGATGATGGTGATTCCATCATGTTCCATCAATGAGTTTGACGATGATGTTGATGACGATGATTGTGATTGATGGCGGATGATGCCTGATTATTAATTTGGTTGACTATAATTGATGGTTCCGAACCCTGTTCAGGATTGGCCAACGACCGAGTTACACAGACCCGTTTTTGAAAGAGACGTGGCTTGGATAAAAGTGTGATGGGGTTCTTCAAAAACACTGATACTATTTTTCAAAGATTTTGGTGTTGAGGAGGTTTGAACTGCCATTGGCATTGGATTTGGGGAAATTTGCCACCCGTAACCGTAACCATTCCAGGGAAAACACTAACTAGGAATTTCAAAACAAGGATTCCACCGGCCACTCAGGCTGAAACTTTTCTTGGAGGGGCCAGCGAAGCTGATTGAGTATTCAGCCTTATTTAAGGCTGGCTGGTGACTGGGTGGGGAGTGGGAAACCAAGTACAGTTTGCGAGTTGTTAAGGTCTTTGATTTTCCTTGGTGTGGCATGGCAATCACAGCAATAGCAGCAGCTGCCTTTTTGGGTCAAGTGATCGACTCCTCCCAACTAGTTTTTTAAAGTTCGCCATGGACATTGACACCCTTGAATTTGAGTTCCCATGGAATGATTACCTTTTAGAAACCGACCCAAAGGAGACCGACCCAAAGGAGAAGGTTCAGCCTAAGGCAATCGCAAGGCCTGATCGTGATCATGATCAGCCTGATCAAAAGAGTGCTGGATCCAACACAGGAATACTTTCCATCGGACCATGACCTTTTTGGATCCGATTCAGAGAAGGAATCTGCCCCGAAACCTGATGGTGATGGCCCGAAACCTGATGGTGATGAGAACAGCACTGGCCTGATCGGCAAAGTCAAGAAGAAGCTGAAGAAGAGGGCCAGCGATGCAGACTCAGTCACTTCTTTCTCATCGATTTCCAAGAACAAGAAGGATCCCAAAGTGGAGGATTAGATGAAATTTTGAGGCCGATAAGATGAAATTTCCGGTGGATTTTTGAACACCATGGCAGCTTCGCGGCTTGAAAAAAAAAGGTGTGAGAGTGTGAGTTGGAAGGAAGTTTAGAAGTCAAACTTCCAATATCTGATCTTTTAATTATTTGAAAAGTTGCATCATCAGTCCACAATCCAAAAGTTGAAATTTGAGAAGTAATACTTCCGAATTAATTTCACGGTTTATCCCAAAAGAACTCAAAGCATGCATGCGCTGGACAGGCACGCTTCGCGGATGAGGTGGAGAAGAATGTGGGGTGGAAATGCACTACCCTTTCTGCTGCAAAGCATCGGCTACTTGGTTTTATTTGTCACAATCTGATACCATTGAAATCCGAAAAACAGGCTCCAAATTGAACTTGAATCTGAACGACATCGAACGACACTTTTGAATCTTGTGAATTTCGAATCGAATGAGGTTTGAAAGCCTTCGGACACCAATAGCACGGATGACAATCCATTTTGAAGCTCTCATCAGAACTGCCGACCCTTTGCCAGCACAAAGTTGTGAAGCGCTGTATGAGTTATGAACCCATTGAATTGAACATGACAAAATGAACTTTGAATTTTAAATAGGTTTCAAACACCAATCAATTTTGATCTGGCCACGGTCAAAACTGTGAACCAACATCAGGAAGGAATCGCTATTGAAAGACGCAACCGGGCACCTGGGCAAAATTAAGTGTGTTGATGTACTACTCTGGGACTGATAAGGTTCTATTGGTTGAGGCTCTGAATTCTTGTTGATTCAGCTGGTCTTTTTTGGGTTGAGCCATTCCCCCAATGGTCGCAATAAACAATACATATCTTAGTAGTCTTAAGCTCTCGGCTTTTGAGCACTTCCGTGTATTCCAATTCACCCATATCCCCATTAAGTTGAAACACCAACTTCTTGAAAGCATCTTATTATTCACTGCGCACCTTTGAGGTGGAGGGACGCCGAATGCATGAGTTCCTGGACAGTCTGAAGTTGGAACACTGCCTGCATCTCGCTTTCAATTAGTCGTGATGGGATCTCTTCACAAATCTTGGGATTAATTTTCACAATTGAGATTCTGATTAGATTTGGGCACTTGGTTTTGAAAACATTTGAAAAATTGAAAACATGGGTAAGATCCCGATATCAATCCCAGGGCGTTGGCCTGCATGGCGGACAGCTTTGATGAGCACATGGCCATCGTCCGCTACTGCGATGAGGAAGACTTCGACCCACTCAGCCTTAACCAAATGCTGACAAGGCTTGCTTGGGATCCTTCAGATAACATATATTATTTTGTTAATTATGTTATCATCATCAAATTCTGGGAGAAAATGGTGATATTCGTAGGGGGGAATCTCACAAAAGCATATATGAATTTCGCCCATGGTTATAAAATGTTATGAGCATGGCCCATCTCAAAAACCCCATAAAAACAATTATAGGTTCTGATATAATAATAAGATAATTAATTAGAAATCTTTAAGATTTCTAATTAATTATTACCACTATAATAACAATTGTTATATGAACCTATAACGCATCAATCACGGGTGAGTGATGAGGACCAGCCAGCTATCACGCACGTTTGGTGGCCCAGGTTTGTTGACACCATCACCTTCTTGTTCAGTAAAGGGCACTGCTGGAAAGTGCAAGGCACTTACAATGCACTGATGCTGTGCCTTGCCCAAATTGATCCAAATTGGTTTGTGGAGCTTCAGTCACATCGCCATACTCCAAAGCTGCTTGTGCAAAGCATTCGAAATGTACTATTGAGACTTTCGTTGAAAGTTGATTGGAGATATCATCAAGTTTCATCCAATCGCAATACACTAATAAGGAGACGGTTGAAAGCGCAACCGCTTACCATCAAGATTGTGCGGCCCGGGGGTACGGTGGTCTTCAAGAAGTTGGGTGGTCCTGGAGGTGTTCCCCAGAATGTCGTTGACACAACAACGGCACGGTTCCTTGCCTGTTCGCGGATGTCATTTTCCACCCCAATATCAACATAGCAACACATAGTATGCATGCTATATGGTTATGGCAAAATGGTCCGGTTGTACGCAAATGCAAATTTATAATAACCAAAATTATGCCATCATCTCAGGTTGCACAATTGGGTTGAGCTGGTGAAAGCGGCCATAAAGGCTGAGATCCCTGATTGGGAAATACTGGCAACACTGAGTACCTTCTTCTCTGACATGGAGGCAAATAAAACTGGTGATGCAGTTGCAAGGCGAGTTGCCACATTCTTCAAGCTGAACCCAGTTACTTGACATTTTGGATGTGTTTTCTGATTTGTTTGTTAGGAAAACAAGCGAAATCATAGGTGCTAAAAGCTTCAAACCATTTCAAGTATACATTCAATTCTTTAGGGCTGGGAATTATTATCCGTCGCCGGTGGTGCGAAAATATTACCCAAAATTCACCTATCCAAATTTATCCATAGATCTATCCAAATCTGCCCACTAAGGATGAACTGTTGATGCAACTTGCTCGGGTGCGCCCAGTTGCATGCGGGCTCCAGTCGGTGAAGAAGCTCGGATCTTTGGAATCCTGGATCAAGGCTGCTGCTGGGCTGCGTTTCAGTGTCACAACCATTTATCACCATTTATCACCATTTATCATCATTCATCATCATCATCATCATCACCACCATCATCATCATCAAGATCATCATCATCATCATCATCAAGATCCTCATCATCATCATCATCAACATCATCATCATCATCATCATCAAGATCCTCATCACCATCATCAGCATCATCATCACCCTCGTCATCATCATCATCATCATCACCATCCTCATCATCATCATCATCATAGTCATCAATAATATCCTTAGCATCATCATCATCATCATCAACAACAACATCATCAACAACATCATCAACAACATCATCATCATCATCATGATCATCAACATCATTTATCATAATTCAACATCATCAACATCATCATCAACATCATCGTCATCATCATCATCATCAAGATCCTCATCACCATCATCAGCATCATCATCACCCTCGTCATCATCATCATCATCATCATCATCATCATCATCATCATCATCATCATCATCATCATCATCATCATCATCATCAATCATCATCAATCATCATCAACATCATTTTCGTAAATCATCATGCTGTTTCTCAATGGTTTGGAGTTTGGCCAGTGCCGCATCAGGTTCATTTCATTAGACCTGTTAGTCAGTTTATATGTCATTCACATTCACATCATTGGTTCCCATCCTCAATATCAGATTTCGGCTTTCGACTTATCATCATCACCACCCGCATCAATTGACATCAGAATCAAATCAAAAAGACTAGTTTAATAATGATTATGGGTGATGGTGTTTCTCAGAGTTGATGGTGTTCACGATGTTCACGTTGAAGCAAAGTCTGTTGCCCCTTCATCCTCGGAATAGAACTTCCGATGCAAGTTGTAAGTCTGACTTGGCCATTGTTGGCATTCACGCAACTGATTACCCGAGTGGTCTCCGAACCATAGATCTCAACATGGTAGGCAATCCTATTTCTGTTTTCCTCTCGCTTGAGGTTACGATGGAAAAGATGCCCACGGATTTGGTGCAGCATGTGCTTCTTCGTTGCGCTGCTTGGGGCTTCAGTTCCTCTGGAGTTGAACGATCCTTCTCTATTGGATCTTGGGCGAAGCATGTGAAGCGGGAGGTCACCCCTGATCTCGCATGCGATGAGGTGTTGGCAATTCAATTTCCGGAGCAACATGTGGATGAGTACCTTCCTCTAAATTCATTTCAATGACAGCAATATAAAGGTTTAAACTTTAAACTTTAAACTAAACAAGTTTTTACTGTTTGTGGGGGCTCTCAAATGCAAGAATATTGGCATTGCCATTATCGGCTTCTTAGGCTCATCGTGATGGCACAGGAAGAGTGGGAGACCCACCTGCATTAATATTGTAAATTTTAAACTTTTCACTTTGGTATCCCCAGTGTCAAGTTTATGTGACTTTGGGCTTGCTTGTTTTGGTACTTGTCACCACTAAGGCAACCCATTACGGATCTCACAGACAAGCCACTCGACTCCATTCAATTCATGTGCTATCTTAAGTACTATGATTCTTCCCCGCATTGACTCAAATTATCAACGGCTTTGCTGACAACCACTTTGCCCTGATTCCCATTCGCTGAGTCCACCAAGCGGCTATCGATGCGAAGGAAACGCACTGATCCTGGGAAAGCAAAGGCGTCATTGGCGTGGGCCAATGCCGCTAGCTGGTTGAGACGGCGTCGGGAGAATGTCAAGGTTGCACTGGGAAAGGATGACCCAGATCATGGTTCCCAACAACACCAACATGTTAGAAAGTTGGCTTCCAGCTTGTGGTCAGAAGCCCACCAAAAGGAAAAGGATCGCAGTTTGCTCCAACGAACGAAAAAACGTTATTTGGCTTTGTGATTAGTAACTAACTTTTGAAGTGAAATGGAATTGTTCACAAATGGTGGATTGAAGATTTATTATTGGGGTTACTTTTCAGGGGCCAGTACATGGTCTGGATTCTAAGGTGTCAAAGCTTTCCAACAAGGCTTGATTTTCGCCAATCGGAAGGGCCGAAAGCGACTTTCTGAAGAAGCTGCTAAACAACAACAGATGGACTCAAAGCGGCAAAAGCTCTACCTGAAAGACTTGGAAAAACGTCCCTCATCAACCAAAATATAGTCAAATAATCTGACCAGTAATTTATATTATAAATAAATGATGGTGTTTTCAAACTTCCCTGATTTGTTTCAAGCTATGGTTTCTGGAAATGATTTGTGTCATTTTGTGTTAAACCGGGGTCCTCAAGCCTTCCAAGGTGATATGGCTGTTGAAGGACTTCCAACAGGGCTGCCTGAGTTCAGAAGCATGAGGGTCTTGCTCCCTACATCTTTGTCCACCCCAAAGCTGAGAAGGGCTGTTCTTGATTGCGGGGCCAAACTGACCATAGCTGGGTTTCTTGATTGAATGTGGAATCATTTTTTCGGAATAGTGGCAGTGGTAACCCCGGTAGTATTGTCAATTGCTGTTGTACTACTCAATCAATGATGCAACTTATCTGAGGAACATGGTCAACATCGCGGTCCAGTCAGACCCGTTGAAGCCCAACCCCACTGCTTCATTCTTGGCTTTTTTTAAGGGGGTGCATCTTGGATTAAAACAAGCAACATGCAGTGATGACATGATGTATCCTAAATTAAAAGTGTCCATGGAATGTTCACTTGAATTCCCTGACTGCATGCCACATCAACCCATTAAGGTATGTGGTGTCGCCCAAATATTTCCTCAGCAAGGGTGCCAATGGTGTGATGATTCCCTACAAGTGCCCTAACAGCATTATCATAGCCATGTATCCCATATTCAAAAACGTATCATAGCCACTATCATAGCCATGAGCCAGGAGAGTCCCGGCGTTGCCAAAACGTATCTGCTGGATGAGTCGTGCTTTTCGTGACCAACATCCCAGAGCAGCAGCAGTGGTGGGTAGCGATTCCATCAACCCCTGGAACTTGATCAATGAAAAAAGGGTGTTCCTAGAAACTTGGTAGAAAAAGGGGTGATGGAAACCAAAAAAACTCACCCAATGTCATGTTTGGAGACTAGACCAGGATCAATGCATTTGTTTTTTACCCTGACAAACCGTCACAATGTATCTCTGCTCATGTCCGAGGAACGATGCTCGAGGTTCAAGACCGTTGCAGCTGGTGCAGTTGCCTTTGTGACCGAGACGGAGCAAACTGGTGATCAGGAATCTTGACCTTTTAAAGGGGGAACAGAACTGCTGGCCAAAAAGGGATTACAGTAAAATTAATTTAGGTATTGCTAGGTTTGAACCGTTGTCAAACCGTGGGCCCCCCCCGGCAAAAGAAAACATTGAAAATAACCAAGGACCTGAAGGATATCAAATTCAAAGTGACTCTGAATGATGCAATTAATTTATGGCTTGAGGTTGATGCCAAAAAGCCCATGGTTCGTCATTGGAGCAAACGCATGTCAAAGTAACTGCGTGTTGGTTTGAAGGGGACGATCAAGCCAGCAACAGGAACAAGCTGCGGGCTTATGTTTGCGACGTGCGTGCCAAGTTCTGGATTCATCAATCTTTCTGAGATTTCATTTCCAGTTGAAATTTTGATTGGATTTCATCAATATTTGATACCTGAGCTGCAGTTGACTTGAAACTAACTGGAAATCCTGCAATGCCAAGTTTATTGCACTGAAGCTCTTTTGCTTAAGTAGTTGCTGATTAGTACCCTCGCTACTCCTGTTCGCATCATGCCGAAAGCCTGGAAAGATGGGGAGATCTTGGGGTTTGATCGCATGTGCGTGTCCTGTTACATCACGTATTTCCTTCCTTGGCTTGACACGTGCCCTGGTAGTATATTTCAAATTGTTTTTGGTTGTTGCTGTCTGGTGCAAATACTTTCTAGTCAACTTTGATTTAAGACCATCTTCCTGTCACCAACTTGTTGAGCTTCAAATTGAGGCCAGATCAGCGGTCCTTGCTTCTCATTGCGAAAGATTGCTTTTGCGATGAACTTTTTGAACAAGCCGTTGCCGAAGAAGAACAGAGAGTCTTGAATGAAGAGAGGATTGCGAAGGAGGGTGGAGAACAGCAATGAACAATTTGAAATAGCTCACAAGTTAGCTATGTTTTGGCCAATTCACATGTCTTACTTTTAGCTCATGTGTCTCATTTGTGGGGATGCCCACGAAACCGGATTGGAGTTGGGTTTGGGAAAATGGTGCTGGTCTCAAGTGGCTCAGGAAATCAAGAATGGCTGATTTTTCTATTTTTTTATTTTTGAGGGCTGTTTAGCAAATCAGCTTGCACGGAGGGGGGTCTGTTAGGCCCCGTTCCCTGCAAGGTCCCGAGCGCTCCGGACCTTGCAGGACCTAGGTATGACTTTCTTAACAGCACCATAAAAAAATTAGGTGATGGGCACTGCAAGGTCAAACTGCACGCCCCATACTACGGTGAGCAGGGGCCCTGCAAGGTCCCGAGCGCTCCGGACCTTGTAGGGAGGGGGGCCTGTCAGACCCCGTGCTGGGCAAGGTGATGTGCTTAACAGCCACCAACCAAATTTTCTGGATCATTGATTTTTTTTATTTTTGTTGATCAATTGAATCTGGAACCGGTTGACGATTCAGTTTTCAGTTCACGCCTGTGGGGATTCAAGTGTTTGTGACTTCAGCGGCAATTTTGGATCAGATCGTTTTTCACCGTTGGCAATGGGGAAACGAAAAGCTGGAGAAAACTCTGAGGAACCGCAAGCGAAAGTCAGTAAGGCTGCAAAAGCCAAGGCTGGAGCAGCTAAGGCTGAACCAAAAGCCAAGGTTGAGCCAGCACCCAAGGCTGAACCGAAAGCGGAACCCAAAAGGCTTTCCAGGTCAAAGAGCAAGGTTTCTTCCAGCATAGCCCCATTGCTGGATGCTGAAAATGATGCAGCTGCTTTAGCTTCGTCCACAGGCCAGGGTATTGTTCCAGTATTGGTATAGCTGGCTAATGGTGTAACAAATAAAGTCATGCCATTGAATTGATTCGATGTTCCCAAATTTAACTTTACTGAAATCACCAAAATCTACCAAGATCAGCTCATTTGCCGCACAGGTGCCAAGTACAACGTGGAGCTGATGCAGTCTTGCCAGGATTCCCTCCAGAGCCTGGTCGAAAGCACTTGGCCGGGAATAGAAAATGAAGAACCACTGGATTTGGGCCATGGTGCTACTCAGGTTTCTTGGAGACTGAATCTCATTCAAAGTTGAAATCCAATTCAGATTGAAATCCAAATTAGATTGGGATCCATAATAATATGATCCAATGATTTAATGTTTGAAACTTACAAAAACAATGGATTGAAATTGAGATTCAGCCAGGCTCAAAGTAGTAGTGTAGTACTACGCGATTTTGCTCGAAACAAATCAAAACCCAAAGTTTGACATCCTGAGGCTGTCTTCGATGTCAATGCTTTGAAAGATGCACTTTTTCCCGGTGGTTCGGCTGACCCCTCTGCATCCTATGTATGCTCGCAGAGCTTGTTCAAGTGCGACCTCTTATTCAATGCAGACCCCAGTGCCACGATCTCAACCCTGTTTCAATAGATTTTGTAGTAACAATTGAACATCAGTGCCAATTGTTTTAATGATGGCCACCCATAACTTCAGCGATCAGGTCCCATTGAGGCACAAGAGCATCAATGACTTGGGGGAGCGCTACTACAGCACGCCCTCCCGTTTCCATGACCGTGTGCGAGTTGCCATCGCGCCTGACTGGCATGTGTCCTGTGATGCGAAGAAAGTGAAGCCTGTCAGCCCGCTTGAGAATGTGATGGCTTTCGTTTTGCCACTCAACTTCAAGACCATGATGATTAAAATAAAATTGATGATTTTAATTATGCCTGCAATGAAATGCCATTGTAACCCACTTGCCATTTTGAAAGCTTACTATTAAGGTCCATGTACCGAGATAACGAAGATGAAGAACTCATGGTGCAATGGAAGCGCTTTGCCTTGACTGCCCCTTGCCTTTAAATCATCACAGTGAACTTGGCATCCAATTGAATGAACTTGATTGACAGGTTACCTTTGAGTATGTGGTTGCCACATCCGATGCGGACATCTACTTCCTGTCGGCCAACCAGCGACAGGATATCATGAGTGACAAAGAGACCATGTGCCACACTGCCCTCCAGAAAATCTTCAGCGTTTTGGCCTGCAAGGCACGCATGGAGAAGATCTCAGGTCCTCAAAGTAACTTGGCTTGACTGATTGACTGACATCCAGCTTCCGGTCACGATTTGAAATGTCATTGAGTCTAAGATTTTGCAGCGAAGGCAGTGAAGCGTTCTCCAAGATGTACATGCAGCAGTTCAGAGCTAGCAGTGAAAATGAGAAGGCTGGTACTTTAATTAAGAAATCAAATGTCAATCCAATGCATTCCCGCAACAGGTGACTGAATCCTTCGTGGAGACTTCCGTGGCTCTCTCAAAGAGGGTCTTCTCCAATGAGCGCCTGCTGAAGATGCTTCTTTCTGCAGACGAAACTCTTAGCTCTGAGAACCCCTTTAATTCGTACACGAAGCTCCAAATCATTCTGAACAAAGCCAAATCCCCACGGAACATTGAATGGTGCATGTTTGCGATGCAACTTGATTGACCAAAAGTATTTTACTATTTCATAAACTGTTGTTTGAGAGGAAACGGATTGTTGTTGAATGCTTGAATCCATCCATATCTTAAGGTACGATGGGTGGCGCAATGGACATCTTGGTGCTGACATGCTTACATGGAGAGGCATCAACAGTGCCCTCAATGGCAAAGGCACCTGTGATCTAATGGTTGGGCAGCTGGATCTGAAGGAACTCTTGTTTGACAAGCACGCTACGATTCTTGATCCAATTTCTTCTTAATAAGGCTTGAGATTGGACTTGGTGGTCTACATCGATGTTTCCCAATGAACCCCAATGACAAGTGGGCTCAGGAAGTACGGCTGGTCACCTGCACTGTTGACTGAAATCAAGAGTGCTTCCAAAGACCACGAATCTTTCAGGGAGTGGCTTGGCTTTCCAAAAAGAATCCAAAATAGCCACCGCAGTTTCCATTTCATCCCAGCTTGCCTCTCAGGAAGTGCGGGTATTCCCATCAAAAGATGGACCTGACTTGGCGAGCAGGCGGGATCAAAGGATTACAATTGACCAAACATGTCATGTATTAAACTTCAAACCCAAAGTGCTGATTCCCACCCAGGTTGGCCAAAATCTGCAGAGCTGTTCTGGTCGTTTCTGGAGGCCAAGCATCACCAGTATTGAAAGAATTTGAGTTGATGTTTCTTAAGTTTATTTCTGGGTCTCAGCTACTGTAATCAATCAGGATGCCATCTTCAGCAACACCTTCGAAACGGCTTTCAAAAACTTGGTGCGACACAAGAAACCGGCTTCTTGGATGATCAAAGGTCATTGTTTGAATCGTTCTTTTGGGTATTATCAACACCGTCTATACTACTAAGGCTGCTGAATGGATCTCAAACAGCGAAGTCGAGAACCGCCTGAATGTAATCAAAGAGCGGCTTGGCTGACATATTATCAATGACACTTGAAAAGCCATTAGCTGCATTGACATCGTTCATGCAACAGCTAGGCAAGCCGATAAAGAAATCAAGGAAGCCAAGAAAAGGGCTGGTGAGGACCATTTTTTTGGTGATAACCCCATGGCCATCGTCACACTGGCTTCCCTGCAGGATGTTGGTGATGACGACGATGAGGTCGAATTGGTACCTCAGGAAGAAGCCGAAGAAGAGGATGAAACAGGAACCAGTCACCTGAAGGCCTTTGTTTTCTTGGCCCTCTTTCAATTCCACTGGGACAAATCTTTCTTGGCCCTCGTTTCATGTTTCACTTCAGGTACCCCCGGAGATCCTTAAGCCAGCTGGCAAGAAGAAGGGCGACAAGTCCGAGGAACCTCCCAAGCTGGACGATGACACGATCAAGAAGCTCGACGCGTTTGATACTTAGTAGATTCAGATTTATTAACGGTCACTTCGTCTTAGACTGAAAATTTCAGTGGTTCAAGTTGAATTCAAAGGAAGTAACATGACCACGGTCAAACATGGCCCAGGTTTCGCAACAAAGCTTGCCAAATGGTGCGAACACATGTGAAACTGATTGTGGAGGAGGAGTTCACATGGGATCTTTAAAACTTTAAAACTATTTTTGGTCAGTGTAATCAACTTTAATATTGGTTCAAACCTGTGAGAGGACAACGTCCAAAGTATGACAACTGCCTTGGAGACAACAAGTTTCCCGAAGTGGAAAGGTGAGATTGATCCAGAGACGAATCTTGGCAATATGAAGTTGACTGAACTTCCCAATATTCAAAACTACTTCTTTGAACCCATGCTCAGGAACCAGCTCCACAAATCAGTGGCCATATTCTTCGAATCTTGGCAGCTCCAATCAACCAAATCAAACATTTACTTTCTCTTGACTTCGAATCCCAATCTAAGGATACCAAGCTTGCTGGCGAGGCTGGCACCCAACCGAGTTTGCGCCTTCCTCCACTTCGTGAGGGAAGGCATGCGAAGCTTCTCCAAAGTGCTATCAGCCTGAGGTTGGAGAATGGGACTCTCCGACCAGGCGATTGCGTGCTGATGATGGATGGCGGACGTGAAGGCCGCATGTGAAACCAGTTATTTAGGTCCACAAGTTGTCAAATGGAACCACAGTACATGAAACCAGCTTCTATGAGTCAAAGCTCCCAAACTTCAAGTTGTCATAATAATAAGTTGTCAATTGGAATCTTAGGTCTTGGATCTTCGTTACTCAGTGCTGTGAAGCCGTCTGCCACTACACAGTTGAGCAGCAAGTTCAAGTCGATCAAACACTTGATGTGGGATGAGAAGGCTATCCGCACCAGGAAAAAAAGGAGCCGTGGAAGCGTGGTGACCCAGTTGGAGAGATTGTACGTGGTCATGGCAGAAGAGTCCAACTTGCCCTACAAGAAACGTAAGTTCTATGGGGGCACGAGCCATGGAGACTGCATTGGCCCAATCGTTTGTCCAGATTGGGAAGACCTTTGGCTCAGTGTTGTTGACAAACCATTCTTTCAAGCAAACTTGACAATTGTCACAGGTTTCAATCAGCCGCTTAAAAGAAGTTGTTAGATCCATGAGAGTTGTTACAACAATTGTTCACCAAACACGCCAGCACAAAACTAAGGATGAGAAAGAGACCTGGCGAATGAGTGTTGCCGACAAAAAGTTGGCATATGGTGCCAAGAACAGGATCGCAGTTGGGGGGAAAGGTGATGAACCAGATCATCAGAAGGGTGCCCTGTCAGCAATAGTACTATTGTGTACCCCAGCTCGTCACCCAAAAGAAATCCCTTGCTGAGGCGTCCGGCGCAAGGACGCTGACATTGAACCGGTGGCCTTCCACGCCCTGCCAACCGAAGCTGTATCTTGACTGCAAAGCTGCAATGAATTTTGATAGTAGTTGCCAACTTGACCCAACTTTTTGGAATCAGTTTAATAATAGGTGGGTGAGATCTTCCACGAGTTCAACATTTCGGCAATGCTGGACTTGAGTTGCTGTCACTTGGATGATTTGAGTTCTGAACAAAATTTCAATCAATTTTCATCCAAAATTTCCAAGGCGATGGAAAGGCTGCATGGGAAGCTATAGTACAACGGGTGGCTTATGTTGGCATATGCTTCACAGAGGACCATGCGACTTAGCTGCAACTTCTATCCAACAAAGTAAAGTTCCAACAAAAATCATTCGACGCTGATTTTGAAATAAAATTCCAGCCAATGAAAACTCATGTGTTTGTCAAGGCCAAGATGCTTCTCAAGTGGCTTGAAAAGAAATGCTGGGAGGGAATGCTGGACCCTGAATCTTCCCTCTTTGAGCCATCCCTCCTTGCCTTGGTTCAGCGAAAGAAGAAGAACCAGAAGAAGCCGAAGGTGAATCCGCCTGTCGGTCGATGTAAAACAGCATTGTGATTCAATTCCATGGTCGGTCGATGTATCAACTTCAATTGGATAAACAATTTGATGTACCCTGGCAGGACGCCGATGAAGATGAGAAAGATGATGAAGGTGAACAGGAAGAGGATGATGGCGAAGATGACGATGATGAAGAGGAAGAGGATGAGGAGCAGGAAAGCAAGGATGATGACGATGACGACGACGGTGAGGAGGCAGAACAGGAGGAGGAAGATGACGAAGATGAAGAAGTTGATGAGGACGAGGACGACCAACCGAAGCCGAAGGGCAGCAAGGGAAGCAAGCCAAAGGCAAAAGCGAAGGGGAAAGCGAAGGCAAAACCGAAGTCATGCATGAAGAAACCAAAGGCAAAGGCAAAGGGACGCCCTAAGGCCGGTTGTGTTCCTTTTGTTTCTTCAACTTGCACTGAACGAGATCCCTTCATTAAAACCCCTTTCAGGCCGGCAGCAAGAAAGCGGCAGATGTCATGAGCAAGCTCAACAAACTGATGTGATCAAGTGAGGCTGGAATGCTTGGCCGCACCCATTGCGAAAAGAACCATATGATTCAAAACATATTGAAAATATAATCCCTCAATGTTGTTTCAACCTGGGGTGGCTGGGTATGGCTGACAGCGGCATTGACGCGAAGCTGACAGCGGCATTGACGCGAAGCTGCTTGACACGGGTTCAAAAAAAACAATGAAATTTGACCTGGGGTGCGGGGTGCAAACACATAATGAAACTTGACGACTTGACACAAAGATTGACAAAGGTTGCACCATGACTGGAACCATGTCACCTTGGGTTAAAAAAGGGCATTTAGGCTCATGTTTAACTTTGGTGGGGAATGCCAAAGTTGGTGATCGCTGAAGACTGCGCTGGTCTTGGGCCATTGGCGCCATGTTTGAAGTTTCTTGACATCAATTAACTTACAATGAACTTGACAAAGCACAAACATGGGGAAACATGTTTCAAAGCACCTTCAACTCATTGAAATTGCTTAGGCAACTTGGCTTCAAAGTGGAGGCTTTCTACATGTCAGAGTCAGACCCTGCTCTACTTCAACGACTTTCCGACCTATATCATCCCCAGAAGCTCTCCGATGATTGCACCAAGTACAAAGGTTTCTCATTTTAATTGGCTGTTGAAACCATTTACCATTGGGGGACGCACGCAAACTTAGGTGTTGAGAAGCTGATCAACGTCTTTGGGTCGGGTCCACCTTGCCAACCCTTTAGTCCTATTGGACAACGACGAGGGCACAAAGATGTTAGAGCGAAGATCGGGAAAGCTGCCACTCTGCAGCACTATTAAACTGGTCAGATTGACATATAATTGATGATTTTTGAAATGAGGTTGTGATGCGTATTAGAAGGTGGCTCCCTGAGACGTTCATCCTCGAAAACGTCAAAGCCCTGACATACCGAAAGAACCGCAAACATTTTGCCAAGCTTTTGAGACTGTTTCTCAACAGCATTTAAAGTAGTACTGTGCAACAGAAACTTGAAACTGTCTTGGAAACATGTCTTTGAGGTTGAAAGCCGATGGCTACTATGATGTCCAATGGAAGGCCTATGAAATAATAGTTCATTCAAAAAAAACATTCTTTTGGGCCCTTGACAGGTTCTCGACACCTGGAACTATGGGGGCTTGCCTCAACGTCGGTCGAGGGTCTGGATAATCGGGACCACGATCCACGCCACCAAGAGCACCTTGGCAATTGGATTGCCAATCAGAAACCGTAGGGAACGAACCCCATCATCACTCAGGTCAATTGGAATATTAATAGAGTGACCCATGTATTTGGTAGATAAATAATATCGCTAATAAAAATCACGATACGAAATGAAAACACTAGTCAGATAGTAAGTAAGACGTCTAAGTATTAATTAACAATATTAGGGGGTTATAAACCAACTTATAACTGGGGAGCCTCATCATGTATTTACATAACCCCAAAAAAATCAACCACAAAACCCAGAGGATCCATGTATGGAATATTTACCTACATTGAAATTGGGATTGTTTGAAATTACATTTAGGGGCAAATGTAGGTAAATATTCCATATACATGGATCCTCTGGGATAGTAACCGGTTTTGATGTCAAACTTGCCTCACTCGGGCCATCCAAGGAAAGTTCCGATTTCCGAAACCTTTGCCAAAAAGGAAGCGTACCAAGCTCATGGATCTTTTGGGAAGGACTGCTTCATTTCGTCATGTCTATACCACCTTTTCTTGGATCACTCTTTTTGCAGGAAAAGCCAAGAGTATCAGTTTCCAAAGACTGCTGGTGGCCGGAAAAGGCTTCGCGCTGGTCTCAAGAAGATCAACAAGTTGGGCGGAGATTTGGATGAGCCGTGGTGCTCTGTCAGCATTTCAATTTTCAACTCATTTTCAATTGCACCTTTCATTTCACGGAAACTTGTTCATTTTAAAGATTGCCGGTTCAGATCGGTTCAGGATCATCGATTGCGGAGCTTCGAAAAAGTTCCAAGGAAAGCCAAGTTGTGGTTTGCGGCTTGGTTGAATGGTTTCCAATTTTCATTCATTCACTTGGCAACTCGTTTTCAAAACATATTTTCAAAACTTGCCAACTTTGGTTCGGACTTTCAACATCTAAGGGTGCCTTGCCTCACCCGTGCTCGAGCTGGTGTTGACGCTTTTTGGGCGACGAGCCATGGAAGGTTTCTAACGTTGAAGGACTGAAATTTTCTTTCGAAAACAGTTTATTCTAACGTTGAAAGACTGAAGGTTTCTAACGTTTCATTCTGTAAAATTGGCATTGAAAACAGTTTATTATTATCCAACCGGCTAGGAAAAAGCGGACCTTCAAGGATGGTCGACTTCGGCCAAAGATGTTGGGGATCTTTCGGTGAGGCAATTTGGAATGGCTCTGGGAAATGCCTGGCCAATTCCAGTGGCAGTGCGGATCCTTCACCAGCTCGACCGAGCTATGGGTTGGTCCGGATGAGATCCAAGAAAAGGTGGGAAAAAAGAAAAGGTGGTGATCCAAGAAAAGAAACATCTTACAAATTTCACAATATTTCACCATTTGAGTTGCAATATATTATTATATGTTCCCCTATTTAAAAAACCATTTGAGAGGTATCCCTCATTCCCAGGGTCAACCACCCCGGACGTAATTTATATATATAATAATAATAATATATATATTATATAATAATATTAATATAATATATTATATATATAAGTATAATATATTATATATAATAATAATATATATAATAAAATAATATATATATTATATAATATAAGTATATATATATTATAATATATATATATATATTATATTATAAATATTATATAATGGGTAAATAATGACAAATATAAATTAGTATAATAATAATAATACGACTCTGAGTAATATATATATATATAGTATGGTCATATAATATTATATGATAAATATATTTATTTGTTGATCATTTTTGAATGATCGTCGGCTTCTCTGAGGCCCCAGGCGGATGGAGCAAAGGCCAGGATGCCACCGCTGGCTGGGAGGCGATATCATATATATATATATATTATATATTTTTTAACATAAGAATATTTTCCCGATTTCCCTCAACATTTCAGTTTGATTCTGGTTTTCTATATTCGTTGGACTTCGCTTTGACCACTTATTGTTGTTTCCCTTATATATTATCTGGATTCCCTTTATTCCTGTTGGGGTTCACACCGGGTTCCCATCCTCCCGACCGATTGGGTTTTGACATCTTGTTTCCCTTGATCTTTGGGATTAACTGACAACCCAGTCAGAGTTCCAAAAAGTTAAGATGTTCTTCGTTGGCAATTGGGATTTCCCATGCATTCCCATTCCTTGAATCATTTGGGGCTTGAATCACCTTTCTTGGGTGTTTAATAAT
>CAMXCT020002112.1:0-333670 GCA_947184155.2 Cladocopium goreaui | reverse complement strand
ATAATAATTAATATATATAATAAAATAATATATATATATTATATAATATAAGTATATATAAATATATTATATTATATATATATATTATATAATAAATATTATATAATGGGTAAATAATGACAAATATAAATTAGTATAATAATAATAATACGACTCTGAGTAATATATATATATAGTATGGTCATATAATATTATATGATAAATATATTTATTTGTTGATCATTTTTGAATGATCGTCGGCTTCTCTGAGGCCCCAGGCGGATGGAGCAAAGGCCAGGATGCCACCGCTGGCTGGGAGGCGATATCATATATATATATATATATATTTTTTAACATAAGAATATTTTCCCGATTTCCCTCAACATTTCAGTTTGATTCTGGTTTTCTATATTCGTTGGACTTCGCTTTGACCACTTATTGTTGTTTCCCTTATATATTATCTGGATTCCCTTTATTCCTGTTGGGGTTCACACCGGGTTCCCATCCTCCCGACCGATTGGGTTTTGACATCTTGTTTCCCTTGATCTTTGGGATTAACTGACAACCCAGTCAGAGTTCCAAAAAGTTAAGATGTTCTTCGTTGGCAATTGGGATTTCCCATGCATTCCCATTCCTTGAATCATTTGGGGCTTGAATCACCTTTCTTGGGTGTTTAATAATGATTTATATTATTTTTTTTCAATGAACTCTCTTAGCTTCCCACATTGGTGAATCTTTGGGTATAACCCACATGAATTTGTTCAACTGGTTTTTGGATCCAGATTCCATGTTGTTTTTGCTATCCCTCATCTGTGTGGATTCCCTTTATTCTTGAAGTTCACACCGGACTCCCATCCCTCTCCCTTCTCTCCCGACCGATTGGGTTATAACATCTTGTTACCCTTGATTTTTGGAACATAATTTAATAACGAGTTCTAAAATTGAAATGCTCTTCATTGGGAAGTTGCATTCCCCTTCCTTCAAGTTAACCCCTCTCTTGACTTTACTTGGGATTCCATTCAATGAACTCTCTTGAGCTTAGTTTCAGGTGTTGGTGGGTATAACCAGTATGAATTATAGACCACTGTTTTTGATTTACCATTTTCTATCGTGAACTGGCTTTTGGACCCAAATTCATGTATGTAAATGTTTGCTGTTTCCCCCACTTAATTCTCCTGGATTCCCTTTATTCTTTTGGGGTTCACACCGGATTCCCATCCTCCCCCCTTCTCACCCGACCGATTGGGTTTTGACATCTGGCTTCCCGTGATTTTTGGGACATAACTGACACAAACCCCCAATTTTGAAGTTGGAATGTTCTTCATTTCCGACTTTGTATGCGTTCCCCTTGCCCGGTTTTAATTTTTTTTTTGGATCTTGGCTAACCTCTGTATGAAAATTTCCTGCGTATGTGAATCAGCATGATCCTAGCCCATCATATCCAGAAAATGTCTGATTTTTGAACAGAAGAATCTGCGCTGTTATTTCCCTCTTATTGAACTGGCTTTTGAACCCAAATTCCATGTATGTAAATGTTTGTTGTTTCCCCCACTTAATTCTCTCTGCAGCATGTGATTCCCTTTATTCTCGCATCCTCCCCCCTTCTCTCCCGACCGGTTGGGTTTCAAAACAGTTTTTGATCTTAGTACAGTAGTGGCAACTCAATGTTCAATTAGGTTCGGATCCATGAATGGGTCCCCTTCTTTCAGACATAAGCTGAGTACTGTTAAGTTTTCTCAAAAATATATGGGAAAACACCATTTGACTATTTGACTATCTTAACACCATCTCAGGAAAGGGTGGTTTATTCTTGGCTGTATGATAATTTAAATAATATATTTAAACTGACAAATTACAACTTATTTGACAGACAAATACGCCTCTCTGAGCGCGGTTGCAGGATACTTCCGTCTCATTGGCGAAGTTGTGCTCAGGCGATTCAATGCATTAGCCCAGGCGGATCGGTTGTCCAAGCCACTCCTCTTCTGGAACGCCTCGGCAGTCGGAAGAATGGAAACAAACTGTGTCCGCAGCTCCACTTCGTTGACTTGAAACACCTTTGCCAGCTTCTTCAAAGCTTCCTCCTGCCCAAGACCTCGCTTCGTTTCTGCCCGTTTTCCACCCAAGTGAAAGACGTCGAAAGCACTGAGCAAATGCCAAGCTGGAAATTCCGCTTCCAATACCGTCAAGGTCACGGATGTCCATTCCTGCCATCACAAAATATAATAACAATTAAATTAAGAAAAAACTCGACGACAAAGCAAACGCGCCTTCATCACCTTGATCGCATACGTCTTGTCGTGCTCCGTTATTGCAATTTCCATGACATCGCCGTGATGCAAAAAATGCAAAGGAGACCGCGCGAAAGAATCGCACAGCGTTTTGGTAAATGTAGGCAATTCAAACACCCGTTCTGAATGAAACAGCGCTTGAATTCCCAGCGCAAAGTTCTCAATGCGTGCATTTGTTTCACTCACGTCCGAAGACTCATCGTCGAAACTTCGAGTCAGCTCATGCACGCTCGCTGCGGCATCAGCAGCCATGGCCACGAGCAAACATTTTTTGCCAGACAGCTGCTGCAAAAGGTGAGACGCCCACTCTCCCCCAGATGCACGGATGATAGCGACCTTCTGACACAGTTTCACCACCGAGGGAAAATTGTGAGCAATCCGGCTAAGAGGAATGAAGTACGACGCGAAACGATGCTTCGCAGCACACATGCTGGTGAGCCCGTCATTGTCCTCAGTCACCAATTCCTTCCACCAGGTTGTCAGCATGGGGCTATCGCAAAGCCAGCGCTCTGAACCCCTTGGTGTTTTGCGATGGCCTCCTGGTGTCCCTTGGAACTTTCGTGGCGCTTCAAGTGGTGAAGCCTCACCTCTAAAGGTTTTTGCTCGAAGCAAGCCCATGGACCACCTGCTTCAGCCAAGGAACAGATGGAACAGCCCAGTCTACAGACCTTGCCTCGCAACGCTGCATGGAGCCACTTTGACTTCAGCTCCTTCAGCCAGATGCTTTTTTTCTTTTGCCAGAAACAGAGCCCGCACTTGCCTTCTTTTGTGTGGCAAGATTTGACATGCTGACTCACTAGCCTTGAAGGCAACAAAGAAGGCCTGGCGCTTCGATGCTTTCCCATATTGACTAGGTTTACTTCGGAACCAAATGGCTGCGCAAAAAAAACCCTTCAATGGATACGACAAATGATTGATTGCCATGTGAAATGAAAGTGGATAGTTGTCCGTTCCCATGTTGGGAACCGCCCTTCCCTGGTCAGGTTGGAGCCGAACATTAATTTTCAAAAGCAAGTTTCACTGAGACACTGGCTTCTCATAGAATGACGTGAGAATTGCCGACGGATGAGAAGCGTCTGTGTGCATTTTTTTTTGCCAGCTGCATACGGGTATAAAAATACCTACTACTGCCTTTAAAGAATGCAGCTACTGCTAGCTGCTTTCCCCATCCACCCGCAGGCGCGCTTTGCCAAGCGTCCGTAGACACGAAGTGTCCTTAAAAGGTGTGTCCGCAGACACGGAGTGTCCGAAGACACGGGGTGTCCGTAGACACAAAGTGTCCGGAGACACGGAGTGTCCGAAGACACGGGGTGTCCGTAGACACAAAGTGTCCGAAGACACGAAGTGTCCGCAGACACGGAGTGTCCGCAGACACAGAGTGTCCGCAGACACGACGGAGTGCCCGCGGACACAAAATTGGTGCCCGCGGACACGACAAGTGTCCGCAGACACGCAGAGCCGGCCAACTCAGTTGCGCTCATCTGTCACCTGCCGCTCAGCTTATCAACAACCATAGCCAAAGCGTTTTGAGCCATGGTCATGTCCCGTAGCAAATCTTCAAAGCCGCTCTCACGGCAATGGCTCATAAGAGCTGCTAAGTCCCCTTCTGCTCTGTCGAACTCTCCCAAATGAAAATCCGCGTTCCTTTGAAGCCGCGGCAAGTCCAAAGCTTCGTCCGGAACATAGCCTTTCAGGCATACCTGGCCGTTTTCCACAGGAAAGCAACTGGGAAGGTCTTTGTTTACCTTCGTCTCCCAGGCTGCGCAAAGAAACAAACTTACTTTGCACAGCGCCGACCTCTCCTCCAGTTTCTGGACTGCGTTTGCAGTCATTCGCAAAACTTCCTGAAGGCTTTCCCAACGGTCTTGGGTCTCAGCACTGCTGGTTGTCCCCGGGAGGATAGAGCCCAGAAGCGCTGCAACCAGCAAGAAAAATTCCTTATTAACTCTCCATTCCGCTGCAGGCATGTCGTCGGAGTTTGCCGGACTTATCTTTGAACTTGAAATGAAGCTGCAGCAGCTCCGGAAGATATTCAGGTGCCAAGACATATATAAAATATAGTCATGTAAAAAAATATGTATGTGTATATGTGCATAAAAATGTTTCCAAGTCTCTCAATATTAAAAAATACATACTAGTATTTCAACCCATTATTATTTAAAATCAACCAAATGTTGTTTTCATAACAACTGATCTTACAAAGTTTGTCGATGTTTCATTGAGTGGGTTAAAAATAAGTACAGCTGATGCTGGGAAAACAAGATGGAGGGCTGGAAAGCAACGTCAAAAAAATTGAAGAGGGAGGAAGAGCAACCAAGCAACAGTTAAACAGCACCAAGCTGAAAAGAACAAAAACCAAAAAAAACATACTAAAAATTATGATGAACTTACGATGGACTTAACATAGCATCTTGATAAGTTCTTCATAAGTTCGTGCTAAGTACCATAAGTTCAAAGTTCCTCCAAAGCAGCTGCTAGCACTGCAGTTGGCAGCGGTACATTCTTTTTGACAAACCGAAACCAAATCTCTTTGAGTAATGGCAATGCACGGCCCAAACTTGCCCAATCATAAACGAGCCGAATCGCATGGAAAGTCCACGCAGCTGCAACATCTCGCTCGAAATTCAAACATAGTACTAGGTGAGTGTCGAATAGTTCATCCAGGCTCAAAGAAGACCATCGCTGACACAGCGGCGGCAGCTTCACATCACCGCAACGCGAAAGAAGCAACAACGTAAGTGCATGGAGTAAAGGATTCATGGTCAGTCTAGTGTCTTGAAGCACAAAAAAAAGCGGGTCACAATCTCTGATCTCAAATTCAGAAGCAACAATTCAACATCAGAACTTGGGATCATATACAAGTGTTCCATTAAGACGTGTGCATATATACCTATCTTCACTCAATAGCTAATGCGAAAATATACATACATTCACACATTTATTTATACGTAGATGGATCGTAACTAAGTCAGAACCATCCTCGACCATCCGTTACTAAGATGAAATGCAGCTGCCCCACTGCCATCTCATGCCGAGTTCCGTCATTCTGAGCTTCAGACCTGCAGCGAGCAGGTGTACGGGAATAACTCTACTATATATATATATAAACAGATATATTGATACACATATTTATTTTTTATATGTGTATCATATCTATATATGTGTCCATCTGTATACATGAACATTAACATACCCCACCCCACCCAACCCCAAAACCCCAAACCCCCACGGGCACCCCATTCGTGACGTAGCATCAACTCGGACCGACGTCGTGTCAAAAAGCGAAACGTAACTGCCCCACCACCCACACCCGAACCCACCCCAAACCCATGCGATGACGTAGCATCAACTTCACCGACGCAGTATCAAAAGCGAACGTTAACCAGTCAGACCACCCCAAAGAAGGGGACAAACCCCGACCCTCACCTCAACCAACACAAACCCCATTCGTGACGTAGCAATCAACTCCCTCGACGCAATTGCAAGCATGAAGCGTTGCGATGGGCCCCAGGGGACCCCCGCCCAACCGACCCAACCCCACCGCCCCTGCGTTGACTGTACAATCAAACTTCCCTGACGCAAGTTCAAGCGAAACGTTACACAATGCCAGCGCACCCCACCGCCCCAACCCCAACCAAACCCCAATGCCTATGACGTAGCCATCGAACTTCCAGACGCACGTGCAGCGAACGTTAACATGCCCCATCCCCGGGACCCACCCAACCCCAACCCCATGCGTGACGTAGCATCAACTTCCCGACGCAAGTGCAAGCGAACGTTAACATGCCCCACCCCACCCAACCCCAACCCCAAGAGGTTTAAGATGATATGTAAGAAAAAGGTCGAATTT
Organism: Cladocopium goreaui; assembly: GCA_947184155.2. Classification (NCBI taxonomy): domain Eukaryota; class Dinophyceae; order Suessiales; family Symbiodiniaceae; genus Cladocopium; species Cladocopium goreaui. The sequence goes on along the minus strand of CAMXCT020002112.1, from coordinate 327,550 downwards.
GTGGGCCCGTAAAAGATCCGACTGCATAAACATGTTTATCATTCGTTGTCATGATGTATGGCATATCTTGATACATGTACACCTACTCACCTCACAGATGATCATATAATCTGGTAACATATTTACTATTGCCACTATCATGTTATAATTGCCTCACATATTCTGCAATCTCCCCCCCACCAGTTTCTTTACGTTGTTCGATTTACGTTATACTATAAACCACAGTCAGTAAGTTTACCAACAGAAATCTATCATAAATCAATATTATTCAGTTTCCTATGTTTGATGGTGAAGAACTTAAGGGTGACATCCCCAGTTTGAAAGGCAAACAACAACTATCTTTCTTGGGCCCTACATTGTACAAATGATATCAAATTATATCAAATTATATCAAATTATGCTTAAATCACAATGAGTTATCCTTATGTTCCCCATAGTTTACAATTCATGATCATAGTCCATTCTCCCGTATGATCCTACAGTATCGTATCATTGTTCCATCATCGTTCCACCTCTGTCGTTTGAATACGAATTCTTACAATGTCCACGCATAATACCAACATACCTATAGCATAAACCCACCCTAAATCATCTACAAATCACCTCAAAACACCCATATATCGGCCCTAAATCACCTAAACCACCTAAACCACCTAAACATCACCAAGAATACCACCAAAAATCACATTAAAAACAGCAATGAATCACCACAAAACCACCAAGATTCACCCATCAAATGTCCCTATGGAGGAGCGGGTGAAGGCCGAAAAGTTGGCACAGGAGAAGATCAAGGAAATGCGGCGGCAGGCGCGTACGACTCATGGTGAGTTCATGAAAGTTATAACCTCATCAAAATCACCATCAACATCATAGGTAATACGGGCTTAAATCCTCATAAAAAACCTATGGTCCCCCCAACGAGCTTGTTGGTTGAGCTGCTCACCCATAGGAAAAGCTTAGAAAAAGGGTGATTCAACCCACAAAAACGGTGATTTAATGAAATTGATAGGCCTTTACCAGATTTTTTTTTGATGGCTATAAATCTGGGGTCAAAACTGACCATAAATGGGGTGACTTACTGACTTATAGCTGGTGAAGGGCCATAACTGTCGAAATTCAACACGGCCCCACGTTGTAGTACCAAATAACCAAAGTCAAGGTGGGAAATCCAACCTAATATTAAACCCCCGTCAGAAACCATGGTTTAGTCAGAGGATTTACACATATTGGAACCATAGAATGTGGGGTGTTTTTTTGTTGCACGGGGGATGGGATTAACACATACTATCCCCATTAGCGTGTATCCCATTATATCCCACTATATCCTGGTTGGTGGTTTGGACCAGGTTTTTTTTTCATTCAGTTGGGAATGTCATCATCCCAACTTTCTTTCATATTTTTCAGAGGGGTAGGTCAACCACCAACAAATTATTCTGGTTGGCTAAATCCCCATTTCTGGTCATTTCAGGTGTTATCAGCTATAGGGGGATAACTAACCCCATATACTGACCACTTCACTTGACTATACCATGTGGGGCCCCCCTGAAATGTTTGTTGGTGTATGTTGGTTTATTGTAAAACCCGATTAACTATAGGTCCATACATCTACCATAAAGCATAGTTATTGGAGTTATTTGCAGTTATTTGCACCAACTTAGCCATCACTTAAAGTAGCTAAATCAATCCCATGGAATCCCCCATGTTTGTTGCCTCAATCACCCACATTGTCCTATGTTTTCGTGGCGCTCGCGAATCTCAGTGAGTTGAGCTTCTAGAAAAATATGGAACACCCCATGGGAAAAACGGCCTCGGACACCAAAAAAACATGGTGGGATGTCCACATCGATGTGAACGTGGACTCTGGAGGGTATCAAATTTACGATTTTTACAACATCATGAGGCGATGTCCCCATGTTATATTGCTTATATTAGATAGGCATTCCAGGCTTAGAAAGAAACTGGTTGTCCCCTTGAAATGCACGATGCCCAGGGTCTATGCATGCTATGGTGATGGTAATACCGTGTACTGCCGATACGGATGAATACCCGTCGCTTATAGTTACCCTCTAGTAAACTAACATAACTGCAGAACATCACCATTTTTAACGGGTAAATCAACTATTTCTATGGTCATTTTCAATAGCAAACTGTTAGTCGTTACCAGAGGGTATAAATCCCAGTTTTGTACTGATCTCCTAGATTCTACTTGTATGTGCATCCTACATATAGCATCATATAGCCCACATAGAAACCATGAATGGTAGCCATACGTAACTGGGGAAAAAAGTGCGGTTATGAAGCACTCATGGTTTCATGGGGTGCACCCAATTATGGGTATGGTTTGCAAGACTCAGTTGTTGTTTGAAACTTATATACATCCCAGATATGATACATATATATATAATTATATATATAAATTCCGAAATACATATCCATTATAATATATAATAATAAACAACACATCATATCCCATTAACATATATATATATATGAGTTATTTATATATATATATATATATATTCATATTTTCCTCACGGCTTCAACCGTGGCGAAACATTGCGCCAGGTTGATGACGCGGCAGCTGAGACCATGGAATTGCAACGGGTCAGAGCCCTGGACCCCTGGTGGCTTCCGGCGACCCCAGATGATTTACCCCAAAAAAATACCTGGCAAAATTACTTTACTTCGTGTGATCCCCACCATGACATTTATACATTCTTTCTGGCATATCTTCTGACATTCTTTCTGACATTCTATCTGGCATATCTTCTGACATTTTTTCTGGCATTCTATCTGGCATATCTTCTGACATTCTATCTGACATATCTTCTGACATTCTTTCTGGCATATCTTCTGACATTCTGTCTGGCATATCTTCTGACATTCTTTCTGACATTCTTTCTGGCATAGCTTGACATTCTGTCTGGCAATACTTCTGACCATTCTTTCTTAACATTCTTCTCTTTTCGGCATTCTAATCTGGCAATATCGTTCTGAAACATTCTAATCTGACTCGTTTCTTTTCTCACATTCTTTCCCGTTGAGGTCCGGCAGTGCCCACTGCGATCTGGAAGTCGCGGTTGAGGTCCGGCAGTGCCCACTGCGATCTGGAAGTCGCGGTTGAGGTCCGGCAGTGCCCACTGCAACCTGGAAGTCGCGGTTGAGGTCCCACTGGGATCTGGAGCTCGCGGTGGAGGTCCGGCAGTGCCCACTGGGATCTGGAGCTCGCGGTGGAGGCCCGGCTGTGCCCACTGGGATCTGGACTGCGAGGAGGAGGCTGCGGGTGAGGAGGCGGAGGAGGCGGAGGTGGAGGCGGAGGAGGCGGAGGCGGAGGAGGAGGAGAACAGCTCTGATAAAATCTAACAACCCTCACCTGGCAGGTGGGGGAAAAAAACCGCAGATGAGACTATATCTGGTTGGTGGTTTGGAACATGACTTTTATTACTTTCCATTTCATTTATGGGATACCGGGATAATCCTTCCCATTGACTTTCATATTTTTCAAGATGGTTAAAACCACCAACCAGATATACTATGGCCAAGTTTCATGATAGTAATGATAATGATAATGCATGATAATTGATAATATGATTCTTAATTATAAGATTATAAGTATGTAATTGGATCATATATCAATGGCCAATTACTACTACGGCCTCATGATTCTTAATGATAGTTTTAATGATCCAATTGATGATGAGGCCGTATGGTCTCAGATAGTGAATTGCTACAATTCAGCCATATATGACTTACCCTTCAGTAATTAATTAAATTAACAGCTTGACCGGCTTGACCCTGCCATGACTTGTGGGTTGAAGGATTAGTTTTCACGAATGACGAATTCTCAGGCTCTATGTTGACTGAGGGAAGGGTATATATATTTTTTTTGAACACTGTAGGACAAGGATACACCAAAGCTGCTATGATGGTAAAATCATGGAATACAATTGGGTGTTTCATGCACTCATGGCCCTGGCCTAACAGTTATAACTGGGATGAACCAGCTCCTGTGGCTAAGGTTGTATCCCATTATAATCCCAGTTATAACTGTTAGTTGTGCATGACTGTATCTATCTATCTAATCTATCTATCTATCTATCTATCTATCTGTCCATCTATCTATCTATCTATCTATCTATCTATCTATCTATCTATCTATCTATCTGTCCATCTATCTATCTATCTATCTATCTATCTATCTATCTATCTATCTATCTGTCCATCTATCTATCTATCTATCAGTCTGTCTATCTATCTATCTATCTACCTAGCTATCTTTCTATCTATCTATCTATCTATCTATCTATCTATCTATCTATCTTCATGAACTTCTAGACTACCCCCCTCAGTACTACCCTAAGAGAATTTTGGATAGTAAATAAAAAACCGGTTTTGTATCCCCTGATTTTTTAAGAAATAATTAGTAGCCTAATAAGGAAAATGGGGGGATACAAACCAACACTAATTAGTATCCTAATAAGAATTGATTTTGGCATTTTGTATAAAACTTATTAGCATGCTAATAAGGAAAAACATCCTTATTAGCATGCTAATAAGTTTTATACAACCTTTTTTGTGTATAAAATCTTATTAGCGGCCTAATAAGGATTTTGTCCCTTAATAGATGCCTAATAAGATTTTATACAAAATTGACGGGGTATGATTTTTGTATAAAATCTTATTAGGGTCCTAATAAGGTTTTTTTGCCTTAATAGATGACTAATAAGATTTTATACAAAATTGACGGGGTATGATTTTTGTATAAAATCTTACGAGTAGTACCGCACAAGGCGGTGGCGGAAGTTTCAAAAATAGGAAACCTATAGGAGAGGTTGGTTGTTGTGAATCAGGGATGGCAGAGCGAAGCCACTGATGGACCGAAAGGTGCTTGAGGTCTCCTTTCTTTCGCTCTCTTTCTCTGACTATCTACCTACCTACCTATCTATTTTCTATGTATCTATCTATCTATCTATCTATCGATCTATCTATCTATCTCTCTCTCTTTCTTTCATTCAATTACCCAATCTATCTATCTATCTATCTATCTATCTTTTCTATCTTATCTATCTTTTCTATCTTATCTATCTATCTATCTATCTATCTATCTATCTATCTCCCTTTCATCTGTCTATCTGTCTAGCTGTCTACCTGTCTATCTATCTATCTATCTATCTGTCTGTCTGTCTACCTATCTATCCATGGTGCACCTACCTACCTACCTACCAATTTATCTATCTATCTATCTATCTATCTATGTATCTATCTATCTATCTATCGATCTATCTCTCTCTCTCTCTTTCATCTATCTATCTATCGATATATCTATCTATCTATCTATCTGTCTGTCTATCGGTCTATCTATTTATCTATCTGTCTGTCTGTCCATCTATCTATGTATCTATCTATGTGTCTATATCTATCTATCAACCTATCTATGTGTCTATCTATCTGTCTATCTGTCGATCTCTCTATCTATCTATCGATATATCTATCTATCTCTCTCTCTCTATCTATCTATCTCTCTGTCTATCAATCTATCTCTCCATGTATCTATCTATCTCTCCATGTATCGATCTCTGTATCTATCGATCTATCTATCTATCTGTCTGTCTGTCTGTCTGTCTATCGATCTGTCTGTCTTTCTGTCTGTCTATCTGTCTAGCCATCTATCTATCTATCTCATCTACCCAGCTGGCCCCTCTCTCTCTCTCTCTTTCATGTAATTACCTATCTATCTATCTATCTATCTATCTACCTACCTGTCTATCTCCCTCTCCCTTTCATCTCTCTATCTGTCTAGCTGTCTACCTGTCTATCTGTGTTGCAGTGTCATTCAGTGTAATGTAGTGTGGTGTAGTGTAAGTTAGTGTAGTGGAGTGTACTGGAGGAGTAATGTACTGTCATGTAGTGTGACTTCGAAGTGTGCTTCGCGCCACAACGGCGTACACTTTTTTCAACATCTGAACCTCCAAAAATGGTCCGAGCATGGTGTGTTTTGTACATTTTGACTTGGAAATGTGCTTCGCGCCACAACGGCGTGCACTTTTTCGACATCGCAACTTCCAAAAGTGGTCCGAACCCCTAGTGCTTTGCACATTTTGACTTCGAAATGTGCTTCGCGCCACAACGGCGTGCACTTTTTCAACATCGCAACTTCCAAAAGTGGTCCGACGCTGAGGTGTTTTGTACATTTTGCCTTGGAAATGTGCTTCGCGCCACAACGGCGTGCACTTTTTCGACATCTCAACTTCCAAAAGTGATCCGAACCCCTGGTGTTTTGCACATTTTGACTTCGAAATGTGCTTCGCGCCACAACGGCGTGCAATTTTTCATCGCTCCTGTGGCCAGCTGGCTCCGCACCCGCCGCTTTAGCGAGCCTACTTTTCGACCCTCCGGAGCCACAAATCATTGGAAAAACACAGTGGTTCGCGACTTTCCTACCTTTTCGCGCATCTGTATCTTCTGTCTTCTTACTCTTTCTCTTCTGATCTTCTCTCTGAATAGCCTGTAATATGGAATCCACAATTGCTCCTTATTAGAGGCCAATTAGGTTTTTGCACTTTTTTGTATCCCATGATGTAGTGTTTGGATACAAAAACTTAATAGTGCCCTAATAAGGATTGGAAGGGATAACAATTTACCTTATTAGGTGTCTATTATTTTTTTGTATCCCCCAGGGCCGGGCTTGGATACAAAAACTTATTAGTGCCCTAATAAGGATTGAAAGGGATAACAATTTACCTTATTAGGTGTCTATTAACTTTTTGTATCCCCCAGGCCCGGGCTTGGATACAAAAACTTATTAGTATCCTAATAAGGACGGAAATTGCCTTAATAGCATACTATTAAGTTTTTGTATGATTTGGGAATACAAATCCTTGTTAGGATGCTAATAAGAAAAAAGGCACTTGTCTTAATGTAGACCGGATTAGTATACTAATAAGGAATTGGATACAAAATCACACGTAATGGATTTTAGGCCTTAATTACTATCTAATTTTAAGCTACTATTAGCATATTACGAGTATGCTAATAGGATACATTTAAGGGTTGTATCCCAGAATGATTTTTTCCTTTTTAGCATACTAATAATATCTTATTAGTATACTAATAAGGAATCCACAAATGGTCAAATCCTTAATATTTTTGTAGGGTAGTACGGGGGTGGGGTAGTGTAGAAGTTCATGATATCTATCTATCTATCTTATCTTATCTTGTCTTATCTTATCTATAATATCTATCTTATCTATCTTATCTATCTTATCTATCTTATCTATCTTATCTATCTTATCTTATCTTATCTTATATTATCTTACCTTATCTTATCTTATCTATAATATCTATCTATCTATCTTATCTATCTTATTTATCTTATCTATTTTGTCTATCTTGTCTATCTTGTCCATCTTGTCTATCTTACCTATCTTATCTATCTTATCTATCGTCTATCGTATCTATCTTATCTATCTTATCTTATCTATCTTATCTATCTTATCTATCTTATCTATCTTATCTACCTTATCTATCTTATCTATCTTATCTATCTTATCTATCTTATCTATCTTATCTACCTTATCTATCTTATCTATCTTGTCCATCTTGTCCATCTTGGCTATCTTACCTATCTTACCTATCTTACCTATCTTATCTATCTTATCTATCTTATCTATCTTATCTATCTTATCTATCGTATCTATCTTATCTATCTTATCTATCTTATCTATCTATCTATCTATCTATCTATTTATCTATCTATCTATCTATCTATCTTTCTATCTATCTATCTATCTATCTATCTATCTATCTATCTTATCTATCTATCTATCTATCTATCTATCTATCTATCTATCTATCTATCTATCTATCTATCTATCTATCTATCTATCTATCTAATCTATCTAATCTATCTAATCTATCTATCTATCTATCTACCTATCTATCTATCTATCTATCTATCTATCTATCTATCTATCTATCTATCTCATCTATCTAATCGATCTAATCGATCTAATCGATCTAATCGATCTAATCGATCTAATCGATCTAATCTATCTAATCTATCTAATCTATCTATCTGTCTACCTATCTACCTATCTATCTAGCTAGCTATCTATCTACCTATCTACCTATCTATCTAATCTACCTTATCTACCTTATCTATCTTATCTATCTTTTCTATCTCATCTATCTTATCTATCTCATCTATCTTATCTATCTTATCTATATTATCTATCTTCTCTATCTTATCTATCTAATCTATCTAACCTATCTAATCTATCTAATCTGTCTAAGCTATCTAATCTATCTAATCTATCTAATCTATCTGCTCTATCTAATCTACCTATCTATCTATCAATCTGTTTATCTATCTATCTATCTATCTTTCTTTCTACCTATCTATCTTTTTACCTATCTTATCTATCTTATCTACCTTATCTTTCTTTTCTGTCTTATCTATCTTATCTATCTTATCTATCTTACCTATCGTATTTATATTATCTATCTAGTCAATCTATCTAATCAATCTATCTAATCTAATCTATTCTAATCTGATCTAATCTAACCTAACCTAATCTAATCTAATCTAATATCATCTAATCCATCTAATCTATCTGCTCTATCTAATCTATCTGCTCTATCTAATCTATCTGTCTATCTATCTATCTATCTATCTATCTACCTTCCTATCTATCTATCTATCTATTGATCGATCTATCTAATCTATCTAATCTATCTATCTGTCTACCTATCTACCTATCTATCTAGCTAGCTATCTATCTATCTATCTATCTCATCTATCTTATCTATCTCATCTATCTTATCTATCTTATCTATATTATCTATCTTCTCTATCTTATCTATCTAATCTATCTAACCTATCTAATCTATCTAATCTGTCTAAGCTATCTAATCTATCTAATCTATCTAATCTATCCGCTCTATCTAATCTACCTATCTATCTATCAATCTGTTTATCTATCTATCTATCTATCTTTCTACCTATCTATCTTTTTATCTATCTATCTATCTATCTTATCTACCTTATCTATCTTATCTTTCTTTTCTATCTCAACTATCTTATCTATCTCATCTATCTTATATATCTTATCTATCTTATCTATCTTTTCTATCTTATCTGTCTAATCTATCTTATCTATCTCATCTATCTAATCTATCTCATCTATCTAATCTATCTAATCTCTCTAAACTATTTGCTCTATCTAATCTATCTAATCTATCTGCTCTATCTAATCTATCTAATCTATCTATCTATCTATCTATCTATCTGTCTATCTATCTATCTATCTATCTATCTAATCTATCTAATCTATCTAATCTATCTAATCTATCTCATCTATCTAATCTATCTCATCTATCTAATCTATCTAATCTCTCTAATCTATCTAATCTATCTAATCTATCTAATCTATCTTATATATCTTATCTATCTTATCTATCTTTTCTATCTTATCTATCTAATCGATCTTATCTATCTCATCTATCTAATCTATCTCATCTATCTAATCTATCTAATCTCTCTAAACTATTTGCTCTATCTAATCTATCTAATCTATCCGCTCTATCTAATCTACCTATCTATCTATCAATCTGTTTATCTATCTATCTATCTATCTAATCTATCTAATCTATCTAATCTATCTAATCTATCTAATCTATCTAATCTATCTAATCTATCTAATCTATCTAATCTATCTAATCTATCTTATATATCTTATCTATCTTATCTATCTTTTCTATCTTATCTATCTTTTCTATCTTATCTATCTCATCTATCTAATCTATCTCATCTATCTAATCTATCTCATCTCTCTAATCCATCTACTCTATCTACTCTATCTAATCTATCTAATCTATCTAATCTATCTAATCTATCTAATCTATCTAATCTATCTAATCTATCTAATCTATCTAATCTATCTAATCTATCTATCTATCTATCTATCTATCTAATCCATCTAATCTATCTAATCTATCTAATCTATCTAATCTATCCATCTATCTACCTATCTACCTATCTATCGATTTATCTAATCTATCTATCCTATGACTCCTATCTTTCCTATCTATCCTATCTATCCTATCTTTCCTATCTATCCTATCTATCCTATCTATCCTATCTTTCCTATCTATCCTATCTTTCCTATCTATCCTATCTATCCTATCCATCTATCTATCCTATCTATTCCTATCTATCTATCTATCTATCCTATCTATCCTATCTATCCTATCTATCCTATCTATCTATCTATCCTATCTATCCTATCTATCCTATCTATCCTATCTATCCTATCTATCCTATCTATCCTATCTATCCTATCTATCCTATCTATCCTATCTATCCTATCTATCCTATCTATCCTATCTATCCTATCTATCCTATCTATCCTATCTATCCTATCTATCCTATCTATTTTCTATCTATCTATTTTCTATCTATCTATCTATCTATCTGTCTGTCTATCTATCTATCTATCTATCTATCTATCTTATCTATCTTATCTATCTTATCTACCTTATCTTTCTTTTCTGTCTTATCTATCTTATCTATCTTATCTATCTTATCTATCTTACCTATCGTATTTTTATTATCTATCTTATCTAATCTATTCTAATCTGATCTAATCTAACCTAACCTAATCTAATCTAATCCATCTAATCTATCTGCTCTATCTAATCTATCTGATCTATCTATCTATCTGTCTATCTATCTATTTATCTATTTATCTATCTATCTATCTATCTACCTATCTATCTATCTATCTATCTATCTATCAACTTTCTATCTAATCTATCTTTTCTCATCTATCTATCTAATCTATCCCTCTATTTATCTATCTATCTATCTATCTTTCTATCTTTCTACCTATCTATCTGTCTACCTATCTATCTTATCTATCTTATCTACCGTATATATCTTATCTATCTTTTCTATCTCATCTATCTTATCTATCTCATCTATCTTATCTATCTTATCTACCTTATCTACCTTATCTATCTTATCTATCTTATCTATCTAATCTATCTAATCTATCTAATCTATCTAATCTGTGTAATCTATCTAATCTATCTAATCAATCTAATCTACCTGCTCTATCTAATCTACCTATCTATCTATCTATCTGTCTATCTATCTATCTATCTATCTTTCTACCTTTCTATCTTTCTATCTATATATCTATCTATCTTATCTACCTTATCTATCGTATCTATCTTTTCTTTCTCAACTATCTTATCTATCTCATCTATCTTATATATCTTATCTATCTTATCTATCTTTTCTATCTTATCTATCTAATCTATCTTATCTACCTCATCTATCTAATCTATCTCATCTATCTAATCTATCTAATCTCTCTAATCTATCTGCTCTATCTAATCTATCTGCTCTACCTAATCTATCTATCTATCTATCTATCTATCTGTCTATCCATCTTATCTACCTTATCTATCTGATCTATCTTTTCTATCTCAACTATCTTATCTATCTCATCTATCTAATCCATCTAATCTCTCTAATCTATCTGCTCTATCTAATCTATCTAATCTATCTATCTATCTATCTTTCTATCTATCTATCTATCTATCTATCTATCTAATCAATCTATCTAATCTAATCTATTCTAATCTGATCTAATCTAATCTAATACATCTAATCTATTTGCTCTATCTAATCTATCTATCTATCTAATCTATCTATCTATCTATCTATCTATCTATCTATCTATCTCTCTTTCATCTGTCTATCTGTCTAGCTGTCTACCTGTCTATCTATCTATCTCTCTAATCTATCTGCTCTATCTAATCTATCTAATCTATCTGCTCTATCTAATCTATCTATCTATCTATCTTTCTATCTATCTATCTATCTACCTATCTATCTTATCTATCTTATCTACCTTTTCTATCTTATCTATCTTTTCTACCTCATCTATCTTATCTATCTCATCTATCTTATCTATCTTATATATCTTATCTATCTTATTATTTTTTATCTTATCTATCTAATCTATCTAATCTATCTAATCAATCTAATCTACCTGCTCTATCTAATCTACCTATCTATCTATCTATCTGTCTATCTATCTATCTATCTATCTTTCTACCTTTCTATCTTTCTATCTATATATCTATCTATCTTATCTACCTTATCTATCGTATCTATCTTTTCTTTCTCAACTATCTTATCTATCTCATCTATCTTATATATCTTATCTATCTTATCTATCTTTTCTATCTTATCTATCTTATCTATCTTATCTATCGTTTCTATCTTATCTATCTAATCTATCTTATCTATCTCATCTATCTAATCTATCTCTATCTCATCTATCTAATCTCTCTAATCTATCTGCTCTATCTAATCTATCTAATCTATCTGCTCTATCTAATCTATCTATCTATCTATCTATTTATCTATCTATCTATCTATCTATCTATCTATCTATCTAATCTATCTAATCTATCTAATCTACCTAATCTATCTAATCTATCTAATCGATCTATCGATTTTTCGATTTTTCGATCTATCGATCTATCGATCTATCGATCTATCGATCTATCGATCGATCGATCTATCTACCTAGCTATCTATCTATCTAATCTTATCTTATCTAATCTAATCTAATCTAATCTAATCTAATCTAATCTAATCTAATCTAATCTATCTATCGATCTATCGATCTATCGATCTATCGATCTATCGATCTATCGATCTATAGATCTATCTATCTATCTACCTATCCAATCTATCTAATCTATCTAATCATAATCTATCTAATCTATCTATCTATCTAATCTTATCTAATCTAATCTAATCTAATCTAATCTAATCTAATCTAATCTAATCTAATCTAATCTATCTAATCTATCTAATCTAATCTAATCGAATCGAATCTAATCTAATCTAATCTAATCTAATCTATCTATCTATCTATCTATCTATCCAATCGATCTATCGATCTATCGATCTATCGATCTATCTGTCTATCTATCTATCTATCTATCTGTTTTTATCTTCAGAAAAAGGAGATTCGGACTATGTCATTTAGATAGCAAAGTTATGCCAAGGTGCCAAAACAGTGATTTGACCGGTCCCAACGCTTGCCCATTGAGGATTTACCTCTTTCAGTCGGGTTTTTTCTGCAAACTCTTGAGCATACAGTGGATGGAAGAAATCCTGCACCACCTTGTATGGTTGAAGCCATAAAAACAATGGGATAAACCGTCTACAGTATCAACTGGTGCAGGATTTCTTCCATCCGCAGTACCATGGAATTTGTTGACGGCTTTGGAAACAAAAATGTACCAACAACGGAATTTGTTGCAGGTTTGCGCAAAATCACTCCATGAAAATGATAGGTAATCATCGAATTAGGTGCATGGGATCTATCCCTATGTCAAATTAGCACCTGGTATGTTGTTTTCTGCCTTGATTGAGATAATGGTGGTATATGAAAGGTATATCAAGGTAACCATGGAAAAATTAATGGCATAGGGTAATTTCCATGGTAATTTTCATTGATTGACTTGAGTATATCAAAGGTGGTTATTTCACTGTTCCATGGTCAATTCCACATCTCCCTGTTCCGAAGAACACTGAAACCCGTAGCTTCCGTTAGACAAAAAAACCACGGTTGAGATAGTAAAGACAACATCAGATCAATCCAGTAACAACCATGGTGGTTTCATGTTGATTGGGTACGTCATGGGGATATTATATCAGCTGAACAGATTGATAGAAGATGATATTGATACTGCAAGGCACTGCAAGGTGGTGCCACCTAGTCCTGTTTATTGGTTTATAACCTCCAGTGAGGTGAGATTCAGCAACTGAGCTAAACGAACAGTGGCACCAGTTTGTAGCAACATTTTCTACGAGGATAATGACATGACCACAGCCGCGACAACAACGAACACCAATATTGGGCCCCCGTTTACGTTAGCGAAGTTGGTTATAACTCCAATCTCTAAGTGGTTTACAGGGGACATATCTATGTAATTATACTTAACGGTGTTTCTAAGCAAACATATATATATATATATATATAACTGGGGGGCACCACCTTGTAAAAAAAATGTTGAGTATTGCGGAAACGACAAATACCTTCACCAGATAAATTTGGTATGGGAATGATCATAATTCATTCACTTTTGTGTGCAATATGTTTTTTGCTTTGCATATGTGTTTTTTCATTGGCAGATTCATCAATGTCCCAATGCCAAATGTGGGGTGTATCTGATGTAGTCCCCAGCTGCAACAAATGAATGGAAACTGCAATGCCGAAGATCCAAGAGATCCAGTAGCTGGTGCACTCGCCGAACTTGGAGCAGTGCGGAAGCGGTACACCCACTGAAGCCCCGTCTGTGGCTGAATTGGTACCCCAATTCTGATGCAGAGTGGGCCCCCAACCCATAGGCTCAGGATTTTGGATGTGTTCACCCTCTTCAAAATTCCATGGTTCTTCTCGATCTCATTTTCTGCCTTATCTTTTTGGTGGAGCCCCAATGGTTGATACTAAATATATCTACATAACTATAAATCATAATTTGACATCCACTCTTCAGTCCCAATTTCTTGATGCTAAATTTGCCTATCACAAGAATCTCAATGTTTGATGCTGAAAACCGGCCGAGGCATTGACCCAGGAGGCCAAAGACGCCAAGGTTCGTTTCGCGAATTCGGGTTTTCGCGCGCTCAGGTGGTACAGGTCGGGATTTAAGCATTACTTGTTGGTTCATCCCACGGATCGTAAGTGGGTTATAACCCTGGTTGTTTCTATGGGATAAGTAGGGTTAATTCACGTACAACTGGGGTGAACTAACCCACTTACTAAGTGGGACGAACCACCAAGTAAATATGAGAAGAGCACCAACATTGGGGATGCAAGCAATAGTAGCGTCAAATGGTGATGAAATAACTATAGATTGCCAGTGAATCAACATATATTCTACTGTGGGGAGCGGGGAGCACCAACTTTTAATAAGCCATCCCCAATTTCACCAGAAATGGGTGGTATAAAGCATTTCCACAGCAGTTATCCAATATTTGCTGTGACATGACTGTCATCAGTTCAATGGGATTTGGCATTTGCAGCTTTCAAGATTTCACGTTCAAGTTTCCAAATCAAGTCGTTTGCCAAGTGTTTTGTTTTGGTATTTTATAGAGTTTCATAGTTTCAATCATGATTGCATTCGTACTGGACAGCCAACGAGTTTGACTTCCCTAGAAGTTTGGTTCACTTGGAAGGGCACTGAAACTTTGGGTTGCTGTTCAAACAGGTCTATGTGTCCACAGAATCGGTGTTGATTGCGTCACCGTTTTTTTATCGTGAAACATGCGGATTCAACGTACACATTCCGTTCCGTCAATAACGATGATGATCGGCTCCAGAAGATGTTAATTTTTGTGGAGACAAAAAACTGATTAAACAAGAATAACGCTGATTAATAATGGATATATTATCCCATTATATAATAGGTATAATTAATGGATAGTATTTATGGATACCTATATTATATTTGATAATAACCCAGATCCGAACCATGGTGCTGGTATATTTACCCAGAAAACTGGGTGATTTCGGACAAGGGCAAATGTTGATGTGCATATTCCAGCACCATGGTATGGGATCAATATTTTACTGTGTGTTGGTTAAAAACATGTTAAAACAGCAGATTTCAACATCCAATTTACATCCAATCTTTGGTATGGAGAAAAAAAACATATCCATGACAATGTGGGGCCCCCTAATTATAAATTGGTTTATAAACCCATTAACTATAGATATTATATATCTACAATAAACCACAGTTATTGAAGTTACAAACCAACTTAGCTAACTATGGGGCACCACACTGTACTAAACATTGGATGTTTAAATCTGCTGATCCTCATTTTTCGCCACGTTTCCTACGCCACGTAAATTGGGAAGACCCGCCGACTTTGCCGACATGTCCTGTCATATCTGTCATGCTGCGATGCTCAAAAACAACAACCGTTGCTTGATGATTGTGTATTGTATTGGGGTCAGGTTTAACCCAATCTAACTATCCAAAGTTCTCATCCATGAAACACTGGGAATCCCCACCACTCTAGACTATAAATCAAATCATGTTCGAATCTATAGTCTATAGATCACTGTTCTTTCCATAAGAGTATTTTTTTATACAACACCTTCTTCATAAAATGGGGAATGTTAGCGATGTTCCAATGTCAAAATTCGATCCCATGAATTCCGGTGATGGATTTTGTAGGTCCATCTGTCGGTAGGTGTCGATCTCACCAGGCACAGTTCGATAAAGCCCTCAGAGAGCAAGCCTTCAACTGCAAAGCGCGACTTCATCAGGACTGGATGACATGATGCTCAGCCAGATCACGGAAGGATCGGTGGTGAAACACTGAAACACACAGGAAAAAAACGATTTGAGCATGGGGATGATTCGGAGATGACAAAATTGATCGAACATTGTGATATTATCTATGTTACTGAAACCATGTCAATGTTGTTTTTGTTGTGCCGGTTCCCATACTTCTGTTGTTCATCTCAGACCTTTTTCCGATTCATTCGCTGATGGAGCAAACACCGGAAGCCAACTTCATATCCGGTGACTCTCATGCACCACAGGAATCCAAGTTCATCTTCCTTGACTGGCTCACTGAAATCCAGGTAGTTGTAGGAATTTTGTTGCTGGTGTTCACCCCAGTGCTTTTGTATGTGATCATGCAGGCACATTGGTGCATCAGTGGCAGTATTTGTGGACTACACAGACGAAGAGAGAACTATAGTATTGAGGCAATTCTCATTGCTGCAAAGAGATCGGACAAGACTCCTTTGGAGGAAAAGAGGATCGAAGAAACAAGGGACCACATATGCTTGTTTTTGCAATTTGCCTCTATGTCCGTCCTGGAGTATGGCACTATGAAGCATTCCACGGCTTTTGCTGTGTTGCTAGCGCTGCTTGGGGTTTTTGCTCGGTCGGTGTTTTTACTTTATCAGAACTTCGCGAGCTTGGAATTGCAGGATCAGGCAAGAAAGAAGAAGGACAACTTGGTCCCTGTGTCGATTTATACGGATCTCCATGCTGGGAACATGTTCGCATGCACGTGCATGTTTGTGATTCAAATCATGCTCTATGGATATCTTCTTATGTCCGTCTATTACGGAGAGAAGCTCGTCCATGATAGTGTAAGTGATCGAATGTGGGTGCAATATGTGTGTGGCTCAGTCCTTGCTGGGACCCTACTGGGGTTTGATGCTTCATTCATTCCTGGCGAATGTCAACCTTTCTGGAATTTTTACAAATACCAGAGAGGTTTCAGACGCAAACATCATTTTGCGAGAATCCGATTTTTAATGTCCTACACTGTGAATGAACTGTTTGCTGCAACAGCGCACTTGGTGCTCCCCTTTGTCTTGATGGAAGCGCCCGAGAACATGGATTTTGTCAAGGACGCAACATGCGTTTTATTCATTGCCCAGCTGGACACATTGCAAGTGGTTGCTCCAGAACATGAAAATCCCCTGGAAGGGGAAGAATTTCAGCGGGCACAGGATGATCAGGATTTTCCTGGAAAGGAAGAGAAAGAACTTCCCCTGCTGAAGGTTGAAATTCCGATTCCTGGAAGAGTCATGAAAAAAAAGAAAAGAAAGAAAAAAGGCTACTCAAGAGGCAACAATTCGAGACATGAGCAGCAAGAGGAGCTTCCGCCTCAAACGCTGCCAGCTCTTCAATCGTCAATTGAACAGATGCAGACACTGCCACACGACACTACAGATTTGCAGCTTTCAGCATCAGTTTGATGCCTGATCTATCTCTGTAGGATCTTTAGGGTGCAGTCGTTTCAGCCTTGATATGCCTTGATTTCACACGGGTCCTTTGCATACCGAAGAGTACTGGACACTACTTGCAAAGCGAGTACAGTAGTGTTGAACTGAATTCATGCCGGAGCGTTGAAACAAGGTGCAAAGCACCTCAATCAAACTTAGGCGGATTGAAAACTACGTCGTGTTGGAAGTTGTCCAATCTCTACAGTTTCGGCCCGAAATACCAGTTATAGTCTAGGTATGTCTAGGTCAGTAAAAACCACATCTACGGAATGACTACCCTATTCTTGACCATTTACAACCATTTATAGTTGGTAAAGGGCTTTAAGTGTTTTAATGTTGGGGATATCATCAGCTGAATTTGGAGGTTTTTTTTTATGGGACCCACATGGAATCTGGTTAAATCAAGCGATAGTAAGGGGATTTCAGGTTAGTGAATCATTAACTCAGCCAGATGACTAATGCCTTTCCCGAAGCATGTCAACCCCGGATTGATAAACTCGATTAGGGCAGTTCACCCCACAATAGTGACAAATTAACATCTACGTTCCCCTGGTGCAGTGGTGTCTTTTTTTGTGATACTGGATCGCTTCCCATTTGGAGAATGGGGCTCGGATGGGCTCAAGGGTTTCTGTCTATCCTACATTTGGATACATTTGCCAGTCACCCACCTTTTTTAAAGAGTCTATAAGCGTTTTAGCTCATTATATAAACCTTATCTTATGACAACTACGTGGTGGTTTAACATTATGTTTGTACTGTAGATTTCACGATGGGTAAAGGTTCAATACGGAGTACATATGTTGCAACAAAAATGGGGTGTAACCAGGATATGCCTACATATGTACATTGACATAATCATAATTTACATAGTCTATACAAACCATTTGAAGCTTGAAAGAGAAGATTGGCCAGTTATGGCCCGAAATATCAGCTACAAATCATCAGTCAGTCAGTATGGTCACTAAGTCACCCCATCAAAATCACCATAAAAGTCACTGGTTTCTAGGGCTAGAAATCCCGTGAAATCACCATTTTCCCATGGCTCTCCTATGGTTTTCCTCGCTTTGAACTGTCGAACTTCCGCGCGCCAAAGCGCGGCCGAGCGCCAGGAGATTCGCAACCAAGCCATGGCCGAGGGCGACGCGGAGAGGCAACGCCTGAGAGTGGCCAAGACGCAGGACTGGCAATGTGAAAATCCTGGGGGCTAATGGGATCTTATGGGTTTTAGGTACCCTCTGGTAAACATACGAAAAAACATCAAAAACTATGGAGAATCACAAGTTTTAATGGGTACATCAGCTATAAATGGCCATGTTCAATAGCTACTCGTATGTTAGTTTACCAGAGGGTATCTACAAATGAGCAGTGTTCAAAACCAGTATAATGGAATGATAGAGGATGATAGAGGGATTTTGAACACTGCTCATTTACAACTGTTAAGGGCCATAACTGCATAGGGAAGCCATACGACGAACATAGGAACATGGTTGTAAATGGGAAGATGATTAACAGTTATAAGTCCTAGAAACCAGTGAGAAAACCATTTGAAAACCATGGGGAAAATATGGGGATTGACGCCCATATTATAAATGGTTATGTTGATTTAATGATTATAATAATAGGTTTATCATTCCATACATGGGGTGACCTACTGACTTATGACATCTTATAACTATTATAACTGATATTTTGGGCCATAACTGTACGGTAATGGTGAAATCCCCATGCTGTTTTTTGACAAATATGAATCTGAAGCTTAAGCAGAAATTGTTTGACACATAGGAGATATTATGGGTGACAAAAAACTTGGCAAACTGATGCAACATGGAATTTACCTTCCGGTAATATGCCTGGCTGAAGAAGCCTAGTGAAAAATGAAAGTTTGTTTATATAGCAATGGCTAGCTGGAAAAATGATGGAACCAAATGGTGGATTTTCCAGCAAGCCATAGCAAGCCACAGCAAGCCATGTTTGATTGCCGGATGGTATTTTGTCCCGAGTATAAAAAGCGGTCTCTTTGGTGGTCTGATGGGCTACCCATCCATGGGTCGAACGGTTTCAGTCGCACCCCAAGAAACCTTGTTGTAAGCAACCAGGATGACCGACCAAGAACAAGACATTCAATTTGAAATGATGGTACATGACCTCGCAGATGACCGAAAGAAACCCTCGGTTGTGAAAAAAATAGTACTTTTTCAGGATCCGTCCTCGCATGGTCAGTGAACATGACCAAAATTTATAGCACTCTTCGGTGTCATCAAACATGGCTTGAAAAATCCCAAGGTTTTGAGACTTTGGTGAGCAAATCATGGAGCTAAATGGGTAGTCGCCATCCAAAAACACTCACCAATGATCCAGATTGACCGAAAAAAACAGATGCTGAAAGGTATTTTTACTCCAATTGAAGTAGAGACTGAGGCTGAAAATGCTGCACAATAAACATCCCTAAGTCAATGATCATAAGGACACCGACACCTGATACTGTAGTTTACACAATGATGATGTTGGTGATAGGAGTGCTGCTGGTGGATGATGGCAATGGTTCGTATCAAGTTCATCCTTGATTATCATGTTTTTTTCTTGGCATCACTGTTCTTGCTCTGACTGGTATGTTTCATCATTATGATTATGATGTCGAAGATCTAGTGAATCTACTGATTGTTACTGTCAATCTATCACTGATCATGAATTTCACAAAATGACTCCAGTTGAGACTGATGCTTTACGATGATTCGCAAGGATTTCCCAGCCCGTTGGCTCCCGCCAAGCTCCGGCGCGAAACGTCCGCGAGGATCAGTGCTATAAATTATCTTTGAAGATTCAGGACCTGCAGGTGAGCGAGCCGAGCGATGTAGGATGATGTGGGTATGTAAGCAGTATGTGAACAGTTAGCTAAACACGGATTGATAAAATATGTAGACATATGCATATATATAATTATATATATATATATACATACACATTTCTAGATAATGCATATATATATATATATATGTGGTAAACCCAATGTCATAAACCTACCGTTTGGGGATTGTCTATATAGTACCCATTTATGGTGATTTTGGGGATGTTTTATCATTAGCTTTACCACAGTAAAGTTGTAGCCCAAAACCATCAGATTTTTAAGCATCCCAGATGCTCCATTCATCGAATCTCTTCAATCATTTACCCCCAAAAAATGCCTCAAACCCAGCAACAAAAACATCTACAACCATCTTAAACCATCATCTGGTTGGTGGTTTGGAACATTTGTTTTCCATATATTGGGAATGTCATAACCCCAACTGTCGAAGTCATATTTTTTTTAGGAGGGGTAGGTATACCACCAACCAGATTATTATTAACCATCATTAACCATATGACAACAATCATCATTAACCATTATTAACAGTATATTAACAGTATATTACCCATCATTTCAGAGGGGTAGTATACCACCAACCAGTCATAATTCATGGTGGAAATCAACTTGACCCATCTGAAACCATCTTCCTCTCTGGAAAATTCAATTTTTTAGGTCCGTTCGACTGGGCCAAAAACAGGTCCAGTCTCAAAGTACTGGAGAGGTATAGCCCATTTAATCCTTCATTTAAAGACAATTTTCCATTGCACCTTTATATTTGAGGCTAACTTATATTATATAATATGTGGATTTCATTAATCTCGCATGTTAATCTACATCCCTTTGTATAGACAGTGTAACATATATATATATATATCATATATATATCATATATCCCATTATCCCATTACATCCATTAATATGCAAATATCCCAGTTTATCCTATTGCGTCCCAGGAAAATCTTATGAAACCCATGGTTTTTCGTTGCTTCCACCACGAGCCGCTAGATCCACCTGCAAGACCGGACGGAAGAGGCCAACCACGGCCTCCTAAGCCTGGAGCGGTGACGGGCGGGTCCAAAGGTTGGGAGTTTTTGGGTTGAAACCACCAACCAGATAATGTTGATATATCCTCTGGTAAACTAAGATAGCTATGGAAAATGAATATGAGCCATTGATATCCATTGATAGTTGATATGTTCGAACTTGAAGACTTAAAGATGGTGATTTTCTGGAGAGGAAGATAGTGATCCTATGGAACCAGAAAAATAATATAAAAAGATGATTATCCAGACAAGATGATTATATGATATTATTTGAAATTCATGATTGTTCTGGAGAGATGTACTGTCATATGACATGTCCTTCAACTAATATCAGTTTTTTGGGATATCCCATTAGATTGCCTTTATCATTGTTACTTATCCCGATGTATCCCATTCACTTGCCCATATTAATGGGTTTCACACTGCCCAAGTTGCCCAAGAGACCTAGTCGAAATTCCCTGCGGGGCCAGTTTCCCAACCATATGGCTCCGCACACTGACTTCCTTGGATAGAACATACGGTGAGCGTTCGCGGGTATGGGGGATCGTGGCCTTGCCATCGGAGTCAGAAGGATGACAAGAGATCTCTTAGGATCCCACCCTGTTCTTGGCCAGGATGGAAAGATCTGGCCTGCCACCTTCAGAAACAGCTTTGGACTAAATGTTGAGGGAGGCGAAAAAGCAACCAACGATGAGTACAGCCATCATCTTGATATCGGTGGCGTGTGCTTTGCCGTTGGAAAACGATTCACCTTCGGGTGCCACGCTGTTCAATGGCACCCTGAACTCAGCTACGGCACGCGAAGCCTGGCAGCACTCCTCGATGAGGCTGTCCAGGGCCTAGAGGGCTCCGCATTTAGCGTGGACTTAGTGATATCCCATTGTAACTGGTGATCACTAGGCTTTCAAAGCTGAGCTTCTATACAAGGTGACAGTTTTGCCTCTGCCAAAGCAGCACTTTGTCCCCAGTTTTTTTGGTCCTTACAAGTGTTTTTGATGCTTTGCTAGCTGTTTGAGGGCTTTGACCAAACTATATGCTTGTGTGCTGCGTTGTCACAGGCCTTGGCATGCCTTGGCCAGGCTTCACTCGGGTTATTAGATGTTATTACCCAATAAGCAACATATATAGTAACACCCATGTAACACCCACACTCCAGCATTTCTAAGTCATGAAACCACCGTGTTTCCGGTGTTGTTTTCTTCTCAATTTGTTGATATGTCGACATCAGGGCAAGTCTAGCTCAGGGCAGCGTTTTGGCTATGGGGATCACCATGGAAACAACAAAATCTCTGGCCATTTCACATAGCTATGGACTCAACCAGCGACATTCTAGATAGGTAAATCATCGGTAAATCCTACAACTAACATTTACAACATGTTATAACTGAGATTATTTCATGAATGATATATAACCAACTAGTTATAGGAGTAACTCATCACATGGCCACAACTGTGAATGGCCACCATGACTTTGTGGCCCGCATCATCAAATTAATCGACGACGTTTTCAGCCGAGTTCGTCCTCGACTGTGGACGGCTTCCCACTTGCAAGTGATTTACAACTGGTTGGTGGTTTGGAACATGTTTATTTTTTCCATATATTGGGAATAATAACCCCAACTGACTTTCATGTTTTTCAGAGGGGTTGAAACCACCAACCAGATAACTTACAAACCAGATACTCAGTGGAATGATCCAGTGATCACTGTGACTGCTGCATTTCACGAATGGCGAAAAACCAGCTATCAACTGACTGGAGATTGTCTTGTTATCTTTCATATCTATTTGTGTTGCTCCACATTCGCAACGGCAAAAAAGTACCGCATTTTGTGTCCTCGTCCATCATCATTTCCCGTTTTTGATGCAAAGTTTGGGTCCCATTTCTGGAGAAACCCATTAATGACACCACTGAGTTTGTCTCATTTTGCAGGTCAACAGCTCAAGTTTTTTTTTCGCTAACTCCAGGCATTCAGTGACTTCACTGGCGTCTCCCAACACCCGTCATATGCGAATGGATTACCCAGCAAATCACAGGAAAATACCGGAGATTTTGCACAAAGCGAAGATGATTTTCTAGGGAAACCAAGGGCTGGAACCATGTAATTTTATTCATTGGCTGGAAGAGTTCCATTGCAGTGATGTACACAATGTGTTCTATAGTAAAATCAATAAGTCATTGTTATTCATACGATTGATTCAAATTTACAAGTGATGTGCTAAAATTGCTTTGTGTGATGATTTTGACAGCACCCTGTTTCATCTGGTTAAGACTTCATTTTTCCCTACATACTATCATACTACTGTATATATATACACTTTATATATACTAAATTATCACCGTCCGGTAGTTTTCGCGGAGGGAGCAGTTCGGTGGTATCCAAAAAAACCCAACAAGACCTGTGGTCTCCCAGCTGTAAGATGTTGTAAGATATTATAAGTTGGCATATACATTGCATTAACTATATATAGTTATAATTAGCATAAACCCTAGTCATCCTGTTACTAGCCAAATAAACCAGCTTGGCTACAGGCTGGCCCTCTCTACGTTGGTTGATAGACCCCATCAAGTATAGATATAATATATTTGATATATTTTGATTTATCATATATCCGCTCTAAACCAAGTTGCTGGAGTTATTTGCAACAATTTAGCTATCGTTCGGGGCTCCGGCCTTGTAGCTATGGCCACTTACATTGGCTCTCCTCTTCTCCAGGAGCAACATTTGGAACAACGCATTGATCGTGTGCAACAGCAGGCTGGAAATCGCGATCGCAATGTGGAGATTCACAACACCACATGGTCGCCTCAAAGGGTCCATAGAAAGTTTCTGAATGAGTTTTGTTTTCGCTACAGCGCCAATCATTTTTGTTTAATTGATACTAATTGATACTAATTGTTTGGGCCCCGGTATTCTATTTCCAGGCGAACCCATTTGCAGATTCCTGAAGTCGCTCCTGTGATTTCTACTTTACTAGAATGTCAGGAAAAGCTGCAGTTTTCTACTTTGAATGTGTTTGAACATGTAGAGTAGATGGTCAATGGTTGAGAAGTCTTTCCTGATCTTTCTCTGAAGCCAACGGTTGGAAAATTACCAGCAACGACTGTCTACCACTTCCAACCGGACCAGTGGCAAAATCGACAAACATCACAGTAGTCATAAATTAGTTTATGTTCACCCCTACAACTGAAGATATATCGACCATGGATTTCACTTCTAAAACCCCTCATCTTCCAGATCTTCCCGTTGCCTGTCAGATAGGTAACCAACCCCAAGATCATGTTTTGGTAAAAGCACCGGTGACCCCACGGAGGTAACTGGAAGGTTCGGGAACCGGAAACCATCTTAAACCAACTGACCTATCCCAGGGTGCCCACTTGGTACCTGGGGCTGCATCCCAATTAGTAAGTGGGTTGTAAGCAACCAACAAGCTGTGGATGTGCAATCCTGCACCACCAAAGGGATGGTTGAAAGCCTGTATCTGGAAGATACGACCTACGAACTGGTGATTTCCAAACCATCCACAGTAAAAAGCTATGTAGCTGTAGTAATATATATATATAACTAGGATAACACCACTGATTGGTGGTTTGGAACTTTTTTATTTTTCCATCATATAGGGAATAATCATCCCAATTGACTTTCATATTTTTCAGAGGGGTTGAAACCACCAACCAGACCATGTAAATGATGAGATGCACCAGCCTAAATCATGGGATACACCACCAACTAGGCGATCGCATAGGGTGAATCGCCCGCCAGGGAGAGCAGCGCAGCAGCCACATGAAACAGCACACCTTGGAGGCCAGATCTGTAGACCATATACATATATATATATATACATAGACCAGCAATCCATGACCGTTTCCGGTACCTAAACTGGAGGTACAGTACCGTATGAAACCATATTTTGGTCACTTTTGGAGGTATAATGAGGTATATCCCCTGAAATTTATATAGCCCCTACATAAACCTATATGGTAGCTACCTCCAATTTAGGTCCTTGAAATGGCCACTGACCCGTTTTTGCGTTGGTAAAGATCTTCTGACTATCGGGGTATATGGAGGTATTCAAGTGGAAGTTGATCCGTGAAAAGTGTCTTACTTCATGATACTTGATGGTGAACTTTCGGCATGTAGTCCACTACAAATCATTGACCAACTGGACTTGCTGCTGCTATCAAATCACACACACCTTTGTGAGTTCTACTTCCAGTTTGCCCCTTTGTTTTCCGTGATTTGTTTGATGTCAAAGCCCCAATTTCTGGCCTGTTTCCCATATGTTGCCGGGATGTTGAGACGTCCCCCGACGGTGGGTGCACATAAACCAGCCTTACTTGGGCGGCCCAACAGTGCAGGAAATATGTTTACACGCATAATCACCCATGTATATATAGTATTAAATTCAATATTATATCATTAATAATATTATTTATATATATATATATACATACATATATATATTATATATGAATATATCATGTTATATTAATTATACAATATATATATATATGTATACATATAATTTACGACAAATCAAACGAGTGACATCGCTTTTCGGAGATTTCCATTGTGTTGTCATTTTTCATGGGAACATCCACTTGTGGCGCAAAACGTCGGCGCCAGACCTCTGCACATTTGAGCTCTCAGCTGGAAACCATCATGAAATGCTGCAAGGACGGTGGCTAGTGGAGGGTTGCTTCCATATCAAAGCCATCATTATTGTCATAAAACATCATCATTAAACCACATACTATGCCATATATACATCAATTGTCATATAATTGTAACCATATATATATATATATATTATATATATATATATATTATATATACATACATGTGCCATCGGTGATTTGTCATATCGGTGATTTGTCATATTATGTCATGTACAATATTTTTTTTAAAAAATACAAAATTATCATCATCAAAGCCCCGACACATACTGTATATATATATATATATCCCATTTATCATGGGATATTGCTGGGACAGAATTCATGGGTAATTTCATGGGAGATGGGAATGGGACATGGGAACTGGCGCCAACTGGATGGGTACTCGGTGTCACTAGCGCTTATTACAATGGACACTCCCCGAACTAAATGGACAAGTCATCTGTAAATAGAGGTTTTCATGGAAGAATCATCTGCAAATGATGGGGAAAATCATCGAAATGATGGGTTTTCCAGCCAGCTATGTTTGATCACCGGAGGGTAGTGGTAGTTTAGCACCTCATAATTCTGAAACGACAAAAAAAACACATGGGGAGATCGACCCTATGGCGGGGAGTTTGCGCTGAATAAAAATTGCAACAGCATCGTAAAATCCACCCTCCGGTCATCAAACATGGGTAGCTGGAAAATCAATTGAATTTTCTTCTCCAACTTCCATTGATAGGGGATTTTCGATTGCCACGTTTGATTACCGGGGGGCAACCATACCGAAAAATGTTTATTCACCAGCTAATGATCTGGATGTGTTGTCTTTTGCTACAACTGGGCATGTTTACCCACCATTCACCACTGGTTTTTTGTTGCATGGAGTCAGAGATGGCAATGTTTCGGGGGGCGGCTCTTGGCAGATGCCGGAGTTGACGCATCGTTATTTTTCTACCGTTCGAAGTTATGAAGTTGCAAGGATTTTTGGAGCAACCAACTTGAGAAACCGGAGTTCATTGACAAACACAGAATTTCATAATTAATCATCAATCATGCGAATGGTTCATTGTTGCCAAAAGTCAGGAAGCATGTGAAAAAAAACTATTCGTTGTTGCAGCCTGCCCAAGATTTGCCATGATTGTGAGGGAACGGACATTGGTCACATTCAACAAGAACATAATCTACAAATGAACCATGAAAAAAAACGTACGTTGATTGGTTAAAAAAAGGGAATTATATCTACTGCAGTTATAAGAGGTTAGTAGGATGGGATAGTAACGTTTTTTTTTTGTGTGTGTTGACCTTTTTCTTGACCGGCTATGGAGATCCCAGATTCCTGTTGACCCTTGTTGAAGTGGGGGGGCACCATTAAAGGTAGCAGTTTATCCTCCGAACTCATCGACCAGACGTCGGTTGACAGAGACAGACTACGCGGGTCAATCATTTCGAGTCATAGCTACGGACAACATTGGTGAACAAAAGCGACCTGTCGTTATTTGACCATGACATGGATATCTGGAGCGAGAGACAGGGATTGATCTTGGGGATTGCAATGGATTTGAACATGATGAACGCATGTTACCTAACCACCAAGACATGAAGATGGAACCCCCTGAAAGATGTCATCGTTCAATGTATGTTAACCCTCATAGCGACGGCAACAGTAACGATGTTCAAACGTAGAGGTTTTGAGTAGAAATCGGAACTGGCTATATTGAGGACTCATTGTAGATCCACACAGCTTTAGCAACGTTTGGGATTCTGATTTTTTCACCCAATGTGTTTCATCCAAGTTTGCACTTAAGCCTGAAATACAAGTTTTTTCTTTTCTATGGTTATAAGTACATTAAATACAGTTTTTTTAAGGTTGAAATACCAGTTTTTGTTCTTCTGTATGGTGATAAGTGGAGTTGTTATTCCGTACATTAAATGGGGATATAGGCTGGGATAATCATCCCAACTGACTAATATTTTTCAGAGGGGTTGAAACCACCAACCAGAATTACTTTTCTTTATAAGCAAAAAAAGCATGAATATATATATATATATAATTACATATTATCACACATCAATTTACTTTCAACTCACTCTCCTTTACAAACAAAAAGAAATCAATGGATAAGAGTTGAATTCGTATCAACCTACTTTCAGTTAATGTTACTTTATAGCCCAAAAGAAACCGGAGGATCAGTAAGGATTTCAATTCAAAACCATTGACTTTCAGTTCATTTTTCTGTCAAAGCCAAAATAAATCTGAAAGCAGTTCATTTCAATGTACTTTTAACTTATTTTCTTATTTATCCAAAAATAATTTACTGTATTTCAATTTGTGAAATATCATCCTCATCTATAGGGGATATGTTTGTATACAGGGATTTGTTTAACACATCCGCAAGAAAAGCCCGGACACATTCAACAGATGACCAAACCAAATCTACTATTGAAGAGCGCTTACTGGTTCATGAGCTACTCATTTGATTTATTTTGGGATGCCTTTTTCTTTGCTTTCATTAAGGTTAAATGGATGCTGAATGGGGCTGTTTTCAGGATTCAAGATGAATGGAGCTGAGTAAGATACGACGGCTATAATAAAAGGACAGGTGGATACAGGTCTTTTTCCCGGAAAAACATACCTCAAGAAGGGCCTGGACCTACAAGGAGAGATTTCTATTACCCTCTGGTAAACTAACATAGCTGTTGAAAATTGCCATTTATAGTTGATGTACCGATGATTTACCCATTAAAAATTGTGAAAAACAATGTAACTGTCTTCACGGAATCGCCTAAAATGTTTGTTTGTCTTCCAATTAGTGCATTAAATTCCGTTTGCCAAAAACATGTGCGGGATACTGCGGGATATTTTCTGGAAACACAATTACCAAGTTGTTTACATTAAAAACTCATTGTAAACCTACTTCACCGTCAGCAAATGCTGCCCTCCTGTACCGTAGATCGCGCCAGGACCAAATGCGCCACGTGCACACCAGGGCGGAGGGCCACAGTCGCTTCAAGGAAAACTGCGGAAAATGAGAAGTGGTACAGATAGCTAGCCCTTGAAACCAGGGAGAAAACTATAGGAAAACCATAGGAAAAATGGTTTTAAGTTTTAAGATGTTTTAAGCCAATATTACCAGTTAAATTGTTATTTTTATGGTGATACACGGGGCTACAACTAACCATGAATAGAGTTGTAACTGACTTCGAACTGGTCAAGGGCCAAAACCGTGTTTGGTACACTCAATGGGAATGGGCGGTCAAAATTTAAGCCCCTGGGACGGCAACTTCGGGGGCATCTAATTTTGACCCACACTCAAATATGTTGTTTTTTTTTAATAATTAACCAATTGTTTTTTTTACTGTGGATTCACACCTTTTTCATGTTGTTTTCAGATATATATTTAAGATGATGATCTCCAATCACAAATATTTTCCAATGGGATGAAACCACCAACCAGGAAAACATTTCCAACAAATGGTAGGTTTATTATTGGGTTTACCACATCTGGAAGATTATATCAAACAGTATCAAACATTTTTTACGAACAATATATATATAAGTACATGTTTGAAATTGTTAACATATGCATATACTGTATGTATGACATATATATATATATATAATTATATGGTAAAACAATTAATTTGTTATTTGGGTGCATTCGTGTGTCTGAAAGTGGCCTACGCCTCCATTATTTCCCCAAACAGTGTGTCCACACTGCTGGGTTCTTACGGTAAGTGCTAAGGCCGAGGTTAGATCAGGGACAGGCATTTTTTGCTATAAATTCTCGCATGAAATTGCTTATACATGCTCTTCTGAGATGTCCATGTCCATTTCGACCACGCACGCTCGCACAAAGTCTGCACCGCGGGTCTCTGGCCCCGGCGTTTTTCCTGTAAATTCATGTGCGTTTCAACTGCGCAGGCTAGCACAAAATGTGGGTAATCGGGTTGTCCCGGTCTTACCCCCAACCTTGCTGGAGCCGTGTCAGCTGGGCGGTGGTCACCGGCGATGAAGGGCATGTTGGACGAGCTTCAGGGGCTTTCGCTGTCAGTGGTTGAGCAGTTCAATCAGAGCCACTGGGCCGCCGAGGACCTGTCGGCCAATGATGCGCATGGCCTGAGCGATGTGTCGAGAGCTTTCTGTGAGAGGTTTGTGTGGAGACTCTGCGCCGGCAAGGCATTGATGTCGATCCTTTCTATTTGGGAGTTCTCCAGGATTTCGAGTCAGCCGCATGTGAAGGTTAGGCCCCGTTTTTTTTCCTGCATTTGTTTGCAAATAAAAGTGCGCTTGTGAGACGTTCATGTGCACTTGAATTTACACTTATGTCTGAACACAACATGTTGTCATGCTATCGAGACATGTTGTCATGTTTTCACACATTGCCATACAAGACATCACAGAATCTCAGAAACTGTTTTCACCTTTCTTGACTATTTTTTCTGTGCTTGAGTTCATTGGGTTGGAAGCAATGGCCGCGAGTACCTTGGCAAAGCTAGCAACATTCTTTGGGTATACGGTATACCCCATTTCAAGACAGACCCGAACAACATGTCAATGTATAATATGATTGGTAAAACATGGCGGTGCTTGGAGGATTATCCCACGTAGTAAATGGTTAGTAAGTGAGGTTATAACCCACTAACTGCTTACTAGATGGGATGATCCTCCAAGTAAACATAGTTATGTCATACCTCATCACTATCCGTTTATTGCTGACCATTTCTTTTTTGTGCAACCAAAACAATGGCCCCGCTGGACGACCGGTGCAGGAGTTGTGTCAGTTGGCAGCTACGCGAGATACGTATACCATGCACATGGCTCAGGATGGAGATGGGGAACCGGACGACCACGTCCGGTGCGGGAAGCACTGGGAAAATTTAATGAATCAATGTGGGTAAAACAATGTCATAAACCACTCAGGACTGGGGAATGGTAACCATGCCACCTATAAAAATGGTGATGACTGGTATGGCATTGTTTTACCCACATTATTGGTAAAGGTGTCATGAAAATAGTATAATGCAATAAAATTTTATACACATGTCATATGCATTTAAATATCTATAATATATATATATATATATAAAACCTCATGATAGAACGCAGAAATTGCGTGGTATTTTTGGTGTGTATAAAAACCCTGTGTCTGGGGAATATCATGAAGTACTTAACTAGTTGCCATGGGCGCTGAACGGCACCTGGGTGTTTTGTTGTCTTTTGGGTGTTTTGTTGTCCTTTTGTTGTTTGTTTGTTTGTGTTTTTTTTTTGGCGTTTTTCTGTTTCTGTTTGATGATGGTGTGGGGTGGTGCGGGGTGGGATGTTAACGTTTATGTTCATGTTACGCTGATGATGTTACGTTGATCATGGGGTCGGGCGGGGTGGGATGTTAACGTTCATGTTCATGTTGCGCTGATGATGTTACGTTGATCATGGGGTGTTGTGGGGCGGGATGTTAACGTTCATGTTCATGTTACGCTTATGATGTTACGTTGATCATTGGTTGGGGTGGGGAGGGATGTTAACGTTCAAGTTCATGTTACGCTGATGATGTTACATTGATCATGGGGTATCGTGGGGCGGGATGTTAACGTTCATGGTCATGTTACGCTGATGATGTTACGTTGATCATGGGGTGTTGTGGGGCGGGATGTTAACGTTCATGTTCATACTATGCTGAAACTGTTCTATGGTTGAATTAGTTTTTGAGAAATGAAAAAACTGGCGTGCAAGGTCGCATGCGCAGCTACATTGGGAAGTGCACGCAAACCACTTTAAAACCACCAGGCGCCGCTCAGCGCCGTTCCCTAACTAGTTAGTGAGTGAACAATGAAATGGCAAACATAAGGTAAAATCATCAATTTATGACTGGGGAACACCAGTTTGAATGAGTAGAAAGTAGAAACTAAAAAAATGAATAATGTTGAACATGGACCTAGTTGTGTTTTTTGGTGTCTGCCTGAGTTGCAAGCATAGGGCATAGGAATCAAATGGGTTTGCCACTTAAGTTGGAGGAAACCATAGGAAACCCCACGTTGTTGATATCCGCTGAACTTTGCATGGGGTGATCTTGAAAGAACATGCGTGACACACCTAACCATCATGAATAGGTGATTTCCGTTGTTTTGATATAGACCAGACGGGAAATGCATACAGTTATAAATATTATATACAACTTGCGACACATTTTATTGGCCTGGATGGTTGATGTTTTTTTTCCCATGAAAAGGCAGTATTTGTTTTTCCCATTCACCTTTTTTTGGGATACGTTGTTGTTTTGCCAACAACCAGGTGGGAAAATGACGCAGATTTGAAGATCAAAAAACACAGTTTGTAGCACGTCTATGTTACAAGTTGTGGTAAGTCACGGGCAATTCTTCACATAACTATGAAAATAAAGAATGTAAATAGGTAAATCATCGAACTAAATGAACATGTTTTCCATAACTATGTTAAACTACCAGAGGGTACAACATGTGGCCCTTTTGCCCGTTATAAGTCAATAAGTCACCCCATTTATGCTCAGTTACAACCCCATGTATAACCATGAAAACAACTGACCAAACAGGGCTAAAAAACGGTACAGTACAACTTTTCCCGTGTGTGGTTGCGAAATCCGATAAACCACCTTGGAAGGTTTTTCAACTCCAATGGGATGTTTGATGATGTTTGCCACCTATCAACTAAGGATTTGGATTCTGGCAACCATCCACAGAATGTTGAAAATGGAGTTGTTTTTCAAAGAAGTACACCGAGGAAAATTGGGACGCAAACCTGGTAAGTTCCAAGGTCGAAAGAGAACTACCGGAAGATCAAGGTGTTTTTTCCCCGGCGGATGTGGATCAACCGGTTGGTTGAGGGGTACAATGTTGCCGTAGTTTATGTATATATTATATATATAGGTTATCTTAATATAACAAGTTGTAGCCCTATATAATTTGGTTATTTAACTACTTATTATATAATGTTCCCCGTTAACAGGTGATGTGAATGGTATCACTAGCAAAGTTAATGTATCAATGTTTTGTTACATTACTTCTAACATTGTATCACTAACCATTGATGCATCACTAGCCAATGTTTTGTTACATTACTGATAATAGGTGGTGGTTTCACACATTTTCTATTTTCCATTTCATATATGTGATGTCATCCTTCCCATTGACGAACTCATGTTTTTCAGAGGGGTAGGTCAACCACCAACCAGATTATTATTAACCATCATTAACCATATAAAAACATATAATAACCATATATTAACCATTGATTAGGTGAATGTATCACTAGCAAAGTCCTAAAACCAACCTACTTTTTTGTTTGGGGGGCCATCGTGGAGGATGTGTGAGGTGGTCCGCCAGTGAAACGTTTGTTGCTTCACAAAAAGCCAAATGATATATGTAGTTAACCCCCTATGTTTTATTATGTACATATATATATATACACATATGTGTATATAGTGTGTGTGCTATATAATGTTTTATATCATGTGTAATTTATATTTAAATATATATACATATTATATTTATATTTGTCCCTCTTAAACCAAGTTATGAGCACCAACTTTTCCAATTAGTATAGTATAGTGGCGATTGCTATAGAGATTCTCTCAACTTTGGCATGTTTACGTGTATGGAAGACTGTATGGGATGGATTACAGTTATGGCCCGAAATACCGGTTGATTATCAGTTATAAGTTATAAGGCAGCTTTAACTCCACCTATGGATTTTCATGGAACATGAACACTTAAAGCCCTAAAGTGAGATTTGTTTATGGTTATCCATGGGATTGTATGCAACTGACCATAGATCAGGTGACTTACTGAAGACTGTGGGGGATGGGTCAGGAAATACATTGATGAGCTGACGGAGCCACACAATGCGGAATGGCACATGTACAGTATGGATGATTTGCCGAACTTAACAGTGGTGATTTTCCAGTTCGCAAAGTGTTTTCCCTTAGCAAAGGCTATGTTTCAAAAACAGGTGCTTTTGAGTCATTTCCCCACGGGTGACGTCCACAAATCTCTACCCCAGGCCATTCTGGCTATAGTCACTGAATGGGGAGATTGACAGGTAACCAGGGTTTTCCCCAACTATTTTTTGGGTGCCTGTGATGTTTCCCTTAAACCCATCTGATATAGGACATCCCTGGTGCATTGTTCATTTATGGATGATTTCTCTTCTTGGATATTGGGGCTTTCCGTCCAAACGATGTTTGAATATACTAGCGGGTACATTGCGAAGAGGGAGCTCCCCAAGCTCGAATGAATCAGAGAGATTCGATTTGTGAATGACTGTCCCACATTCCTCGATTTTCTGTAACAGCTATGAAAAGGAGATCCTCAAAACCACGGCTTTCAAGACTAAAACGATCCAAATGACCCAGATGATTTGGATGGGGTATCTCCATGACTAGGAACCCTCAATCTGTGACCTTGTTGATCACCCAGTGGGGCATCTACCATGTCTTGCCCATGCTCTGAGAAGTGGAACCGTGCAGCCGGCTCCGGCTCCCCACGGTACTTGGTCAAGATTGAAGGCTCACAGCACATATGGACCTGCCATTCTATAGTAGTAACTTACTCGTGGGGGTGCAATTCAATTGGGGGTGGTAATCGTGATAGCCATGGTAAGAACCCCGAAGTTAGGATATAACTCTTATAACCATGGTTTTCTGACTGCTTATTGGTGGAAGTGCAACAGCAAGTCCCCCCTTTTTGGTACCCAATTCGGACCCAACCCTCATCATACCAGCCATGTCAGTCATTTGGTCAAACTTTGAAATTATAGTTCAACTACATAGATATATAACGACCCAGTATATTTCAGTTTATTGAATAATCATGTAAAAATAATTCTTCAAACCTAACACATTATCCCTAAAACCCAAAGAATTATAATCTCCGTGTATAAATAGATATTTATATTATGTATATCTATAGATATCATATTACTACCAACATAGGTACTGTACTTAACAACCATATTTCGGCCCCCAGGGTTTATCCTCTCTGTGTGGCCATGCGCCGGCGATGGCCCTGGGGAAGACTTTACCGCTGGCCCCGCGTGTTTTCGAAGCAGTGCCGGTCCTACACGGAGAGCGTTCCTGGGGCGGGAGGTGTCCCCTACAGTGTATGTATGTATGTATATATATATATACGGCCCAAAAGCTGGGAGTATTTCATGCTATACAACCAACTAGTTTTAGGAGTTGGTTCATCCCATGCATAACTGTTAGGCCAGGGCCATAAGTGTATGAAACATCCAATTGTATCCCATGTTTTTTTTTACCGTCATAGCAGTTTCGGTTTGTCCTTGTCCTACAGTGTTCCAAACAAAAACATATACCCTTTCCTCAGTCAACATAGAGCTCTCGAATTATTCATGTTTGGTGAAAACTAATCTTTCAACCCCCAAGTCATGGCAGGGTCAAACTATTAATTTGATTACCCAAGGATAAGTCATATATGGCTGAATTGTAGTAATTCACTATCTGTCACCATGCGGCCATGGCTGGGGAGTCATCCTCCCCTTGCTACTCATCATTCAATTTGTTTCATATGTTCCATATGTGTATATATAATATAATTATACATAATGTACAGATGTAACTATAATATATATTTATATATATATGCGGTGCTACCCCCAACGATAGCTAAGTTGGTGATCATATCTAGTATACTAGTTAACTATGGATTATTCATCGGAACTGTAAACAAAATTCGAAGTGGGGGGGCACCACCCTTAGTTACCGATCACTACTTAGATTTGCTGAGTGGTTCATCTTTGGGCATTTTCCCAGTGCTCAATCCTCTAATTGGGGAATCTACTGGTAATGTGTTCACATTTTCGGATACCATCTGAAGAAAATCCCAGTGATATGTGGATCTGATGGTTGACCTCGGTGTTTTTGGGATCTGAACCACGTCAGGACTTGCAGGTTGCGCCTTTGCGCAATGCCCTGACAGCCGCTGACTGGAATTAAGTAGGAAAAGGGAATGGGGTTGTGAGTTAAAACTGACCATAATGAAGTGACTTACTGACTGAGCATGAACTTACGGGAAGTTTTTGGTTTGGTACCTGAAATTCTAAGAAAGAAAAATGATTTCTTCGGTAAAGTTGCTATATTTGGAGGATGAAATCACCACTCTTGGACAAAAGCACCTTGACTTTGTTGCAATTTGTTCTGAGTTTTGCTCAAGATTGGGCATGATTCCACAAACATTTGCTTGTGCGAGCAATCCGATCGGTGACTTGAGATGAATGGTTGCTGCTGTACCCCAGTGAGTTTTCTTACTTCCCATTGAGCAAATAGTTTCACGAAGCCTACTTATATAGTTGCCAAATGTGGTGAAAACACCCTGGCTACTTACGATTCCTGCGTAGTTCACTACTACAACATACGCTATAAGCCATGTAAATGAGATGCACGAGGCGGCGCTATCTTCATGGCTTATAGCTATACCCCCTTGGCTAAGTTGATTATTATAGCAACGCTCAACAACAATGCTGAAAAGTGGGAACCTGGACAAAAATAACTGTGGACGATGGAAATCCTGCACCATTTGGCAAGAAAAAAAGTTGGGATATTTGGCATCTACCAACTGGCGCAGGATTACCATCCACAGTGTGTATTAAATATCATGATATATCATGTATAACCTTCTGGAAACACTTTTCGGCATTTTTTTTGGATGGCTGATGGCTGATGGCTAATTAATGATCCATTATGCTTGTTGTGATGGACATAGTTATCTTATAGTTTCACCCCCACTACGGTAGTTGGTTAACAGATGATGGGATGTAAATAAACAAACTAAACTAACATAAAGGGGGGCACGAAACTTGTACATATCTAATTCTCAGGCGGCATCTCAGCACCAGCTCCAATAGAAGTCTTAAAGACAACAACATTAAGTTCATTTTTCCAGAACTGAACAAAACACTATATGATAGATATGGGCCACCCAAAATCGGATGTCTAAAGTCAAGCAAAAGACCAACATCTATGGTTTGCTGAGTCTTAAATTTGAACTCATACCATATCATACTCACTAACATTCTATTCAGAGCCCCCCCAAAAATACTGTATATAGATGTATATAGATGTATATAGCCTTTCAACTCCAGATCACAGATTTGTTTTTGGAACGTGGAGGTCTCATCAGAAGAATGGGTCCTATTCAGCTATTTTCCACAAAGAGCCAACCTTTTATGACCAAAGTTACACGAACGGCTTATGTCAAAATGGCCACCGGGACGAGACGTCGGATCATCATTCAATTTGTTGCGTGTTTTTGGGCCAAGTTCTTGGAACATTTCTTTTATGCACAGGACCCACGAAAAAAAGGAACCAAGAGCGACCAAATCATATTCTCGAGGACCATCAATCTTTGAACTGGAAATTCACGGTTGAAGTCCCTCAAAAGGAAAACGCATCAATCCTGTATATAGGACATAGCGTTTTCCCAACATTACCCATTAGATGTCGAACTGAATATGTTGAACAGTAAATCGAACAGATAATCGAACCATGGTTTCGGCTTAAGTTTTTTCCGATTCAACCAATCAATCACAGTTATGAGCCAGTTATGGGCTTTACCAGTTTAAATGGACATATCATTCCATAAATAGGGTTATAGTTGACAGCCATAACTAGTAAAGGGCCAATCAATCCAGGAAAGTCAGAAGACCCTGCTGGGTATCGGCCAATTGGCCGCGCGCAACGATGTGTCCCTTGGCTGCCAATAGGCGATGATGGGCGTAGAACTGTTGCCCGATTCAGAGCTTTCAGAACCAACACAGGGATTAACTAAAGATTGTGTATATGAAGGCAAGACGCTTGACACCGAGAGACGTTTGCCACAGAGCTGTTGACAGGGCGTGGAGGCTGCAATCTTCTGAGTACCAAGTTGGCAAGTGATGGTGCAGCAATGCCGCAGCGCCGGGGTTCCAAGCCAAGCCTTGAACTGAAGTGGCGCGGCATCACCTTGGAGAACTCGGAGCACCCCCAAAAGAATGATAGTTTAGCAACGTTTATCATCATTTCCCGGAATTAAGTTGCCATTGTGATGTATACCCCTTATTTTCAGACACACCCGTGACCAAGAAACCAGCAAGTTTGATGACTTTGAAATGTTGACCGGATGCCGAATCGGACACCCGATCATTTCTCCATGATGTCATGGTAGCTTTCACACCACAATGAAGCGAAGAACACCTTGAAAACGGTAGACATACGTACATACGTACATACATACATACATACTTACATACATACATACATACATACTTCCATACTTGCAGACTTACATACTTACTTACACACTTACTTACATACTTACATGCATGCATACATACATACATACATACACAGTTTTTAAGTCCATGTATGGTGTTCCTCCATAACCCCGTTTGTAAAAGTACAGGTGACAAATACTGCTAGTTAAATCATAGTTGTAAAACAAACTGCTTATCAATGGGGCCCCGCATTGACCATTGCCTGTTGGCTTGTTTTATGATGGACATACATGTTGAGTCCAGGACCGTTCTGTGGGTCCAACAAACCCAAACCTTCATGTCTTTGCCCTCCTGAGAAGAATGTGATAAGCTATATATAGATGTATGTGGAATATACCCATTTGCATGTGTGTCTGTCTAGAAATATGGTACCCCAAAAATGTGATGGCTAATGACAATTTCCGATTAACATAGCATTGTGTTTGTTTTCGAACAAAACCGTATGGGTTATGAACCAATCGGGATGCACATCCAGCCAAGCATGGGGTGGTTGGATGGTGTGGAAAGACACCATCCTACCCATTTTCAGATATGATTTGGAGGGTGTTGTAAATATTTGTATTAGTATTTATTTTTTTATCTATATATATATATTTATATACCCAGACCTTCCCACGTCGAAATTTAGTTTTGCATTTAAACAAATGAAATACAAAATTTATCCAGGGTCAATGGTTTTGTTTTTTTGCAGGCAAATTGTGTGTGTCCTGGGTTTGGTTGCTTTGGGTCTAAGTACTTTGCACCGCTGAAAGTTTTGGGATCAAAAATCCGATTGCAGACATGGGGTTTGCGGGGTGCCAATTCAAGCGGAGCGCCAGGATAAACTTAGTTCTTC
The DNA here is from genome assembly GCA_947184155.2 of Cladocopium goreaui. NCBI lineage: Eukaryota > Dinophyceae > Suessiales > Symbiodiniaceae > Cladocopium > Cladocopium goreaui. Next base: position 288,017 of record CAMXCT020002112.1, on the reverse strand, counting down.
ACGGGCAACTTCATGGGCATTTCATGCGAAGATGTTTTGGGGGTTCCGTCTAGGACCCGTTGATGTTCAGGGATTTTATCAAAGTCCATGTATGTCAGTTTTTCCACCCAATACACTGCTGCGCATGAGTCGTCCAGCACTACACTCCGGCTTAACAGATGATGCCAGGGGGAGAAAAGGAAAACCCACCATGGTTAAACTTAGTGTTTCCGTATCTTAAAATTAAATTTGCCCCATGAGGTCCTGGGTATACATGATTATACAGTATGTACCTTCTCAGGAAGTATGTGGATGGTGATATGTAAGCCTGTACTCACCCGGTTAGTGGGTTCAATTATATTATTGTTTAACCAAAAGCAACAGCAAACATATTTTCAACCATATTTGGGAAGATGATCCCCAATGACTGACATATAGATACATAGTTTTTTTTTGCTAAGTCTTGTGATTGCTGGTTAAATCAGCAGCTAGATGGGTCTATAAACCACATTAACTAGCTGGAAATATCTACCATAAACCACCCAATTCCCCTCCACCAAATTATCAGTTCCATCCTGAACATAGCCGTGGATGTCATGAATCTTCCAACCCCCAAGTCATGGCAGGGTGTTGAATTGTAGGATACCCTCTGGGAATCGTGGACTAGAAAGTCCACCATTCTTAGATGATTTTTCCCATTCGGATTTCCATAGATGATTTTCCCATCTATAAACCTTCGTGTTTATATTTTTGGGAGTTTCCAGCTCGCCACGTTTTCAAAAAAACAGAACCAGCTATGCCATTTTTCGGATCGAAGTCGGATTTTTTGCCACTATTATGGTCCTCAACAGGTATAACTGGGATTATTTCATGATATGTATACTTTCTTATAGGAGTTATTTCATCCCTGTTTGGTGGTTTGGAGCATTATATTTATATTTCCATATATTGGGAATGTCATACTCCCAACTGACGAAGTCATAGTTTTCAAGATGGTTAAAACCACCAACTAGGGATGTTTCCATATATAACAATACTACCAACATTTACCCTAGAAATCACCCAAATGTAGGTAAATTTACCGCACATGGAGCATATGGGTAGGAGTTTTTTCATCCCGTTGAAAAAACTGTTGCGGGCGCTGCAGGTATCTTCCCATGCCCAAACCTTTCGGGCTCCACGCCCGGTCTGTGGCGGACGTCCATGAGATGTTGCGGAGCTGCGTCAAAGAACCACGCAGCGAGCCTGGGTAATCCCATGGCGAAATCATGGGGAAATCATCCGGAAAATCATGGGAAAAATCAATAGGAATTTCAGGATCCTAGAATGGAGGTACTGTACCATATTTCTGGCCATATTTTGTGGGGATATTTCCTGAAATTTAGTCCTTATATAATGGTCATTGAAAAAAACTGGGAAGAATGTTGAGAAAATTTTGATTTTCAGTCTGATTCATTGGGAAAATGCTGGTATGCATTATGATTTCACCAGTAAAGATGATCTCTTTAAAGGCGAATTAGTGACAATGAATATCAATGAATGGTGATTTACCCAGTAAAATTCAGGATCCAGTTTTGGTACACCGGCTGGATAGGTGAAATTAGTACAACTGATTCTTTTGCCATTTTGATGATATATATATATATATTTTTTTTAATGGGTATACGAGCTGAAACGTTATTCTTGCACCGTATCCAAGATTGATAAAATGCGCTTGAAAGCCTGGGGGAAAACAGGGACTAGTAGGACCCAGGACGTGGGAAACCTTTTTCTGACCAACCAGAGGGGATGATACTAAGAGAAATGTCCACGTTAAATATGTTTCCCTAGATAGCTAAAATGGTTTATATTACTCCAATAAGTCCAATAACTATGGTTTATGAGATTTATAGCTATGGTTATTGGGGCTTACAAACCAACTAAGGTCTGATAACATGTGTCCCTGGTTTTCTCATGCGTAAATGGAGATGGGTCCAAACGTACATTTTTGGGGACGAACATCCACTATGCCATTGTTTTTTTGAATTGAACAGAAGCTTACCGGGGTGATGGTGTTTTATTGTTAGGGTCTACCTGGAAAGTCTAGTGCCCATTGTCTTGCGCACTTTCCAAAGTGTCCAACAATTTGGTCACTGGAAAGTGTACCATTTTAGGAGTAGGATTTCTACGGGTATTCATGGCACTTTACGGATATTTACGGCACTTTTACTTTTACGGTCATTTTTGCAGCAAAAGATGAAATGCCTTTTTTTGGTGTGAGAATTGCAAAGTGCCACAAAAATGGGCTATTAGGCCGAAGTAGCCGGAAACAATAGGCAACTACAGCTATCCAGGTAGCTTCTTCTTAGCGAATAGAAACGAACGATTCCAATCCAATCGGTTTGAGGGAGTTCACACAGTTATGGCCCTTTCCCAGTTTTAAAGTCAGAATGTCACCTCATTTATGGAGAAATCACCCATTTATATATATATATATGTATGATAATTGGTACAGGGCTTGAAGCGCATAGACCCAGAAACGGGTTTGCTCTTAAACATCTCGACATGATCCCAGGAACTGTTGCAACCAGACGATAGCGTCGCAGCCCGCTGCAGTTCCTCGGACGTCTCTGTTTTGTCCCGGAGGTGCCTGGGAATCCTAATGATTTTAAAGCGGTAGTCGTTGAGTATGGCCCATTTTGGAGACATGACCCACATTTTGGATCTTAGATATATTTAAGATGATTTAGGATCAGAATCAGGGTACTGAATAAACATTCATGATTCCAAAGGGATTTACATTACCTGGTTTATTGGAGGTAATAAGTGCGATTCAAAGAAGAAAAGAAATACCCCAAAATCCAGTGGCTTATCTGAAAATTGCCACTTTGGGGGAGGATTAACCCAAAGCTGGGTAAACAATATGGGCCAAACGCAGACAGAACGGGGATACAACGGAGTTTTTAGTGCGATGGAATGCAGGGAATAACGATGTCACCACAAGCGATGTGGGCGACGATCCCAATATTTCCTGGACTCGTCAAGTTGGTGACTTTGCTGCCAAGCAATGAATGTAATTCCAAGGCAATCATTAGGGCCTTTGACCGGCCCCATATATGGGTATGTTGTCTTCCCCAGTTAGGGCCATTAGTCCTACAATGTGAGGCCCCCAAGTTCTAAGTTGTTATGGAAATCATCATAAATTCCATTCACTAGTTCGGTATATCATGTTTTATCCCCCATAAAGCCCAACAGTTAAAGAAGTTATGTGCAGAACCAACGTTCGCTATCGTAAACGCGAGCCCCACATGGTATATTCTGTGAGCACCAGGACAGGTATAGCCTCCGGTACAAAAAAAACGTGGCTGGCTGCATGTCCTCTTTATGGGATGTGTTCCCAGCCCTAAACCTCCATTTCCTTCGTGGATTTCCCAGGCCATAAAACCAGCTACACTCCAGCGATTGGCGATCCTAGGTTATGCCGTGGCACACGAGTTCCCATGGTTTCCCTTCCTTTCAACCCTCGGGCAGCATCCGGAGGCGGAGACCCGAAGGTTGACCAGGGTGAATGATGGGTTTCTGATGGAGATATCTAATTTAGTAATTTATCTGTAGACATGAAGATGATGAAGGTGAAGATGAAGATGATGAAGATGATGATGATGATGATGATGATGTTGATCGTTTCTATTATCATTTTTTTGTATTTGTTGATTACTATTATCATAATTAGTAGTAGCAGTAGTAGTGGTAGTAGTAGTAGTAGCAGTAGTAGTAGTAGTAGTAGTACATAGTAGTACATAGTAGTACATAGTAGTACATGGTAGTACATGGTAGTACATAGTAGTACATAGTAGTACATAGTAGTACATAGTAGTACATAGTAGTACATAGTAGTACATAGTAGTACATAGTAGTAGCAGTAGTAGTGGTAGTAGTAGTAGTAGTAGCAGTAGTAGTAGTAGTAGTACATAGTAGTACATAGTAGTACATAGTAGTACATGGTAGTACATAGTAGTCCATTGTAGTGCATAGTAGTACATAGTAGTACATAGTAGTACATAGCAGTACATAGGAGTACATAGGAGTACATAGTAGTACATAGTAGTACATAGTAGTACATAGTAGTACATAGTAGTACATAGTAGTACATAGGAGTACATAGTAGTCCATTGTAGTGCATAGTAGTACATAGTAGTACATAGTAGTACATAGCAGTACATAGGAGTACATAGGAGTACATAGGAGTACATAGGAGTACATAGTAGTATATAGTAGTATATAGTAGTGCATAGGAGTACATAGTAGTATATAGTAGTATATAGTGGTAGTACTGGTTCTTGAGAATCTGGTAGACCCATACTGTAATGACAGATGATAGGGAGATTATTTTGGTAGCTATTCAATTCTCATGAATTATTGTAACCATATAATGATGTTGGATGGGGTTTGAAAACCAACTTACCTATTTTTGTGAGGTCTCCTTTTACTATTCACATTGATCTATTAGGGATAGTTCAGGGGGTTAGCCGTGCCAAATCAGGAAACTTTTAGGCGTTATAAGTTGTAAAATATAATCCCTTCCCCCTAATATTAAACACCCCGTTTGAAACCATGATTTAGTAGGGAAATTCCACATTCCATGGGACCATGCAATTGGGGTGTTCAAAATATTTGGGTGATGGGATTACTTAATCGGCTGGTGCTTTGAAATCTTGTTTCATTTGCATCCCTGGGTGATGATCCCCACAGTTGCCATAGCTGGATTTACTGTGAATTTTCAGGAGGTTGAAGCCATCAACCAGTTGATGGATCTGCGTTTGATTCAGGATAGGAACTAATTGAAATATGCCTTTGTAGGACCCGCACAAAATGGTTGTGGATGAAACATTTTGACAACGGCTGATGTGGTAGGTGAAATTTCCTGAAGATGTCTTTGGATGCAGGTTTGGTATTTATTTTTATCTAAAGTAGTCTGGTTGTGACCAACACCCTTTAAAAGGGGCCGTGATCAGGGTCCAAGCACCCGTGAGAGTAGATCAGAGTTATCAGGTGGGGGGCCAAACATGACATGTTTCTTGGTTTACAAACTCTGGAATAAAGATTTACATAGTTTTGGAAAATCCAGCATTTGTATATCATTTTCCGGATGAAATCTATCCACGTACAACCCCCGGTGCAGCCCATGCGTAAGATATGGTATTGGGGGGTTCACCCCAGCTATTTGAGTTGGTTTACATCATGTTATACGGGTAGTTGGATATATCTACCATCAACCCTGGTGACATGTTAGTCGTGTACACCAACATAATAACAATCAATATCATATCAATCGTAGATCACCTATAAGTCTTCATGTTGATTGTGTACAATTACATCAGCATGTTCTTAGGATTTCACGCTTTTGTTCAAGTTGAACTGCTCAATTCCATGGGGTGAAGCCACCAAAACTGCAACGAGGCAAAGGAAGCAGTCGCAGCTGCTATCCTCCAAGCACTTCCCGAAGGTCGTAAAACTGTCGACATGTCAGTCGTGGGAAGAGCGTGGAAAATGAGGGGTTAACATAGCTGTGGGAAATCACCATTTATAGGATTTAAGTTCCGTAAATCATGGGTATCATCTATAAATGGGCCATGTTCAATAGCTATGATAAATAACCAGAGCGTAGTCTGAAATGGGGTAAAGGGGATTGACTTTTCTATCTTTTCGGGAATGATTATAACCATAGTTGCAGGGATTGCCAAGAGGTATGTTGGTAAGGGGCCGAGGAAGTTTGCTACCTTTATAAAATAATAATGAACTTAAGAAACATATGCGCTACCAACAAACAACTGAAACCTTGCCACTTGCTGCTCGTTTTCAACATTTTTTAATGATAGGACGGCAAAAGATATGCGAAATCGGTCGGGGTTCAATAAGGTTTTTCCCAGATCCAGTTTCCCTCCCTTCAACCCTGGAAGTCCGCAAATCCTTAGTGGGCAACTATAACTGGTCTACTTTGGGTTACCCTCTGGTAAACTAACATGACTATGGAAAATCACCATTTTTACTAGGTAAATCAACCATTTCTATGGCCATTTTCCATAGTCATGTTAGTTTACCAGAGGGTTAAAACCTACAATCCAACTCCAGATCTCCACCGGAGTGACCAATCTAATCCTACCGTATCTTTTGTGGTGCCCTGTAGAAAAGTTGGTTGATTTGCCGTATAGCTTCAGTATGGTTTAGGGTATATATAATTATATATATATATCGAACTAGTTGTCATGATCTGAAGCTAAACCAACTTCTATTTTTTGTGGGCACCATGTTGTAGGGTATATCGAATATTTAAGTGGTTCAGTCCATACCCATGGATCATAATAGGGTCGGGGTTGTCAGAATCATTGCCACAACCAGAGGGAAATGGTGTTTCTTTGTTTGGTTGGTTGGTTGTTTGTTTGTTGTTTATTTTACAGTTGCATTTCTCCCATAATCAAACATGGTTTGCTGGAAAAACACCCATTTAGTTTGATGTGGTTTTGTATTAACAATTTTCATTTTTTCCAGATGAGTTTCATTCAGTCTCCCAGCTATAAACCTCCATTTAGTTCCATGATTTTCCCAACCATAGACCTCCATTTAGTTCGATTAATTTTCCACCTATAAACCTCCGGACCATCTTTTCTAGGTCAATCTTAGGTGGGTAGAAACTAATCCTTTAGTCTTTTGGTATCAGTGGGATTATCTACGTTCACCAGCCAAGAACTTCATTCTTTGCATGGTATCTAAGATTGGCACTGATAGTGGTGAACATTCTTATTTTTGAAATAATTGTCGACATCCCCTTGGAACATGATTGGATAAGTTTGCATTTCGGGTTAACGAAATTCTGATGTTCCCGTAGAGATGGTGGCTTCATCAATAACAATGGCTGGTTGGTGGTTTGGAACATGAATTTTATGACTTTCCATTCAGTTGGGAATAGTGATCCCAACTGACTTTCATATTTTTGCAGAGGGTTGAAACCACCAACCAGTTATAACTCCAATAACTATGGTTTATGGTACTTATAACTATAGTTACTGGGGCTTTTGTTAACCAACAAACATCACTGGGGGGCCTCACATTGTAACAATGGGGATGTTAACCAAACACCATTTGATACCGAAGGGTTGGGGCTGGAGCCTCCAAGTGGTCCGGAGGCAGCAAGCTGGGCCGGCGCTGGTGGTTTGCGCCGCCTGCTTGCGATGCCGTGGAGCCCGTGTTTTAAGCAGGAAAACCATGGGAAAACCAGTGGAAACCTAGGACGAAACCATGGGAAAACCAATGGGAAAATGGTGATTTCTTCGATTTGAGCGACTATTTGTTAGATCATGGCTTAATTGGTGGTTTCCTAAAATGGGGGTACCCCTAAATCATCTATTTTACAGTAATAGGATTTTCCATTATAAACCATCCAGCTATTAGGGATCCCCCATGTATGGAATCCTCCAATTGAACATGAGTTATGTTTTAGGGGGGCTCTTGTAATTCCGGCCATTCCCACTGAGGTGGCTCAGATTTTTGGTCGTTTCCTTTTCAATCGGGGATCCCCATGAGTTTCCCAATACGAAGTCATGGTCCAAGTTGAGATGATTTGGGGGGTACCCCCCATTTATGGATACATACATGTATATATAATTATATATATAATACATAATATTAGTATATATATATAATGTTTTATAATACTTTTATAAAAATATATGTTGTGTAAATATATAATCTAGTAGTTCATTAGGGTTTTATAAACCAACCAGTCAATACCAGGCTTTGTCCAGCAGGGGCCTCATCACTGGGAAATTCTTATTGGTGAGATCATCGCTGAAATCCCCTTGGAACATTATTAGATAAAATTGCATTTGGTTTACCCTCTGGTAAACTCACATAGCTATTAAAAATGGCCCAGTCGAAATAGTGAGTTCTCCCACTAAAAATGGTGATTTTCCATAGTTATGTGATAGTTTACCAGAGGGTATTGTTGTGAACGAAATCATTGTGTTCCCACATCGAAATGGTGAGTTCATCAATAACAATGCTGAGCAGTTTTTGGCGCTTAAGTGCCCAAGGGGGACAATGATGGGAATCCATGGCACTTGGGAAACATGTTCAGACAACCCCGTATTGAAGGGATGAAGATCCCTGAATTGCAGCGATTTTTCAGTGAACGGAAGGGTTTTGAAGGGTTTTGACTCATATTCAAAGGTGATCTCCGTTGTTTCTTGAACGGGGGCTCGTTCTTTTCGGCCACACCTTGTTGATGCTTTCCATCAGGCGCACCCGCAACTGGGACATCCTCTCAAGAGATACCCGCAACATTCCGAACAGTACTGCACCATGATGGGTTGGGGATGAATATCTATAAAATAGAAATTATATATGTATGGGTTCCTCTGAAAATAAGATACCCAAAAATAAAAGCGTTATCATCCGTTTCCCACTAAAAGATAGCCTCTTTCCGGGTAAATTTGCACTCAGCTGGTTTAAAGGGATGGAAGCGTAGCAGCCAAGCAATTGCCGTAGGTCTCGTTCTTTCTCAGCAGGTTGTTGTTTGTTTAGGACCTAGTATCCTAGTCTTTGTTTAGGACCCTTTTTTTTCCTTGTTTTGGATGGTTCCCTTGCTTGTTCTGCCAAGTTGATGATTAGCCAATGATTAATGTGGTTAAAGCAATGTCATAAACCATCCCCCAGTCATCACCATAAATAGGTGCTAAAAACCATTCCCAGTCATGGGTGGTTTATGACATTGTTTTAATGGCATTGTTTTCAGCGCATGGAGGTGCCAGTAGGTCACAGCTTTTCAGTTGGCCATTCATTACAACATCCACATGAGTCTAAAGATATTTAACGTTGGTTATAATGATATATATATATATTATACATATATATATATACATACATATATATGTATATATATATATATGTATAATATATATATATACACATATATATATATATGTGTATATATATATCCTTTGATGTCCACATGTTCCACCTTTTTTTCGTTGTTTTGTCCGAGGTATGAACTTTTCCACGATCGTTTGCCACATCCTGATTCTGCTTTTGTAGATCCAGTTCCATTTCTGCCTCCTGAGCGCTTCTTTTGCACCACTGGGAGGCGGTTCACTGGGAGATCTGAACATGGGGAATAATTGTTGGTTCACCCCAGTTAAACACTTAATTATGGTCATAGTTATTTTGGGAAAGTGGGAATTACACAGAGGTTTCACGGATTTAATAGGATTTTGATGGGATGTAAAGTGTGTAAGTGGGTAGTAACCTCGGTTACAAGCAGAGTAAGTGCGTTTGGGACAGTTATAACTGGGATTATAAGCCACTAAGTATCTAATTAGAGCGCACCGCCGCATACCGCGCATTTTTTGTGATTTTTTCATGATGATCCATCCATTCTGGAGTACACTAGCCTATACTGAAACAATCCCAATGATGTTTTCATGTAGAAATTGACATGAGTTTCTCGGCGGCTTTCCTCACCGTGATTCTCGCAGAAAAAAGGGATGCGGACCTTTGGAGTATAGATAGTGGACTTTTTTTTGGTGCCGGTATGGCCCGAGTTATACCAGTTATAAGTACTGACCTAACCCCATTTATGTATATTTATGTCATGTATCATCCCATTGAAATAACCAGTGATAACCAGTTATAACTAATAAATTGCCATAACTGTGGGTGGACTTGTTCAATTCAATCCATCTAATCGTTGCTGATTAGCATGGAGAACCATGGGTTTTTGGCTAAATACGTTGACCACAAATTCGATGCTTCAATACTCAGATAAACATGATCGTAGTCCTACTTGGATCTTTGATGACTGTATGTATTTGAAAGTTCATGAAACTCTTCCCCCGGGAAATTTGCTGAATCCAATCCCAGACTTGGTGAAGCGGAAAATTGATGCGGAAGAACCCTGAACCCCGCCGATTTGATGGTCACATGTGGATTGGTCTTGAAAGGTACCTAAACATCCGATGGTTTATTATCACGTTCCTATTTTAAAGTCCTATTTAGGGGTATACCCTCATTTTCAGACACACACTTTTTCGCCCCTTTACTTCACAGAACAATCATGGACAATCCATCGTCGACGGACAGGCTCTCAGCGCGGCATGGCGTGATTGACAACTTGTGCCTTGGAGCGAAGCACCAAAGGGATTGGAATATGGGCTTCTACCAGTAATCCTACGGTTATGGCCCTTTACCAATTATAAGTCAGGCTTATTAATTATCCCATTTATGGTCAGTTATAACCTGATTTAGAACCATTTATAACTGGAAAAGGGCTTTGACTGTGGGTTTGCTGAGATGTGATTATTTCACCATGGCAACTGAACTTACTGGGAATAGTTTCATATTTTTCGCGGGGACTTGTTGGGCAAATCCAAGTGATATGTGTTCATGAAGCCAACTACTGCATGATCATTCAAGCAAGATATCATGATATCTCTACCAAAAAGCATGTTGCAGACATAGATCTTAATCAGCAGGGTCTTTGTTTTGGGTGGGCATGGCTCTTGTCATTTTCTGTAGGCTCGTTGGCTCAGATCAGCCATAAGGGGGTGTGAGCCAAATTGCATGCAACAACAACTTCCTGATAGGAAAACTTTGGGAAACGTAAGGACACGCAAGCCCCATGTAAACTAAAGTGTAAAATAGGACATACCCATATGCTCCATGTATGGTATATTTACCTACATTTGGGTGATTTTTAGGGCTAATGTTGGTAAATATTCCATACATGGAGCATATGGGATATGGGTGAACGTGCCATTCACCTGCAAGACTTATGGATGAGGCCGGGTTGCATATGACTGCCGCTATCCTTTCCCCAATTGATTCCCTATGTTGTGATAAAACGACCATTTCCAGACACACCCAAATCGCATATAAATTGTTGATATGTGTGTTGATATTTGTTGATATTTGTTGATGCTATACATCCTCAGTATACAACATCTATGGTTGGTTAGTATATACCCCCCGATTCCGAATTCCAACAGGTGACTAACCATGTGTATATATAATTATATATATATCCCCATATATATATAGCGGTATAGAACTATTATTTTTGGTCATTGTATACTTGGAGGATAATCTCACTTAACAATTGCATAGTAAGTGAGGTAAAAATATCCTATCTTTATATGGGATAACCGGACGCATCAGGGACATTTTTTCCATGGGTCAACCCAGCCACTTACGATTCGTGGGACCATCCTCCAAATATTATATAATGATATCGTATTATTAATCAACATACATAGCTGTAGAAATGCATAGCTGTAGAAAATCAATATAGTAATAGAGCTATATATATATACTGTAACATCCTTTTAATAGACATATTGTAACATCCTATCTGGTAAATTAACATACATAGCTGTAGGAAATCACCAATTTATAGTGGGTAAATCAACTATTTCTGTCGCCACATTCGATTCAATAGCTATGTGAAATTTCCCAGAGGGTACTTTCCAGTAGATTAAGATCATCCCTGCCAAATAGAGCCTTGGAAGATGAGTTTCCACTTCGACCCTGGCCATGGTGAAAAAGGGTGGAAGAGTCGAACTATGTCGGGCTGTATTAATTAGTGGAGGCATATATATATATATATACATATACATATATACGGCAAATGCTTGGGCTTTGCCCGGAACCGCAACCACGACAGGCAACGCATCATCATCATCATCATCAAACCCTTACTGAAAGTCTTCAATGAATGTAGAAGTTTAACGGGGGTGGGAGAATGAAACCCTTATTGAAGATCTTTAATGAATGTAGAAGTGTAACGGGGGTGGGAGAATTAAACCCTTATCGAAGATCTTCAACGAATGTAGAAGTTTCATGGGATTCGGGCTCCCTGTTGAAGGAGCCGCCAGTTCGTTGCACCCAGCAAATATAGTAAGTGATCCCTGCCTGGAAAAACCTAAAATGATGCCCGATCAACCTATGAAGTTATGGCGTATGGCTCGGAGAATTGCAGGCGCGAAGCTGGGCGAGCCGCGCTGCAGGCGATCGCAGTCAGCAAACGTGAACGGGCCACGCGGAGCAGCTCTTGCCCAACGAAAACGGAGCAAAAAAGGTGGGAAAGACAGTGGCTGCAAGTGGGCATCCCGAATTCATGGGCCGGAGGCCGAGTTCCAGATCCCCGTCTGGTGCACTGAGATGCAAACCTAAGAGCTCAAGACAATGGTTTTGAGCCAAAAAATGGCTGAAAAAACGTTGGCTTCAAGTTTTTATTTATTCTAAAATTATCTCAGCAGATAGGTTTTCATTTTGATTACAGTAGTTTTTTTTAAATTTGTCCAAGATGACCTTTAGAAGTTTAACAGGGGTGGGAGTTTAATATTCCCTAATTCCCATAGGATTTTGTGAAGTTGCATCAACATTTGTTTGGGAATGGGAAACCTCTACGCTGCAACGCCTGGGCAAAGCCCAGGCGTTGCGCGTATATATATATATACCCGATTTTAATATCCATTATAATATACCTTAGCATGTTCCTTCGGTACGGTTTGGCGTTCACAACGCGCGTTTTAAAAACTCGCGTTCCGGAACGTGCGTTCTGAGTGGATCCTTTTCCATTAACCCAAAGTTAATGTATATCCTGGGCCTAGACACTGAAACCTTTTTCCCCTAAATAAAAAAGGATTTCGAGAGCTCTTATGGGCTCAAAATGGTGGATGAAACCACCAGAAAATTGATCTTCCCAACTCCGGATCCTTTTTTGGCTGAAGCAAAAAAGGTTCTGGCCACCAGGTTTGTGGGGGCAAGTTAGGTTTCCTTCCCGGATCCTTTTTTTCTCTGGAAGAAAAAGGTTCTGACTTCTCACAAATTTTATCGCTATGTGAGACACAGCGGATCCTTTTTGCATGGAGCATTAAGGAGGATTGGGAAGCTTCTGGAGCCAAAAACAACCATAACCCCTCCTGCGTTCGGAACGCGCGTTCCGGAACACCGCATTTTGCGTTTTGCGGCATATTATCCATAATGTTTGCCTCTGATTAGAAGCTTGGTACCCTATTGTGAGAAATTTCTTGCTCCTAATTCAGTAACATGCTAATTGTTGGGGGGAGCCTCTATTGTGAGATTTTTTTTGTCAACTTTTAGTTTTTTTTCCAAAAGCTTTATTGTTTTTTGAAATTAATTAGTTTATTTTTATTTTTAGTTTATCTATTTTTATTTTTTATTTTTACTTTGTTCTATTTTTATTTTTATTTCATTTTTATTTGCTATTGTTTCATTTTTCATTGTTTCCTTTCTTATTTTTTTTTAATTGCTTTATTTTTCATTAATATATTACCCTATGAGTGGCTCAGTTACTCAATAATATAATTGTCTGGATGGTACTCTATTGTGAGCACCCACTTTTGGGAGTGAAAAAAACAAAACCCTTTCTCGGACCCTTTCTCCACCTTTCTTTGGGTAAAGCTGGTCCTTTTACTTTAGAAAGCCATAGTTGTGTTAAAGCTTTAAAATGCAAGGTTTCCAAAATAATTAGATCCTTATTAAACCATTATTAAAAAACAGCATCCAGACAATTTTTCAAGGGGGTACCTCATGAGTGGCTCAGTTACTCAATAATATAATTGTCTGGATGGTACTCTATTGTGAGCACCCACTTTTGGGGTTGAAAAAAAGCACAAAACCCTTTCTCCACATTTCTTTGGCTAAAGCTGGTCCCTTTACTTTAGAAAGCAATGTTTGTGTTAAAGCTTTAAAATGCAAGGTTTCCCAAATAATTAGATGCCTTATTAAACCCTTATTAAAAAAACAGCATCCAGACAGTTTTTCAAGGGGGTACCTCATGAGTGGCTCAGTTACTCAATAGTGATCATCGGTGACGCGGGAGCTGTTGTCCAGGTAAATTTCTGGACGCCGGCAGCAGAACAAGTGGAAAGTCTCCTGCGAAAACCTTTCGAAGAGGAAGATCAGTTTGTCAGGGTACATGTGGTTGGAGCTGAAATAGTCGAGCTTGCAGCCCGCCCGCAACGTGTGGTGCGGTTGCAGAGCACGAAGCAAACGGCGGTGCAAGTGCATGGGGCCGCAGGAGTGGTGATCACACCAGTGCCGCAGTTTGTGCTGAGAGATTTTAGCAAGTTGGAGGCAACCGACGGAGAGGTGGCTGTGGTATCTGGCCATGTGACACATTTGAGTGCTGTCCGGCAGGCCCGGTCCGGGGCGAGCATGCGCTCGTTTCTGCTGGTGGATTCGGCCGGGATCGGGATTCCCATCATGATGCATGGGCAAGGATGCTTAGACCCAGATCTGGTGCACGGAGCTCATTTGCTGATGTACTGGGTCTGTGCTTTGGAACCTCTGCAGATCCAAGATGAAAATGACCAGAAGAGTGGGCATTACTGGTGCTACCAAGAGCATTATTGCCTGTATCTGCCGGACCAGAAGGCGGATGTTGTGGTGGTGGAAGAGAAGCACATTTTCTGAGCGAGCTCTGCAATCGTTGCATGCTGGGCAGCAGCGTAAAGTTGCTAGTCTGTGTTAATTCGTGACACGACGGTCATCAGGTTGGGCGTCCAAGGCAACAGCTGTTGCTGGGAATCTGGTTGTAGCTGAACGGCATTTCGATCCCTTGACATTCCGCTGACCAATCGAGCGTGCAGCATTGTACAGGGCTGTGTCCTTAACAGGGACACCCTTCGCTGTTGATCTGGGTTCCTGGCCGTGAATTTGTACCTTTGTGACAGGTCGCGGGATTCTATGCTGACTCAATTGGTGATGCAGTGGGATCTGTTTAGATCCTCAAATGCTGGAAATCGTTTCTTGGATCCCCGATGCATTTTTTTTGCAGAAGAGGGGACTGTGAGAGTGCGCTTTTTTGCATTCGTTTTGACACATTCTATGTTTTGGCGGAAGGTGGAGTATTGGTGCCTGAAGAAAGCGCCTTGGTATCAGATCTATGGCCCTTCCCGATTCCTAGGGAGTGACGAAGATCACGTCATGTGAAGAAATCTAGACGTTGCAGAAAATCAAAGATCAACCACGAAATGGAGGCAATGACTCGGCCAAAGTCATGGAATTTTGCCAGGAAGCGAATTTGTCCAGCGGCACGAGGTCCATAATCATGATCATCATCCTCATCCTCATGCTTATGATCATCCTCGTCATCTTCCTCTTCCTCGTCCTCCTCCGCCTGATCAGCAGCAGCATGATCAGCATCATCATAATGATCTCAGCAGCATCAGCATTGGCATTTGGCATCAGCATCGCAAGCACCACCAGCATCATAGCATCGTCATGATCAGCGTTGTCGTTGTCATCATCATCATCATCATCATCATCATCATCAGCATCATCAGCATCATCATCATGATCATGATCATCATTATCACCATCAGCAGCAGCATCATCATCGGCATCAGCAGCATGAGCACCATCACCGGCAGGATCTTCATTAGCATGACCATCGGAATCAGCATGAGCATCATGACAGCGTCGTCAACAGCATCAATATCATTAGAGCAGCGGCGGCAGTAGCAGCATGACCACGATCAATATATCTGTAATACCATCACCATCATCGTCGCCATCACCATCACCTCACAAGCGCCCTCTTTACTGGCAGTGCTAGCATTGTCGGCATACTGATGGTGTGATTGCTGCCTTTTGGACTCAAGTGCTTTTTTTTCCACCAGGAAACCCTTCAACGTGGAATATAAAATCAGACACTAAAATCAAACATTTGATCAACGTTTCCCATCCGTGGTCCTAGGACAAATATAAAAACGCAAGACATGTTGCCTGTATTTGTTGAGGGGCGTGTTGCATGTGATTTGAAACATGGGTAAAACACGGAGGCGGAAGCGTGAGAGAAATGTGGTAATCAATTTGCAGAAGCGGGGTCGAAATGTGAAGACACCCGAAAAAACGTTTACAGATTATTTGAGGCTGACTAGAAAAGTCCACAACCCTGGCGAAGTCCTGGCCCAGAAGGTTGCCAAAGCTGCGTACCGGGTCAGTCAGGGGACCGCTCCGACTGCGGAAGAAATATGTATAGCTGGACAATTCTTATTCCGCGGCAGGCAGCCAGAAGATGTTGTTCTGGCACACATCGTCCTACGCGAAGGTCATCCAGACTTGGACGTGGAGGGTGTGTACTCTGTGCGAGTGCCCTGGGCCAAGGGCCGAGTTGAGCTGCAAGATGTATTGAAAGCATCGTTCGTCCACACGTGCTTCAAAGCATCCTCCGCAAGCAGTCTGTTGAAGGTCGATTTGTTGACGCAAGCATGCAAGAAAATGTTGCAGAGAATGAAGAAGAATGGCTATGAGAAGCACGATCAAATTGTAAGTGTCATTATTGCAACTTACACGACTTCTGCGCAGTTTGCTGACTGGATGGCGGATTGTTTCAAGGATGGGAAAACGGTAGAGACAGCTATCAGAACATGGGGCCAGAATTTAGACGGTCGAGCAGTTTTGGGCAAGCTTGGAAATGGACCGCGAAGGAACCGGCACACGGCAAAGCTCAAGATTGAAGACCTTTGGGCATTGATGTCTCGTTTGGATGGTACTCTATTGTGAGCACCAACTTTTAGGAGTGAAAAAAAATTGAAAGTAAATTAAAAGTAAATTGAAATCAATTGAAAGTAAATTGAAATCAGTTGAAAGTAAACTGAAAGTAAATTAAAAGTAAATTGAAATCAATTGAAAGTAAATTTAAAGCAAATTGAAAGTAGATAAAAATTAAATTGAAAGTAAATTGAAAGCAAATTGAAAGTAAATTAAAAGTACATTGAAATCAATTGAAAGTAAATTGAAAGTAAATTGAAAGTAAATTGAAATCAATTGAAAGTAAATTGAAAGTAAATTAAAAGTTAATTGAAATCAATTGAAAGTAAATTTAAAGCAAATTGAAAGTAAATTAAAAGTAAATTGAAAGTAAATTGAAAGCAAATTGAAAGTAAATTAAAAGTAAATTGAAATCAATTGAAAGTAAATTGAAAGCAAATCGAAAGTAAATTGAAATCAATTGAAAGTAAATTGAAAGTAAATTAAAAGTAAATTGAAATCAATTGAAAGTAAATTGAAAGTAAATTAAAAGTAAATTGAAAGTAAATTGAAAGCAAATTGAAAGTAAACTAAAAGTAAATTGAAATCAATTGAAAGTAATTAAATTAAAAGTAAATTGAAATCAATTGAAAGTAGATTGAAATCAAGTGAAAGTACATTTGAATCCTTTCTTAAGTTGATTGACCAAAAAAATGTTGAGGGGGGGGCAAAAAAAGTGCGAGTTATAGAGTATCCTCAAATTGTTTAGGGGGCGGGGGCCCTCACACTAATCAGAGGCACACATTATAATATTTTTCATTTGTAATATACAATATATTATCCATTTTAATATTCACTAATCCCATGTATAATCCATTAATATACGCATGAGGCATATATTTTCTACTTGGTCGAACTATTGATTTAGTGGAGGCTATTTTATATTATCCACTATAACCCATTAAAATCCATAGAATATTTATTCTACTGGAAGCCACATATGGATTACATCCAACATAAACCCATAAATATAACATTTACTAGCTGAATATTTAATATTCATTAATTACTATAATATCCATCATCATCCATATAATATCCATTATCCATCTCCATACCCATCATCATCGTCATCATCATCACCATCATCATCATCACCACCATCACCATCACCATCACCACCACCACCACCATCATCATCATCACCATCATCATCATCATCCATTAATAACTATTGATAACCATCATCGTATCATATTCATATCCCATATGTTCCATGAATATTCATCGTAATCCATTTTGCTATCCATTAATCCACATCATATCCATTTCATATCTATTAGAATCCCATATAATCCCGTATAATCCATTAATATACACTAATATCTATATATTTGCTGCGTGGGAAAACCACCCAGGTTAGGTGGCCGCGACTTCTGTCCCTTCGTGGAGAGGTTCGCCGGCGCCGACGAGGCAGTCGAACAGTTCCGCGGCGAACTGATGGACGCGCCTTGGTCGCGCCGGCGGAACGGGAGGGGGGAAACGGGAAATGCCATGGAAATGCTGCGGGGTTACACATGGTTAAACCAACCATAAATGATGAAACTTGGTGGTTTAATCATCTGTTTTTTTCAGCAAAAATGATGAAATGTGGTGGGTTTACCACCAGAAAATGATGACACATGGGTTGATCAATATATACATATATACACACACACACTTTATTTTCAGTGAACAATATGCAATGTATGGGGGTTTACCAATAAAAAAACATGAAACTATGTGTTTAACCAACAAACATATAGGATAGAACTGGTTAATAACTGGATCAATGGAATGCTGGGAATTGTCTGAGAATTTTCAACATGAATGGCAAAATTGTGAACAGGAACACTCAAGATTTGAACATGGCATGGGTTGCCGGGAGAGAAAAAAATAACAATCAAAAATATGAAATCCCAATACTTAAGGTTGTTGGACCAAGTATGCTTATAGCCACGGATCCTAAGTTCCAGTTTGGATTTGCAGTCCAGATGTGGAAAGTGGTTGAGAAACCATTCATATGAGTTTTTTTAGCGAAAACATATGTAAACATGAAATTCAAAACTGGGGAGACTGACTTTGGTTATGTTCATTCAACACACAGGATTCCTGACACGTCCGATCAGATGCGCCATGCACTTCTCTGCCAACGGGTTGGGGTTTGGGTTGGCTATGGATCTCCCAGGTGATACTCTGTGAATTGCAGCGGAAGTAGGTTCTGTGGGCAGGGTTTGTGATCAAGCTTGTCTAGAGAGAGTCCCAAGACATGCATTTGTATAGTTTCTGTGGCCTTGGGCTTTATGAGGGTCCTCAAGGCCCCAAGACTATGCCATGCAGATCCATGTCCATGGACGCAGCATGCCGGCCTTGTGTGGTAATGCGCCGCCCAACTCACTGGTCGATCCCCTCGATGGCCGGACCTGTCCTCGGACGGTCCTAGTTTAAAGCTACAGGATGTTGTTCTAGTTTGGGGTGTGTAAACCCATCGCACTCAAAACTTAGACCTTAGATCTCCATCCGGTTACTTTATGTATATATATATATGTGTGTGCGTATTCCATGACGGACCCACCACATCCCCACCAACTGATTGGAGTCAAATACCCCTTGTTTGTTTTGATTATCAAAGGAAGTTTAGGGGGAGAAACTTCCGTGTTACGGACTTTTAGAATGTCAGGGAAAGAGTTAGTCAAAGAAAGAGTTAGTCAAAGAAGAGTTAGTCAAAGAAAGAGTTAGTAGTTAAAGAAGAGTTAAGAAACAGTTAGTTAGAAAGAGTTAGTGAGGGAGGGAAAGAGTTAGTCAAAAGAGTTAGTCAAAGAAAGAGTTAGTGAGGGAAAGAGTTAGTCAAAGAAACAGTTAGTGAGGGAAAGAGTTAGTCAAAGAAAGAGTTAGTCAAAGAAACAGTTAGTCAGGGAAAGAGTTAGTCAAAGAAAGAGTTAGTGAGGGAAAGAGTTAGTCAAAGAAAGAGTTAGTGAGGGAAAGAGTTAGAGTTAGTCAAAGAAAGAGTTAGTGAGGGAAAGAGTTAGTCAAAGAAAGAGCAAAGAAAGAGTTAGCAAAGAAAGTGTTCGTTAGGGAACGAGTTAGTCAAAAAAAATGTTCCCGCAATGTAAATGGGATTGCACGTGGTGCTGGTGGATGAGTTGCCGATGGAATTCCATTGTGATTTGCAACTCTAGGATCGTTCCCTCACTGTAAATGGGATTCACACGTGGTGCTGGTGGAGGAGTTGCCGATGGAGTTTTGAAGGAAGTCTCGCACGAAATGCGTTTTTGAGAGATAGCAGATGCACCAAACCCTGTGTTTTTCCATACAAAGTCCGTCCCCGAACGCCGATGATCTACCTCTGCGGTGCGACGGGTGCGAGACGGTCTCGTGTGTGGTCGGATCATGGTCGGATATTCTCGGATCATGGTCGGATCGGTTCCGCATTGTAAATGGGGTTTCAAGTGTTTTTCGTGCATGTGCGGTCGACAGAATTCCATTGTGATTTGCAACTGTAGGATCGTTCCCGTAATGTAAATGGGATTGCAAGTGGTGCTGGTGGATGAGTTGCCGATGGAATTCCCATTGTGATTTGCAACTCTAGGATCGTTCCCTCACTGTAAATGGGGTTGCAAGTGGTGCTGGTGGAGGAGTTGCCGATGGAGTTTTGAAGGAAGTCTCGCACGAAATGCGTTTTTGAGAGAGAGCAGATGCACGAAAGCCTATGTTTTTCCATACAAAGTTCGTCCCCGAACGCCGATGATCTACCTCTGCGGTGCGACGGGTGCGAGACGGTCTCGTGTGTGGTCGGATCATGGGCGGATCATGGGCGGATTGGTCTCGGATCGGTTCCGCATTGTAAATGGGGTTTCAACTGTTTTTCGTGCATGTGCGGTCGACAGAATTCCATTGTGATTTGCAACTGTACCAAGAAGGATTGTTCAGCAACATTATGTTGCCGGTGCCATGTATGAAGCCGGTGTCATGTATGTTGCCGGTGCCATTTTGCTTCCCCACCCCCCCTGTGACACCAGCATCATATATGTTGCCGGTGCCATGCTGGTTGTTGGCAGTGTTGCTGGACAGCTGATCGCCCATGACACACATGCACCAAACTTGCAAGCAGAGCTGTTTTATGAACAGGTCATGCAGAAAATGCTGCATGTGGTAGAATTAAAGCCTCAATCGGAGACCAATGAACCATGAGTGGGTTCGCTCTGCCATCCATCATTTTCTATCATTGAAACTTCCGCCACCGCCTTGTGCGGGACTAGATAGTGGTTATAAATATATAATCTCTGTGTGTGTGGGATATATATATATATACATACTACATGTTATAGATATATATATATAATCTCTGTGTGTGTGGGAAATTGCGTCAAACCACAGATCAGCCGAGTCATAAACAGCAATTGCCAATCCCTGCGCCCAATAAAAATCTTCAACCCAAAAGACTTTCGAGGGAAACGGGGATATATATATATTCCTTTAAAATTGTTCACCCATAAATATCGAAGTTGATGTTAACCAAGATTTCAAAGGGGTTTAAACAAATGGATCTGTTTAATCCTGGAGAACCATCCCATACCATACCCTTTAAACAATTCAGTTCTCGGATTTGTCTTTTTCACCTGATCATTCCAGACCATCGAAGAGTAGCTGAAAGCGCATATCTGTACAACACATGTTTTGAAACATGCCTTGGGTGGGCTGCTAATGCCATTTTTTTTGTACGTCGGATCATGTCCTCATCTAAAAAATTGGACATGTATCGCAGGTTTTTCCTTTGGAAATCGTAGACCGCATGCTCCAAATAGTGGCCTTTTGGCCTAACATGCCATCTTGGCAGTCCAGCACCAATGGCCATGTCTACCAAATGGTTATGACTCGCTCGGTAACAGAGGTAGCTTTCTTCAAACTTGACCCATTCAGATTGAGTCAACCTCCTCGAACCTTCCAAACTGATGGTCTCCATTTCAGCAAGCCCACATGCAGCACCAGCTCGGTACCTGGGTCCATGCAAGCCAGGCTATCCCGGAAAATGATAATCTGGTTGATGGGGTAAAATGTGAAACCTTTGCAAGCCAGTCAGTATCAAACCCACAAAAAAAACGTATAGGGTTCATGCTATTTGAAAGGTGCATGTCGGCATCCGTCCCATGGCTCATAGCGTAGTCTTTTGCAACATGTGCAAGCCAGAACAACATGTAGCGAGCACCAGTAGCATTGAGTCGTTTTTGAGACACTTCAACATAACCAGGAGCATCTGGGGTTAGTACTCCCACACTGAAAAGCTTCCTTTGGGCCCTGTCACTGATCTGGTTTTCCTCACACCAACCACGGTAATTCTCCCAAAGCACTTCCAGGCGTCGGTCCCTGGTGTTCCCAGAAACATAGTCTTCGTTGTCAGTCCAATCCAGCAAGCACGAAATGATCACATCAGGTGCTATCGTAAGGTGCACCAAGTGCATTTGGTCCGGGAGTATTCCTGGGCCGTAGTGGAAAATGGTTTGCCTGCAGGCCTATATATTTTTGGTGTCCCGACCCAAGCTAACTTATCAGAATCTTTGTGTATAATAGAACGTTGCATCATGCAAATACCAAATCAAAAGTGTAAATTTCGATTCAAAAATGCTATGTTTGGAAGAGCGTCTCCATGGGGTCCATCCGGGTATTCTGCATATGGGTGACGGAGTGCTGATGTCCATCCATTCTTCTCTGGACACCAACCTAGAATTGCTTCATAAGAACAACATAAAAACAGAAAAGGCAGTTTGAAGATTCAGGCCGCCATATATGTTTGTTTTTTGGAGGACAATCCACATGTAAATTTATGAGAAAACCATATCAGAAACTTGTAAGAATTCTTACTGTATACTAGCCGGGAGCTCAACTTCTAATCAAATCTAGTTTTTCAGAAAGTTTATTAGTGATGAATTTGCAGACCATGTAGCGTTCTTCGATGGGCGGCTTCCCTCCCAAAATTTGTGTAGAGATATTCAGCACATTCTGGATTGTCACTCTCGTAGATCCAAGCCAGGGCCCGGCAATAATAGCAGCATTGCTGTTTGGAGTAGAAACCTTGGAAATCTGGCGGTGCGATTAATCTGTTTCTTATACATCTCATATATATATACCTTGTTGTAACATCTACTCCTTGTGCAATGGCTCAAGAAAACAAGTGCTTAATTGTGCGCTCTTTCGGGCTGGTACTCCTGTAAAACAGGTTAAAAAACAACTATATGACTTGGAAAAAATGGCTGGTACTTCCAGTTGAGGAACGGAAAGGTGTCATCATTGCCCTGATGTAGTCTTGATCGCCCTGGATCCCTTCCAAACAGCCAACAAAATCACCTGCGATCCGTGTGCCCCCCAGCTTCCAACGCTCCTTGCAGTAGGTAGCCGAAAATGGCACTCCCCATGGGTCATGAGTGGGAAAAATTCCAGTACCTGGGAAGCCACAAGGATCTGGAAAGTTTCTTGTGTCAAGGGTCCAGTAATAGTAAATTCCGCATAGGATGTATGGCAAATATATCTATAGAGTTCGAACTACGGGAAAATACATATGTAAAAAAAATCTTTGATGCCCAGAATAATAAAGGAAAAATCATATGTGGATAACAATAATTTCAATTTAAACTGGTGGTTGCAGCCCCCTCCAAAAAAAGAGTTGTAATGTATTTCCAAAAAAGTTGCCCAACGCTTCGAAACTCCAAGCAATGGTCTCCAGTATCTTGACTCTTGAATTTTCGTTGCAATAGGTCGCACTCATGCAAGACAACCTCATCAATTGGTCAAAAAAAATGTTTCAGTGTAAAGAATCAAAAAAACCATTGAAGTGGTGTGCAGCTAGCACCCGAAGCCATGCAGCATGATCCGGGAATTCATCGTTGATGAGGAGGCCGCCAAGGGTAGAACCAAGCTGATCATCTCGAACTTCTGTTTTCCTCAACGGTTGGATGTGTGTTTTGATTGAAACAGGAGATCAGATTTTCGAGTTGGGTTTGACTCGGTAAAACCAGAACTGAGATAAATTTCCTTGGGTATATGTATGCTGGTATCCCGGATAATGCACGGATAATGCAAACAACAATTATAATCATATGTTTTCAAATGTTTTTTGGGCAATCTTTTTGTGATATCCGGATGCGTTCCCTCAATTTACATTTGAGAGTTCCCTTTTATTCCAAGTATCTATGGCTTTCCGCACCATCCCCAAATATCCGAAGAGGAAGTACTTTGGCAGGATCGTTCGCCTCGTAATATTGCCATATGGATAGACGATATAATTGATAGACAGACCCGCATGCATATAATAAACAAAGATAGATTGGTTGGGTGATAGATTGGTAGATCGATAGGTCGATCGACCGATAGATCGATAGATAGATCAGATAGATAGACCGATAGAATAGATAAGTATATTTGCGACTATATATATATATACATATGTAGGTCATGTAGGTCGATACATATACTGAAAATACATATATCGAAAAGATATGGAGAAACAAAATGATGATTTAAATAGAGCCGATGGATATAAATATAAAATAAATATAAATAACATATATATATATATATATGTATAGCGATTTTTCTAAATTGTGTACAGGTTTGTTGTACTGTTATACCCCTCCCTTGCCTGAAGAATCGGGTGCTCGCGATACCAGGCAGTATCCATCTCATCGTGCCAGAATTTCGTCAATTCCTCAAACGGGGAATTGGGGGCTTGGAAAGAAATTTTGGGATTGGACATTGTTTGACTATTTGCAGGTCTGCAATCCTCTGGGGAAACCACCAAAAGTAAATCAATATATCAGGATCGAATCCCCATAGGATGGGAAAAAAAACATTATATAAAAGATAGGATGGAACCAAAAGAAAACATATGAGATATGATGACATCTTATCGAGCTGAGGTTCCCCAGGTTGACCGGTCAAACGGACCATCAAATCTACAGGGGCATATCGATAAAATGTTCCCACAATCTCGTGCGGTAAGAACATGCTGTGACTCCCTGTGCTCTCTCGGGGGCCCCAAGCATCATCGCAATATATTGGCACTGGAAACCTGAGCACAGCATCTGAAAAAAAATGCCGATTTATTGTTTTCCAGTTTTGAATTTTAAATCAATAGGCATGTTCGGTTTAGACCTTATGCCAACAAGAGTCTGAAATGGCAATGGAAGGGCTTTTCCTCAGAGCATTTGGCAGCCAACATTGTTTGGACAACAAAGTAATAATGGATTTTGAAATCAATTAACAGCCATCGATCTATTTTTCTGTCTGGAATTGACTGAAACTGGTTTGTCTTGAAAGAACATTTAACCACCTCTATTTTAAAGACCAGGGATTGCCACCCAGCCGCGCCAAGGCTGGGAATGAGTCCACCGCTCAAGAATCTGCCCGGACCCCCAAGAGTGCCCACGGGCCCGGCATCGGAGGGATTCGACCAGGGCGAGCACCGGTTCCCTGGGGCAAGGTAAAGGTCAGAAGTGAAAAGGTCAGAAGTGAACACAATAGAGGAACCATCCAATCAGAATTGAACACATCAATCAATAAAGTATACATGGGAATTTTCAAAAAGCTTTGCGACAATTTTGGGTGATCCATCCACTTAAGTCGGGCGGCGGTATCAAAGGGTGAGGAAGCTTCTCCAATCGGCCTTGCTGCGGGCAACATCTAAGGGATAAAATTTTCGATCTCGATTCATTTCAGATTCTTTCAAACCCCTCATAAAATTCCATATTGCAGTTTCAACCACAAGAATTTTTCATTTAGAACATGGGTGATCTGAACAAAAAAAACAAATGAGGGCTGGGCATAGAAGGGATTGGATCCGTTGCAGCTGGACCTGGCAGGGGGCTGGCTGCCGAATGTTTTAGTGGTCAATGTGGTGAATCATGAATGCCCGATTTTAGAAACGATACATACATTAATGACTTTTATGTATATATATATATATTCATTTATTTATATTTATTTATTTACATATGATATGTGTGCATAAAAATATATACTTGGGTTTGTCTGAATATGAACACCCCCTAACACTATGTATCATTTTTGGACATACAATTCTTTGTTCCATTTTCAGGCCAACCAGTATATATATATACAAAGAACAACATGGTAAGTGACCCGGCCTCTCCATCTCCCAACATTTCAAAGAATTCAGCCACCAAACCATGAATGGCTTGCTGCAAATCATTGGGATCATCTCTCCCGGAATTGGAAAAACTAGGCATTTCAATTGAATTCTTCAGGAAATGGCAGCAGTGTTCAAAAATGAAAAATCAATGATTGATGTGGATTTGTGACCGAAATTCAAAATAACTATCTTTTGGAACATCTCGACATGAACAGAAGCTCTGTTGCTCGAATGATGGGTCGAGACAGCGCACTTTTAGACACATGTTTGCACGGGCCTTTCGATCTCTGGTGACTAAGCTGACAGGTCCGCTACATTTTCCCCAGTAGGGTGCCCTGTCCCAATAACCATGTTGGTATTCCAACAAATCATTTCACATTTCAAAAAAGGCTTCTAGAGACCTTCATCGCCGCTATTCAGCTCCTCACCATCTAACTCCTCATCGTTCTCACCTTCTAAGTCATCATCAGCTGGCCATTCATCAGGCACATCCTCGTTCCCCCAAGTAGGAGCCACGGCCGCTTTGGGCTTGGCCTTCCCCTTGGCTTTGGCCTTCACACCCGCCTTTGCCTGCAAGGCCTTTTCGGCCTTTCGCTTCTCTGCTGCGATACCTCAAATGGGCTGATGGCCGGGTCTTGCAGTGATCAAACTGGGGTTGGAAGGATATGCCATATTAATACCGTTTCTGAGACATGTTTTTCTCCGTTTTTCTTGAACGCTTTCAACCCTAAAAAATCCAACTTGTAAGTATATGGTTCATAATTGAGTAGCAGTGACTTTAATCTTAACTCATCCATTGCATGGGGTTGAGAGGGTTTTGACCAGGACACAGCTTACAAATGATTATTGTAGGGGGATTCAGCAAACTTGGTATGTTGAGAACCAGACGGCGATCATGGCTTTCCTTGATCCCTTCAGCTTCTTTGACTTGTTTTGCCGCCGTCTGCGTTGAGCGGATACAATCCCAACTGCTCGAACTCTGATACATTCTGATACCACCATTATGAACTCTTCAAAATATAGATCTCTAGATATGCATTTGCTTGGGGTTATTGACCCACCACTGGAGCTAGAATTGAATGGGATATAGATTGGTAAAACCAAGATGTGTCAAAGCTATACGGGCCTCAAGAAAATCATCATGCTTGTCCAACGCAGCTTCGCACACTTCAAAGGACACCATTCTGAAGACATCATCAGATATCCTCAGTATGTGAGCACAGGTTTCTTCAAGCATAAGATCTAAAAACCAATGTGGTCAAAAAATAACCAACTTTGGGGCCCGAACTCTTTGCTGATCTGGTTCAGCTTGGCGAAGATATCCCGCAGGCTCCCAACTGTAGCCTCCAATTGGAGTATGTCAATGTATTATATATATATATACATGTTTATATATATATATATGTATGTATATATGTTTATATATATATATACATATATATATATCATGCATATCATATTGATATATATATATATCATACCGAATGTATATATATATAAACATATATGGATGGTGTACACATGAAAAAATATATGCATGAGGTCCAGCGCCTCCTGATGCGCAATCCCGCTGTTCGAGACAGCTTCAGCCACCGATCTAGCTTTCGTAGCCAGTTTTCCAACCCTCAGCCAAGGAATTCAACACCCATTTGATTTCAATACAAGAGCAGGTATAGTCCAAAAGTAATGTATAGGAATTTCGACTTGTAGAATGATACACTGATTGTTAAGACATGATAGCACTTAAGGATTTCCATACTTCTTTTTGAGGGTGTGGCTTCTCCAGCTTTTCGCTGAAGTTCTTCTTTCGGATCTCTTCTGGGGATTTCACCTGCCAAGGAATGCAAATCGTCATTGGGCCAATTTGGACGAAGGACTGGTCCATGGGTGGTTTAGGGGAAAATTGCATGACCAAAAAATACTTCAATTCAGATTTGTATGATCCTTTAAAAACGGAAAATCCAAAACCATATATAGTATAAAGTTTGTAATTATATATATACCCATATATTATAGTTCACAAAACCCCTATTCACAAACCCCAAAAGGATACAGGTTGGGCACCATGCAAACAGCTTTCTTCTCAGGTGGGCCTTGCGTTTCTTCTCGGGAGGTTCTCCGCTCTTGGTCTTCCCTTTGCCTTTTCCTTTCCCAACCACAGTCGGTTCTGGGGCCCCCTTGCCCTTGCCAAAGTCCGAAGCGAACCCAGTTATGCCATCAACACAAGCCTGGACTGCGGCCTTGTTGGCCGGGACATTCCCCTTCCCTGACAAACGATTCCCAACACGCTGTAAGTTCTTCGTGGTGTCGGTGGTCTCCCGGTAAATCCAGTAAAGCCTCATTTCCGGGTTCGAGGGATCTTGGGGGTGCTCACGTCCAGACTGTTTTCCAACAACTTGGTTTTCTAGGAAGGCCTTTTCCTCAGGTGAGGTGAACTGCTTGCGTAGGGTCGAAAGAGGCAATTCGGCCCACTGACTGCTGTCCTCATGTTCGGCTTGGTTGACGTACTCTGCTTCTATCTGGATACTTCCGAGGCACTGGGGGTCCAACATAAATGCCTGGAGGAATTTGAATTTCGATTGTTGGTCATGACATGCCTGCCATTTCTGGATCAGGCCAGGCCTTAATCCAGGTTGAGCAAGTCGCCTTCGAAAAGCTTCCCGCTGACGTTTGCGTTCGTCTGCAGGTAGGTCCTCAATGCTGGTCATGGCCTGGCAAGCAAAAACACGCGATATGAAAACTATGGGTCAAACTATGCTACACTTTTCGATGATGCCGCTAAAACAAATAATCATTCCCGTCCAGAAAGTTTTTCTATTCTTCAAGTGTATGTTTATTTTGGAAGTTTGTTTTTGCAAAAATGGATTGGCAAAAATACTTGGTTGGTCCACCTTGATTCGCTCGGCATCCTCCGCAGTCAGTGTCTTGACCTTAGCAGTCCCAAACATCATCTATACAGTTTTTTTTGTGGTCACATAATGTTCCACATGTAAATATACTGTATATGTATACATATATATATATGCTAGCTGAGACCCCAGCCCTCCGGGTTTTCCCATCCCCAAGACGTTCCATGTCCACATCACCAGAACCATCGCTCATGACACTGGTGCTTCGGCGCACGAGGGCCGGCCTCATGATCGATGCAGGTTGTTTTAAGATGATTGTTTGTTAACAAAAAACGACTTGAAAAACAGAAGTGGTTGTAAAATGAGTTGGGCACACACACACACTATATATATTGCATGCCAGTATAATGAGTATGTGCTATCATTAAAAAAAGCACTGGGTAAACTTGGAAGAAACAACTTTGAGAATCCAACCGTTCACCCGCTTCAGCACCTGCATGCAGGAGATCTCAAATATTATCGGTCGCAAAAGTCTCATGGATGTCCCAACAAAAATGAAGCATTGTGTAAAGAGGGTTTCAGAAATCTAACTTTGAAAAGATGAAATTAAATCCCCAGCCTTCCAAAGCCAGTTTCCGTTTGCAGTCTGGTGTGAGTCCAGTCGTCGAGTCCGAAGCAACTGAAGGGCTGGGTGTAGACGGGGTCCCACTTTCCCTGGACGGCGGAGACTCAGTACTGGCAAGTGACAGTGTAGAAGAAGCATCCTTTCTCTCAAACTTCTTCCAATACTCCTTGTAGGCCTCTGGGTTTTTGGGGGGTGGAAACTCCGAGGCTGTGGTCTCTTCTTTCACCGGGGCTGCTGGGGCTGGTGCAGGAATCGATTTCTTGGTTTCCGAAATTTCCCATTTCTTCAGCCACATGTCGAACTTGAGAACATCCTCCATAGGCTTAGCTCCAAAAGCATGATTCCCCATGGAAGCCCAAAGGTCTCTCTCGAAGATTGGGAAATATGTGTGGGCACGTGCGGTTTCAACTGCGTTCTCCAAAAGATGGTAAGGTGCCCTGCTAAGCCAATGTTTGACTTTCCTCTCATGGTCGTCCATAAGTTTGGTGGCTGATACGTCCTTGTCCTCTTCCATCAAAACACCATTGCCACTGGCAAGAGTTGGCGGCAGCTTGTCCTGCGGAGAAGGCTGATATTTCACACACACATATATATATATATTTGTAAAGATATATGGGTTTTTAGATGATAAATATTTTTGCATATCCAATATATACAATTAAACACACACATATATATTTGTATGTATGTATGTATGTATGTATGCATGCATGTATGTATGTATGTATGTATGTATGTACGTACGTACGTATGTATGCATGTTTGTATGTTGTATGTCTGTCTGTCAGTCAGTCTGTCTGTTTGTCTGTCTGTCTGTCTGTCTGTCTGTCTGTATGTATGTATGTATGTATGTATGTATATGTGTGCTTATATATATATAGAAATATAATATGTAATCATGAACTATAGTGAGGTATGGTTATACCTTGTGAAACAATTGGGAATTGGTACATATATGCGATATGGTACTCGGTCCCCCAGATCACAACTGTATACAGTCCTTTGAGTCGTCAGGATTGGGGGGGGTGTGGTCCCATGTCTCTGTGGCAGATCCCTTGCTCCCAGAACTTGTTGGGCCATCATCACCCACATTGGTCTTACCCTTGCCCGTCTCGTCGGTGGAGCCCTTGTAACCCTTGGTCACATCAGTCTTGCCCTTGGCATAGTCCATGTTGTTCTTGCCCTTGGCATACTCAGTCTTGCCCTTGGAGAAATCACCCGACTTGGAACTGTAGCCCTTATAACCCTTGCTGTGATAGCCCATCTTGTCCTGGTTGGCCTCGGTGTCGGCAGATCCACTGGACTTACCGGAACATTTTCCAACATTCCCACATTTGCTCTTACCCTTTCCCATCTCGTCGGTGGAGCCCTTGTAACCCTTGGTCACGTCGGTCTTGCCCTTGGCATAGTCCGGGTTGTTCTTGCCCTTGGCATACTCAGTCTTGCCCTTGGAGAAATCCCCCGACTTGGAATGGTAGCCCTTGGTGATATGGTTGCCCTTGGTCTCAGTGTCGTCATTCCCAGAATTCTGGTCCACATGACCCTTTTCCTTCCCAATTGACTCATCGCAACTGCTTCCAACATCCCCACATTTTGTCTTTCCCTTTCCCATCTCTTCGGTGGAGCCCTTGTTGTAACCCTTGGTCACGTCGGTCTTGCCCTTGACAAAGTCCGTGTTGTTCTTGCCCTTGGCATACTCAGTTTTGCCGTAGCCCTTGGTGTTGTAGCCACTTGCGTGGTCACCCATGGTCTCAGTGTTGTCATTCCCAGAAGTCTGGTCCACATGACCCTTTCCCTCATTTCCGCAACTGTTTCCAACCACCCCACATTTGGCCTTACCTTTTCCCATCTCTTCGGTGGAGCCCTTGTTGTAACCCTTGGTCACGTCGGTCTTGCCCTTGACATAGTCCGTGTTGTTCTTGCCCTTGGCATACTCAGTCTTGCCCTTGGAAAAATCCCCCGACTTGGAACTATGATAACCCTTGGCATGATCACCTTTGGTCCCAGTCTTTTCATCAGCAGGTCCAGTTGACTTACCGGAACTTTTCCCAACATCGACACCACTCGACTTGCCCTTCATGTCACCATGGCCTTTGTAACCCTTGGTTGGGTCGGTCTTGCCCTTGGTATAGCCACTGGAAATGTCAGGCTTGCCCTTGGCACCCTTGTAGCTAACATCCACTATGCTATCATGATTGGGATCGGAGGATTTGCCGATGTGGGACGACTTGCTGGCACCCTTGGGTTTACCACCAAAGGGGTCACTTGTGTGGGTCTTGCCTCCCCCCTCAACGGTCACAGCTTTGCCTTTCATGAAGTCTGATTTCGACTTCCCCTTGGAAAGGTCACCTTTTGCTAGAGCGTAGCTGCTGGCCATGCCCAACAGGTGAAAGGTCCTTTTAGCCTACATACAAATCACTTGATCAAAAATGTTGCAAAAGCTAGTGGGTGGCTATTGTGAATCTGTAGAATGCTGTTGACACGAAATGCCACGAAATGATACGACATCTAGTGAAACAACATGTCCCTGGTACGTAAGAAGGTTCAAGTAGCCCACTTCAGGAATGGCAAATTTGGGGCACATGGCTGACACGTTTTGACACGTTTTCATGTCCCATATGATGCCGTTGACACGAAATGACACGAAATGACACGGTCCCCCGGGGTCCCAAAAAAAAGGTTCCTATAGCCCACTTCGGGAATGGCAAATTTGGGGCACGGGCTGACACGTTTTGACACGTTTTCATGTCCCATATGATGCCGTTGACACGAAATGACACGAAATGACACGGTCCCCCGGGTCCCCCCCAAAAATGTTTTTTTGTTTGTTTCATGTCATTCCGTGTCATTCCGTGTCATTCCGTGTCATGTCGTGTCATTCCATGTCACTCCGTGTCACTCCGTGTCATTCCATGTCATTCCGTGTCATTCCGTGTCATGTCGTGTCATTCCATGTCACTCCGTGTCACTCCGTGTCATTCCGTGTCATTTCGTGTCATTCTGTGTTATTCCGTGTCATTCCGTGTCATTCCGTGTCATTCCGTGTCATTCCGTGTCATTCCGTGTCATTCCGTGTCATTTCGTGTCATTCCGTGTCATTCCGTGTCATTCCGTGTCATTTCGTGTCATTCCGTGTCATTCCGTGTCATTCCGTGTCATTTCGTGTCATTTCGTGTCATTTCGTGTCATTCCGTGTCATTCCGTGTCATTCCGTGTCATTCCGTGTCATTCCGTGTCATTCCGTGTCATTCCGTGTCATTCCGTGTCATTTCGTGTCATTCCGTGTCATTCCGTGTCATTTCGTGTCATCGTGCATTTTTTTTATTTTTTTTTCCCCCCCCGGGGTCATTCCGTGTCATTCCGTGTCATTCCGTGTCATTCCGTGTCATTTCGTGTCATTCCGTGTCATTCCGTGTCATTTCGTGTCATTTCGTGTCATTCCGTGTCATTCCGTGTCATTTCGTGTCATTCGGTGTCATTCCGTGTCATTTCGTGTCATTTCGTGTCATTTCGTGTCATTTCGTGTCATTCCGTGTCACTTATAGTCACTTCGTGGCAATTCGTGGCATTTCGTGTGCTACATGATCATTCTGGCTCATATGGTTTGTATATGACAAGCCTGCGAATTTAAAACAAATCAATGAGCACGTGGTTTTATCCCCATGTAAGTCAGTGCAGTTGACCTGCATCGATCAGATCTCCGGGCCTAACATGACATCACCTTAGCAACAAGTCTTATGTGATTTATCTTTAAAAGGCTTTGAGAATCCCAGCAACGATATGTTCTCAGTGATGCCAAGCCCAGAAGGTAAATTAAGGTTCGCTAAAAATGGTTTAAATGATGCTTTCCAGCCCGCTGTCACTGGAATCATCGCCCACATCTTGAAAGCGCATTCCCTGGTCAGGAATTGGCTGTTGATCTTCCCTCTTCACCGACTGCATGTGCTCAGCAAGAACCTCACCCACCTTGGCTGCATGGGGGCAGGTATAGATCTCGAAAGGGTGTAATATGATATTCTATATATAAATATATTATAAATTATTATATAATATTTTCAATATATATACAATACATGTATGCGAATATATTCCTAAATAAATAAATGCACAAAGATATAGACAGATATCTTTAGTATTTTTGTGATTACTCTGATGTCCGATTGGCATATGAGCCAGAAGTAAATCAAGATGATGATGGCTGTAAAAGGTTTCCTTATATAAACCGAAAAAGTAATCCAGAACACGAGGCTTATAATATATGGGTTGGTTTTGGGCTCCCCTCTAAAACTTCAAGAAATCCACTATATATATTGGATGGGGGTTTCAAAAATAATCATTTTTTGAAGCACAAGTTCAAGGCAAAATTCCTTACCCATCATCTTAAACCAAGCGACGCGGATACCCAGGTTTCCCGGGTATTGTTGGGTGGACCGGAGGTGCTTCCCACCAACCTTGGGGATCTGTAGGGTACAATTGTTAAAGCTGAAATTGAAAGACAGTAATTACAAACATCAGATGAATAGACTGTGCGACACTTTGTCGTGAATGGACTGACAGCCCCGACATAGATATATTTGTAAACCAAAATAAATCCACTATAAATCTGGGTGTATCCAACCTTTTAAGCAATGATATATACGAAGTTTTCAGATTTAGTTGTAACCCCATTTGCTAACAATTTACTTGACAGGGTGATCCCCCATGTCTGAGTATCTTACAACCCGTTTCCGTCCAGCACGATCCAAGTAAGTACGCGCAATGTCCAGCTTCAAGAAGGAGCGAATGCGTCGGAGTTGTTGCCTGTATGCCGGGTGTAAACCCCATGGGCGCAAAAAAACAAATGAGCGGAAGTGAAGGTTTTTCCTGTTTCTTGGAAGTGTTTGACATGAAACTTCAATTTGGAACAAAACCATATCATTTTTGTACAAAAATGTGGGAGCACCACTGCACCCATGCAATCACCTCCTGAACCTGCATGGCGTGATATCCACAAGGTTTTCCAAGAAAGGTGCAGTTCCATAAAGAATCACCTCAGATTTGGGCTGGTGAATAATATGTATCAACCAGACCTGGGAGTATATATAAGGATATATATATATATAATATATATAGGAAAGGGATTGTAGATTACAACTTTAACTGATTGGCTATTTGGTGGGTTTGGCCACTTGAAAGATAACATAATGTGGGTATATAATAAAAACCAAATCTGTAGAAAACATGGATATTTGTCATCAGTGCTGATGGGTTGCTGGCTTCAATGTAGGTGCAAAATACCCTCCAAGGGAGCATTGGCCCATACGTGCTCCATGACGTAGCAGGAGCTTCTTAGTTGGGCAGTCCAAATATAGGGCAGTTAGTGAGGGTGAAATTATTTTCATGGAAACCTATATATGCTTCACCCAAAGTTCCGGTTTATCAAAGGGTTACCAAAATCTTGTGAACAGGGTTCCACCAAAAGAATATCCAAAAAGATGCAAGGATCTTTCAGAGGCTTGTATTGAAATAACAGGCTGCTCTGGGGCTGCTCAATAATGTAGAATACCTTTTTGCGGAAGCACAGCTCCAACCTAGGAATTTGAGAGATGCCTATGACTGCATTGCCTTTGGATACAACTGTGACTTTGCAGGCGTTTCTTTGGCAGCATTTTAAACCCTGATTAAGAGACTGACATGTAACAAAGCCTGCGGGCAAGACGGTTGCCGATCTGTGTGCAGCGTTTTTCGCTCCACCCCTGTGGCCGTAGATACGACCGCATGGATGAACCCATACTCCTAAGTTTCGCATATATGGTTGTACAACGAAAACTCTTTGAATGCAAAGCAATCTGAATAAACCAAGTGTCATCCATACCCAGCTGCTGCATGGAATGGCGAACCATGCGCATCCACTTTGTTTCAGGTGGCGAATCTCAGCCAGTTACATGGGGCACCAATCAATGGAAGTTTAAACATTGTCCAGTGCATCTTTGGTATTTTTAGTATCCACTGCCACCAGAGTAACATAATTCAGGCACAATAAGAAACCAAAGCTGGACAGGAGGTTCATCTTCCGACTGTAGTCAACCTTGGGTGAAGTTTGCACTAGCCAGGGCCACCCAAACTAACAAGTTTTCCCATGGTTAAAAAGTTTATGACCATGTGCATATGATGACCTTATGTCTTTAAACACGGTTGCAGTCATGGTACATCAAAAGCTCGGCTCTTCAGGCCTGCAAGTTGAACTCCACTGTGAAGAATATGTTGTCCTGCTAGCTGGGCAAAATAGGCACCATTTAGGAGAACACATAAACCCCAAACAATTTTTTAGCTAAGCATCACAGACTTTCTACGGGGCAATTTTTGATGAACTATTGATAAGCTATACTCATATCAAAGCAACCCCCAAAGCCCGATCAAACCTGCACAGATCTCGCAGAAGTCAGTGATCTGCGAAGGGTCGCCAACTTCACCCAAACCTTAGTCAAGGTGGGTATATATAACTAATCTGTCTATCTATCTATCTATCCATCTATCTTTCCATCTATCTTTCCATCTATCTATCTATCTATCTATCTATCTAGCCGTCTATCTATTTGTCTATCTATCTGTCTATCTGTCTATATATATATATATATATGTATACCTACTTATCCGTCTATCTACTTATCTACATTCGGGTAACCATTTTTGTTTGTAGTGGTAAAGACAATTTGTAGCCATTATTTTTTGGATCCTGTATTTTAATTTGCCAAGGGGCTCTTCACGAGAATGGTAAGAATCACCGCGAGCTTGGAGTATTGCATTTTGGGTTCCACGTGCTGGGGGAACTTTGATCCAGATCTGAGGAATGTGGTGAACACCAACATCAAGTTCACTTATGCGCTGGACATCAACATCAAGTTCACTTATGTTATGGACATCAACATCAAGTTCACTTATGCTGTGGACATCATCAAACTGGAGAGCAGGACTGCCGGATTCTCCAAACAAACATAGGAGGGTCACTCCATTCTGATGAGATTCGGTTTTGTTTTCCATGTGCATTCAGCCTTGCTGATCCTCACCCCCGACACAATTGGCCGCACAGGCCCCACAAACACAATTTGTATGCGTGTGGATTCACACACACACACCTTGGAACGAAAGATGTTGAAAAATCTATTGCAGCCTAGGTGAACCTCCTGCGTTTTTGTTCTGTTGGGGTCATGGATTCCACGATCGCACGGCGTTCGTCACTGATACGCCACCTAGCCGGGAAAAATATTGATCAGAAAAAATCTTGAACAGGGCCAAACCCAATCTTTTTATGAGCTGTGTGAACTTCAGAAACTGTGAGGGCACCTGTCCTCCCTTTGCCTGGCCGTCAAGCCCTCTCCGGAATCCAACCTAGGCCACCAAGTGTTGCGTACTGTTCAAGGAATTGTATATCTGAAAACATAGGGGCCCTATACATCATAAAATATCGGCCAATGAGCATTTGGAGAAACATAATTTGTACGATAGGTTGGACCAAACAGATGATGCGGCATTTTCATGGGTCAACAACAACTTGCATGTCTATTTGTTTCCACATGGAGTAAAGAACGAAAGATATACCATCTTCTTTTAACTGGCCTAGAAACAAGGTCTGCAAGTACGCCGCTTTGGCCATAGCATAAGGTGTTTTCGCCTTCGTGGCAGCCTTCCCTTTTCCACGGCCCTTGCCTTTGGTGCTCTTGGTACCCTTGGCACCCTTGCCCCGACCTTTGGATCCTTTTCCTTTACCTTTAGATCCCTCGGCTTTGGCTGGAGCGCGAGATTCCTTGCGCGCAGCCACCAGGAGACGCTGGCTGTGTGGAGTAATGGGCTTCTGCTTCCCAAAGACGCGCGTGAGGACCACTGGAGGGATTGAAGAAACTGGTGCTTTCACCTCCAAATTAAATTCTGCCTTGGTTCATACAAGTACTTTTTGATTTGAAACCCAGTTAAATCACACGACATGAGGTGAATTGAATTTTCAGTTGAAATTGCAATCAAGTGGCTGGGCGGGCAGTAGATCGTTCTTTCGATGTGTCCTATGTTTACACTATACATATATATATATGTGTGTGTGTGTACAAAGAAACCGGTGGTTATGACAATCTTAAGTTCAATTCCTGGGTGCGAAAGCCTTTTGGGATATTGGGAAATATGTTGGGGCAGTCCTTCTTAACGGCAGTTGCTCCATAGGCATGCAGCTTCCTTGATACCAGCTGTACTGACACTGATATTTTTCCCACAAAAAACTTTCGGTGCTGAGGCAGAATGAGTTGAGTCCCCGACTCTTTGTTTTCCGCGTTCTTCCAAGACGAAGAGTCCTGCACAAGTGGCAAACTAGTCTGCCTATAGTATGACAGCCATGTAGTATCCACCAGCTTTAAATCTTGGGACCGGCAGATATACAGTATATACAGTATTGAAACATATATCTAGGGGAAGAAACGAACATGGTCCTTATCTTCTGGTTCCGCATCAGGTCCGGGAACACCATCTGAGCTACCTTAGTGGCATTACTGTAGTATTTAGTGTTTTTTGGATGCTATTTCACGGAAAATGACACAAACAATTTTATGCAATGACTTTATTACCGGTTTTCAGAAACATATTTCATTTCTGTCAGGGTACCAGCTGTGGGATCCAGGACGTGCAAATCCTCTGCACATCCACCAGGCCCAGCAACCGATGACTTGGTGCCACCTGAGTTACTAGCTGATCGAAAAATTACAGGGACCAACAAATTCAATTAACTTTTTACCAGATGGACATGAATCTAACTATCTCAATCAAGGAACTGGCCGGTTCATTGGGGGCATGCTCAGCATCGGTCCCATGCAGGGGAAACACATGAGGCTCACTCCAGTCATAGCCACCTAGAGAACAGGTCAGATGGTTTCTGGACAAGGTAGGCTTAAGTACTTTTTAATCAAGGGGCTCCAATCGCCATCATTGGCTTCTTCTGGGTAGATGGCCACAGCGTATTCGTTCGACTGATCAGGGTCACCTAAGTTTGAACTGTGAATGTAAAACTGTTTTGGTTTGAATTTTATCACATACATTCAAGGTGCTTGGCCAATATCCCATGTCGTAATCCGCATTTTGCCCCGAGGGCAAGCCAGGCAAACTCCAATCAAAGCCACCTGGGCCCAATGGTGCAACCAAACCAACTCTTGTTTTCTTTCCTGTTTACAAAAAAACAATCACGGGGCTTGTAGAATATCCCGGTTTAATGTCGGGTTCACCATTGAAACGCATATCGGGTTGTCTCCATTCCATGTAATCTGAGAACGGAAGCACCATTTTATGGCACAAATTTAAAAAAGGCTTTGAACATATCCAGCTTGGGCATCTTTTCCCCAAAATTCATCCAAAAAAAAACCCAGATTCCAAGAGCAGCAAATATCAAAGTAAACCCTGGTTTCCCAGCCTCCCCAGTTTCCAGCAGTCTGAGTCTCGGCGATAGGTGCACTTGGCTTCATCTCGCTGTCACCTGGGCCAAGGACCCATGGGGGACCCTTCATGGGAAAGTAGGAAGTATTTACAGTTAAGGGGCTTTGCCAATAGGTGGTCTGGTCCAGATTCTCGGGCTGGTCCCAAGTGTTGCTGCCTAAGAAGTGGATGTATACAATGTTTACAACATAGTGGGGGATGCGCAAGCAGAGAAATAATATATTTATATTCATTCGAGGTTCTTGGCCAATGTTCCTCGCTGGTGGTCACATGGTGCAAGGGCTCGTTCCAATCGCCTGCATGGCACATAAATTATATATAAGATATATATGTTTCAAAAGACATGGAAGTTCTAACTATCCAGCTATAGGGTCAGTGCCTGGATATCCATGGTTCGTGTCCCAGGGATCGCCTTGCTTCCACCAATCTTGCTCACCTCAGCTGATGCAGGAAACCCCGAAGTTCTATTCCTTCAACACCAATTGTCCCAAATATAAAGGTTGATGTTCTATGAAAGAATGATGGTACTTCCTATCAAGGGAATTGGATTTGGATGTACATGTTGGAGGTTCTTAATATGAATCAAAGGGGCCTGACCACTCTTCAGAGTCAGCCACCATGGCCACATCAGACTCCCGACTCTCACCTTGATTGGACAATTGGGTATATATATATATATATATATGTATATGATTTTTTGGTTGCCAAATGGTACCACACCTTCAACACAAATGCAAACCATTCAGGAATGTTCAATATTGTTGTTGATTATCAAGGGGTTTGGGAAACATTGTCCAACAATGAAAAATATGATTTGCATGGTATCAACACAAGTGTTCATTCTTTCATTCAAGGAACAAACTGCCTGGTCCATGATGGCTTCCAGTTCGTCGGAGAAATCCTCTTGTTCATGTCCTTCCAAGTCCTCTCTAAAGTCCCACCCATAGTTGTCGCCCCAAGCATCACCTGTCCCCGCAAAGTCACCCCACGCAGAATCACCAGCGTAGGGCTCGCCTGTGTGGGTTTCAACATGGTCCTTCAGGTCATGGCTCTGGAGGTCATGGTCCCACATAGGGTCCTTCAGGTCATGGTCCCCCTCCATCAGGTCATGGTCCCCCATAGGGTCCTTCAGGTCATGGTCCCCCTCCTTCAGGTCATGGTCCCCCATAGGGTCTTTCAGGTCATGGTCCCCCATAGGTTCATCACCTTCGGTTTCCGACTCTAATTCCTCAAAGTCATAAATTGCACGGCGAACTTCAAGGGGGAATTGGTTTCTGGCAGGGGTGAATTTGAGCTCATTCTGGCCAACGAAGTCGATCAAGAAACCCCCTCCAAGAACAGAGCAATTCCACCAATCGGGGTTTGAAACCATCACCTGTTCCAAATCCTTCTGCCATGTTTTGGAAAAGGACACAGTTCCCACCACTTCTGTTTGGCAAAAACCATGAGTGTTGTCTATGACAGCTCTAGTGGTCTCTGGGCCATTGGGGTAAAGCTCGGAGTCACCAAGTTGGTTGTCCGGAGGCATTGGAGTTTCACCAAGGTAGGTAACAGACTCATCGGCTTCCCAAGACCCTTGGCCAGTTTCCACCAACCACATGGCGAAATCTTGCATGTCAGCCAATGGGTCCCCCTCAGCGTCACCCCAAACATAATCCTCAACTTGATCCAAACCATAGTAACTCTTGTGGAGCCATTTGATAAACGAAGAGAAATCTGGATGGTTTCGGGCCCTTTCAACTTCGTCAAGACAACATGGTTGGCCTTCACCGTCCATTCCCAAGGTTTCATCCCTGGATAAATTCCAGTAATCCAACTTCGGGGTCTCGTCATCATCAAGAGTAGTCGGGGCAGGGCTTGCAAAGGTAGTTTGATTCCAAGTATGCCAGCATGAACCAGGAGATGCTGTGGTAGAGGCTTCCCATTCCTTTTCTGTTTTTGGATCCGACCACCAAAAAAATCATCTTGTTGAAAGCATACTTTATTAAGTTGACCAATGGTGACCAGAAACTTCTTTATGATTGGTGATTTTAGAAATATATATATATAAATCATGTGTGTAATTTTCATATATCAATAACAAACACATATAGATTCTGTTTTCTGAAAAGGTTCGGCGGAGTCTGACTTCACCCAATCACCAGGGCCCTCGTTCTTCGCAGGACTTGGAGCTGGAATATCCCTGTCTCTCGCAGCCTGGAACGACGATTGTTCGGGGGGAACTGGCCAGGGGTTGAGCAGAAAAACAATTCGAAATTACAATCTATATATATATATAAATATATATATACAATTATATACACACATTTAGTCGCAACCAAATGATAACCAAATGTGAATGTTAGTTCACCAGAAATTACCCCACATGTCTATATGATTTGAAATAGGATTGAGATTTTCATATCTTTTTTGGGTGTTGCCATGTGCAATGATTGCCTAAAAGCCCATTGAATTCACATGCCTCATCCCAGACACCATCATCAACAGGCTTCGCAGTGTTCCAGTAGTTGCCCCTTAGATCACACTGGAAATCCCGGGCGCCTATTTCCAGAGTGAAGTTCCCCCACTACAAATTGACTGGGCCGAAAACGGTTTATAACCCAAGAATGATGAACAAAACACTGCACGGGCTGTGCAAAATTTTGTTAATACATATGCATCAGGACATAGAAATGATCATCATCTATATATGTATGTTGTTTATTTGACCAACTTTTTTTTCAGTTCAGGGGAAACCACAAATGAGGTCAAAGTTGCAGGACTTTGCTCTTAAAATGGCGCACCAACCAAACAGTTGTTATCTTTGCCCACCAAACCCAGACACTCGCCAGCGTACGGTCCCGGAGCATCATCCAAGGCTTCGGGGTTTTCATAGGGCCTGCGCACGGCCAAATCTGAAGGACGGAACCTGTGGGTTGATCGTTATATTATATACTTGATGCACTTATATTTTGAAGTATATATACATATATTTATACATATAATGTGTTACATCTATGTAGGGATAAATATTATATGTATGCATGCCTGAATGTAATTTCTATAGTGTGCAAATAAATGGTAAGGATACACTTGTAAAATGTCAGTCCACCAAGATATTTGGTGCATGCCGGGGATTCCAAAAAATAATTGTGAAAACACATTGACAGTGACAAAAGACATTTTAGAGACAACATGTGCCACCCTCGCCTCCATTCGGACTCATCATAGACATCATAGGGCAAGCCATCCTGCAAGCACATTGAAAAGCTGGAACCACTCGATCCAATCGAGGTTAAGAAAACAATTTGTGTTTTTGGTAGGGAAGCACTATCTTCATGGATGGCCGAAGGATTTCAACATTTAAAACAAGGGGCAGCTGCAGTCAAAAAATAATATGGGGTCTAAAGCTTCAAAGGTTGGTCAGCAACTACCTCTGTGGGACTGCAATGGACAATATCGTCATGCCGGAAT
Organism: Cladocopium goreaui; assembly: GCA_947184155.2. Taxonomy (NCBI): domain Eukaryota; class Dinophyceae; order Suessiales; family Symbiodiniaceae; genus Cladocopium; species Cladocopium goreaui. Next base: position 245,953 of record CAMXCT020002112.1, on the reverse strand, counting down.
TCATGGAACAAAGGGCCTTCGGCTACGAAGGGTTTTGGTGCCCATGATGGGGGTGAGCTCCTGTATTGGGGAGAAGCTGAACAGGAAATGCGAAAAAAATCAAACGGATTCACGCAAATGGATTTCAAAAGCCAAATCCGAAAAAACTCACAGAGCTGGAACGACAGCCCGGCCTCAACGGGCAGAGTGTCCTCCCAATCCATGAGCTTTGACTGGTGGTAAGCCCAGAAGCGCAGGCTGGCTCCACTATTTTTTCGGGCCCTCTGAGCCAATTTCATCACCATTTTAGCTTGTGACTCCACCCAAAGATTTTGGGGTAAACCCACAAACGGCACCACCACGTCAGGTTTCTTCAACAGTAACTGAACCCCTTTTCGGCATGCAGCCAAAGTAAAAATTTTTTTGCCACCACCAACATCAGCTGCCCACTGAAAAGCTTTTCGGGCTGCACTATGTTTCAAAGAGGTTCCGGGGCTAACGGACGCAGTTCTCCTCATACGTACCCCTTCATCTGGGAGAAAACAATGCCTATAGAGGGCATCCGCAATGTAGGCACCCTTTGCTAGCAAGGCCGCCCCATCTATTTCCATGGCTTATACCCCCGGAAAAAAAAACCTCCATCGAGCCAGTACAGCGCGCAGGACTGAGAGATCCCGATTGATTGATCGATGACTTGCTGGTGGAAAAAATGGCCAGAACTGGCTAGTGCAACTGTTGACACTGGTGTTTTCCAACTAACAGTTTTGGGATTTGTACCCAACCGATCAGTATATAGGGCTTCTATATGGGTTACTTTTGGGGTTAATATGGAACATATCAAGTATGGGGGATTACCGGAAAATGAGGTGTACCAATAAAGTTTCCCATTTAGAAGCCATCGGTGTTCCATGTTTAAACAGACCCGTATAATGCATCAATAAAAACAGAATCCTGTGTTACGTATAATGAAGCCATAACACCCCAAATGCTAGCACACATAAGTTCAACAGGAACATACATAACACATACAACTATATATATATATGTGTGTATATATATATGTGTATATATATACCTATAATATATATATATATATATATATGTGTGTGTATGAGTGCTTTTCCAAAGCTCAAACAAGCCTGGCAATTCTTGCGAGGCCATGTTTGCAAAGCTGGCATGATGAGCAGGTCATATCATATACCATGCCTGAGAAGCATGCTGTCAGCAGCATCATAATGTTGCCGGTGCCAGTTGTTAAGCTGGGTCAGTGGCACCAGCATCATATATGTTGCCGGTGCCAGTTGGGTGTGGGTGGGTGGATGCATACTATCATATGATGCCGGTGCCTCCTATGATGCTGATTGATCCTTCCTGGTAGGATCGTTCCCGAAATGTAAATGGGATTGCAAGTGGTGCTGGTGAATGAGTTGCCGATGGAATTCCCATTGTGATTTGCAACTCTAGGATCGTTCCCTCACTGTAAATGGGGTTGCAAGTGGTGGAGGAGTTGCCGATGGAGTTTTGAAGGAAGTCTCGCACGAAATGCGTTTTTGAGAGATAGCAGATGCACGAAAGCCTATGTTTTTCCATACAAAGTGCGTCCCCGAACGTCGATGATCTACCTCTGCTGTGCGACGGGTGCGAGACGGTCTCGTGTGTGGTCGGATCATCCTCAGATCATGCTCGGATCATTCTCGGATCGGTTCCGCATTGTAAATGGGGTTTCAACTGTTTTTCGTGCATGTGTGGTCGACAGAATTCCATTGTGATTTGCAACTGTAGGATCGTTCCCGCAATGTAAATGGGATTGCAAGTGGTGCTGGTGGATGAGTTGCCGATGTTCCATTGTGATTTGCAACTCTAGGATCGTTCCCTCACTGTAAATGGGGTTGCAAGTGGTGCTGGTGGAGGAGTTGCCGATGGAGTTTTGAAGGAAGTCTCGCACGAAATGCGTTTTTGAGAGATAGCAGATGCACGAAAGCCTATGTTTTGCCGTACAAAGTCCGTCCCCGAACCTCGATGATCTACCTCTGCGGTGCGACGGTTGCGAGACGGTCTCGTGTGTGGTCGGATCATGGGCGGATATTCTCGGATCATGGTCGGATCGGTTCCGCATTGTAAATGGGGTTTCAACTGTTTTTCGTGCATGTGTGGTCGACAGAATTCCATTGTGATTTGCAACTGTAGGATCGTTCCCGCATTGTAAATGGGGTTGCAAGGGGTGCTGGTGGATGAGTTGCTGATGGAATTCCATTGTGATTTGCAACTCTAGGATCGTTCCCTCACTGTAAATGGGATTGCAAGTGGTGCTGGTGGAGGAGTTGCCGATGGAAGTCCATTGTGCTTTGCAACTGTAGGATCGTTCCCGCAGTGTAAATGGCTGGGTCAAGGTTGCTTCGTGCTGTGGCTGCATTGGTAATACTATTGTCTTTTGCAGCTGGATCTCGTAAATCCTTTTGGAGTGGCTGCATGAAGGCTGCGACAGTGATTTGTTAGCAGATTTTCTCCATTTTGGCGCCAATGATTTTCCTTCTAAAAATCCTTTTAAAAAGTGCTTCAAAATCGTCTTTTTTTCGCTCTGGCGTCGAGATCCATCCGGTTTTGGAGCTACAATTTCCGACGCCGTTGCGCGTAGTTCTATTGTGCTTTGCAACTCAGTCTCTGCAGATCGCATTGTAATGGCTGCGTCAAGGTTGCTTCGTGCTGTGGCTGCATTGGTAATACTATTGTCTTTTGCAGCTGGAACTCGTAAATCCTATTGGAGTGGCTGCATGAAGGCTGCGACAGTGATTTGTTAGCAGATTTTCTCCATTTTGGCGCCAGTGATTTTCCTTCTAAAAATCCTTTTAAAAAGTGCTTCAAAATCGTCTTTTTTTCGCTCTGGCGTCGAGATCCGGTTTTGGAGCTACAATTTCCGACGCCGTTGCGCGTAGTTCTATTGTGTTTTGCAACTCAGTCTCTGCAGATCTTATTGTAATGGCTGCGTCAAGGTTGCTTCGTGCTGTGGCTGCATTCGTAATACTATTGTCTTTTGCAGCTGGATCTCGGAAATCGTCTTGGAGTGGCTGCATGAAGGCTGCGAAATGGGTTTGTTAGCAGATTTTCTCCATTTTGGCACTAGTGTTTTTTTGTTGGACGTACGTTTAGAGCAGTGTGAAGTGTGGGGCGTGAAGAGTGCAGTGTGAAGTGTGAAGTGTGAAGGAAGCAGTGGGAAGTGAGAAGTGTGAAATGTGGAGTGTGAAGTTTCAGTTTGGAGTGCGAAGAGCGCAGTGTGAAGTGTGAAGTTTGAGGTTTGGAGTGTGAAGGAAGCAGTGAGAAGTGAGAAGTGTGAAGTGTGGACTGTGAGTGTGAAGTGTGAAGTGTGGAGTGTGAAGTTTCAGTTTGGAGTGCGAAGAGCGCAGTGTGAAGTGTGAAGTGTGAAGTGTGAGGTTTGGAGTGTGAAGGAAGCAGTGAGAAGTGAGAAGTGTGAAGTGTGGAGTGTGAAGTTTAAGTTTGGAGTGCGAAGAGTGAGTGTGAAGTGTGAAGTGTGAGGTTTGGAGTGTGAAGGCAGCAGTGAGAAGTGAGAAGTGTGAAGTGTGGACTGTGAAGTGTGGAGTGAGAAGTGTGAAGTTTGGAGTGTGAAGGAAGCAGTGAGAAGTGTGAAGTGAGAAGTGTGAAGTGTGGACTGTGAAGTGTGGAGTGCGAAGAGCGCAGCGTGAAGTGTGAAGTGTGAAGTGTGAGGTTTGGAGTTTGAAGGAAGCAGTGAGAAGTGTGAAGTGTGGACTGTGAAGTGTGAAGTGTGAGTGAAGTGTGGGGTGTGAAGTGCGAAGTGAGAAGTGTGAAGTGTGAAGTTTGGAGTGTGAAGTTTGGAGTGGGAAGGAGGCAGTGAGAAGTGAGAAGTGTGAAGTGTGGACTGTGAAGTGTGGAGTGTGAAGTGCGAAGTGAGAAGTGTGAAGTTTGGAGTGTGAAGGAAGCAGTGAGAAGTGAGAAGTGTGAAGTGAGAAGTGTGAAGTGTGGACTGTGAAGTGTGGAGTGTGAAGTGCGAAGTGAGAAGTGTGAAGGAAGCAGTGAGAAGTGAGAAGTGTGAAGTGAGAAGTGTGAAGTGTGGACTGTGAAGTGTGGAGTGTGAAGTGCGAAGTGAGAAGTGTGGACTGTGAAGTGTGAAGTGTGAAGTGTGGACTGTGAAGTGTGAAGTGTGAAGTGTGGACTGTGAAGTGTGAAGTGTGCAGTGTGAAGTGTGAAGTGTGAGGTTTGGAGTGTGAAGGAAGCAGTGAGAAGTGAGAAGTGTGGAGTGTGGAGTGTGAAGTTTGAAGTTTGGAGTGCGAAGAGTGCAGTGTGCAGTGTGAGGTGTGGAGTGTCGAGGGAAGGACACGGTCGGGACAGGTTGTCTTTGAACTATAGGTCATTTATGTTTGGGAAACTTCCGCCGCCGGCTTGCCCGGGTCTATGTGATACATGCTATCAGAAGTAGAAACAACAACAAAAACAACAAGTAGGACAGTTGAAACAAGGCACTGATGGATGGAAGAAATCCTGCACCACCTTGGATGGTTGAAACCCTAAAAATCATGGGATAAACCATCTATCAACTGGTGCAGGATTTCCTCCATCCACAGTAGGGATATGTATGTATATATTATCTATACCCTTTCCCAAATTAGCATAGGCCATAGGCCCTGCTATGACTTGGTGGTTGGAAGATAACTTTCCAGTAAAAATTGCAAATGTTCGAGGTCTTACTGGCCAATAGTTGGTTCCATTTTATTCTGCGGGGCTAGTTTCCATCAAAGACAGGCTAATTGAGATTCTAGTACCTTCCACATTCCATCATGTTTTATTTTTGGGGGGGAATCTTAAAGATGTGGGGTTTCCATGTCAAAGGTCGGTGTATAAAACCCTATGAATACTTTAGTTATTAGTTATACCTACCAGAAACCCAATAGTTCACCAAGTTATAAACCATTAAAAGTACCATAGTTGATAGGTACACCATAATTACAATAAACCATAGGGATTTTTACATAAACCTACCAGTATTTCGTGGGATGGGATAGGGCCCACCTTGTGATGTCATGGCCGAGGTCCTGTCCCCAATCTGCATGATGACTGTTAAGGCCTGTGAGTTGGCAGCGGCAACCCTTAAAGGATGGTTGAAACCCAAAGAAAATCATGGGATGATATGAGGGTTTCTTAGGTTCCCGGGGGGAAACGCACGGAGTTTTGGGTTCTATATTGAGAAATATCAACTTTCATTGGTTTTGTTTAGTGCTGACATTGCTGGGTTTTCCACAGAACCATTTTTTTTTGAAACTCATCCACAATGTATCAGCAGATGTCAATTCGATGACTTGGGGCAGCTTTGTTCCCATGTGTTTTTGTATTAAGGTCTTACTGTTCCCCTTTGTGCCATGACCAAAGCAATGGACCTTTCCACATATTGGGGATGGTCATCATTCCATAATTTAATAAAATATAACATACTATAATATAATATAATTCAATATAATATAATATTATATTATATTTCATAATATAATATAATATAATATGATTTAATATAATATAATACAACACACACATATATATATACATATATATACATACACATATATATATATATATATATATATTTACATATGCACCTATGATAAGGATTTCCATTGTTGGTCAGAGGCGACGGCGCCTAAATATTTGCACACGAGCTGTTTGGCTGTTTTGAAGGGCAAAAACATGCAAAAACACACATGGACCCTCCTGTAATTTCACATATTCGCTTTGGAAAATGGTTCATTGATGGAGAATTTTGCCGATATTTGCCTTTGAAGAGTGGAGATGTTCCAGTTTCCAAACCATAGCGTACTTCAACAAGACATCTGTTTGGTCCCATATGCTCCATGATCGCCATCATTGAAAGACGAAGCCAACATCCACAAAAGGTTCAGACGTAGAAACATACATCAAATACAGTATATGAAAAATACAATGCCGGCAGAGTTTTTATTATTACATTATTATCCTGCAACCAAGTCTGGGATAATAGTTTCGTAGCAATAGTGAGCATAACCATATATTAACCATATATTAACCATATATTAACCATATATTAACCATATTAACCACATCCTAGTTTCTTATAGGATATGGGAAATCACCATTGTGAATATGTACATCATCCGGAAAACCTGTTCTCACTAAACGGGCCACGGCTTCCAGTTCGCAAAGTGGTGCAAATTGCCGGAGGGTAGCTCTTGCTACCTACCCTCTGGTAATCAAATCCATCATGTCTAAAAACCACCATTAATTTACTTCGGGGATTTTCACTTGCCATGTTTCATTACCAGAGGGTAGGTACTACAGCTATTTCATGACTATAGCCATCCTCAAAAAGATGCCGAAAAGTGTTTCCAGGATGGTAGGTGGATTATATGTACGTCATGTATTTCCCAGGTTTAACAGTTGGGGCCTCTGTTTTCCATTTAATATCAATCTTATAATATTCCATTGATATGAAATTAGTATCCCATTATTCCATCAGCATCTCATTATTTATTTACTACCACATTAATATCCCGTTGATCAACATCCCATGAATATCCCATCAATAGTCTGTCATTATAAGCTATTTTACCAGTATTGCTACTATCATATGTATAGAGTAGATAGTATATACATATATTGATTTTACTGAATACATATATATATATAATAACTGATTATATAGATATACTATAGCCACGGCTGATCCCATCTCCATCCCTTTGGACGCGTTCCGTTGCGCCGTCGTAGGACTTTCTCACGGAAGCGGGGCTCCGCCACGGCATCCCTGTGGATGATGAGACACTGGGACGAGACGAGTTCGGCGGCGTCAGCGTTGGCGGCGTCAATGCGAGGATCTATAGTTATCACCCCCAAACAACAGTTATAAAACAACAGTAATGGTAGTTATAAAAACACAGTAGTAGCAGTCGTAGCCGTAGTCGTAGTAGTAGTAGAGTAGTAGTAGAGTAGTAGTATTAGCATTAGTATTCGTATTAGTATTAGTAGTAGTAGCAGTAGTAGTAGTAGCAGTAGTAGTAGTAGCAGTAGGAGTAGTAGTAGTAGTAGCAGTAGTAGTAGTAGTGGTAGTGGTAGTGGTAGTGGTAGTAGTAGTGGTAATAGAAAAATACAACTACTAATCATCATCATTTCTATAGATATCGATACCTCATGATATCTCAGGAAAAAAGAGGACGGAACCGAATCCCCTCTGGGTCTTAACCAACTTAAAAGGTAAATCACTTACTGGTGCTTAGTAGGGAATGGATGGGAATGGGGGAATGGGTTGATTATTACTAGTGATAATGGATCATTCCCTCATTCCCTACTAAGCAGTAAGATCAACAGAGGGCATCTACAAATGAGCAGTGTTCAAAACCGTGCTTGGAGGATGATTACCGGGATTATACTTGGTATGCGAAGTAGAATTAATCCAATAGGGGAATCCCTATTAGCCAACCAGTACAATGAGAGGGATTTTGAATACTGCTCAAACGGACATCTTCCACATTGGACGCATATAAGCATATCCCCCTCTTTTTGGTTCGTGATGGTTGGTATTCTCATTGTGCAAGAATAAGTAGATCATATATGATCATATGTTCAACAACGAACTGTAAACTCTTGAGAGGGTAATAAGCCAATCTGGGATCAATATTTTTTGGATGGCTCATAGATATACACCCTATAAACCCAAGTTATTGGATTGACTGGCATTAACTTAGCTATCATAAATCAGCTATAAACCCCCATGGAAATCCGCATTTTCCTTGGTCGAATCACCATTATCCTACTGTTGTCCTATGGTTTTCCTATGGTTTTCCTATGGCCTTCCTACGGGGGCAGCACCTCGTACATACCCATGTTTGGAAGCCATTTATCACAGCGGGATGTCTCACTCACCTGGACCAGCCTTGGCTCAGGAAATTCCAGCGGCTTCTTCGACAACTGCAGTCAGGAGGTGTGCGGCAGAAGTTTCAACTTGGGGAGAATGGGGGGTGGATCCGAAACCGGTCCCTAATTCTGGTGGTTGGATGTTCGTTTCTGTTTGGTTGTCGAATCATGTGTTTTCAGGCCCATCATAAGGACATGATAGCCACAAGACGCATAGAATTAGCCATTTTACTTCTGGCATCCTCTAATTGTGTCTCTAAATCAACGGGACTTTCAGGACCCAAAAATGCAGGAATTGCAGCATATATGGCAATGTTTTTGTGGCATATGCCCTTACATAGCCCTTTCATAGGCCTTGTGTATGGTAGGTACCTCCAACTTAGATACCTGAAATGGCTACAGTTGTGGCCCGAAATACCAGTTAAGTTTGTACTGAACTAACCCTATAAAAATGGAATGTACTTCTTCCAACTGAAATCACCAGTTGTAACCATAATCAATCACATGTTTAGCCACTCTTAACCACTATTAACCACTAATAATCACCAATGATCGCCATTAATCACTAATAGCCATGGCCATAACTGTGACACAAAGACCCTCCTTGTCCCCGTCGTTCAGGGCCGTTGGGAGCGTCCCCAAGTCAAAATCCCGCAGGCTTTGACCTGACCAGTGCGGAGAGAGAGGACGTACTGCAAAGTCCCGGTGGGATTTGTGAAGAAGAAGGCGACCCCCCAAAAAATGAGCCCAATGAATTCATTGTGGTATGATGTAAATCCGATCACATATTCTTACATCATACAGGGAATAATCATAATAATCCATTGGTTGTTACTATTATCTAGGTCAATTTTCGCATGGTAGAAACTAATCCTTTAGATTCCTTTAGTCTTTTGGTATCAATGGGATTATCCACTAACCAGCACACAGGCCCCGAGGTTTTTCATCATCATCATCCAGGTTTGCCCGGATGCTTAGGAGGGGAGTCCGGGCAAAGCTAAGGCGTCTGAGGCGTATTCGTTGTCATCATCCCAATGGATACACTAATCATCACTAATCCACATATTGATATCAAATTATCAATAGATATCTGAAATTATATATATAGATGAATAATCCATGAGTTGTTACGATTAGGGAGATACTATAGAAAATCAGTTGATAAACTGTATTCCTTCTCAATTAAGTATCAATTAGTTATTATTAGCCCAATTATCAAAATCCCAAGGCTTTATTATATCACTAGATCCATATTTGTTTGATTACTATACCAGTAGATTTACCATTTATCATGTGTTTACATGTGTGTTACCACTATTTATGTCATGTTAATTTTACCATTAGCGTATCCATTGAATATTACTAAGGATATATTTCACTATTATAGCATTATTGCCCCATGATTACCCCAATATTCATTATCATTATCTCAAGGTTTCATTAAGTTTCATTATATCCATCAATCAATCAATCAATTATATACCGGTTATTACATATTGTTACAGTAATCATCCAGTGTTTAGGATTGTTAGGGAGATATTATATCCATGTTTCATCCCAAAAACATGATCCATGATTAGTTGCCATTATCCCATTGTTACTGTATATAGTATTTTATATTATCCCATATGAGTATCCTGGGAAACCGATAAATTATCCCGTTGGGTTGTATATCATGGGATATATCGTATAATTACTGCATATATTACTTCTTATGATTATCCCATAATTATCATTATCCCATATGTTCTCAATGAATTACTGTTTCCGGAGATAACTATCTGGTATGATTCATTATCTAACTGGAATCAATCTCTTTCCCCATAGTTATCATTCCATGTTCATTCTTAATTTCCCAATCAGCTGGCCCAATGACTCCTGGTTGGTGGTTTGGAACATTTTTTATTTGCCATTTCATATGTGGGATGTCATCCTTCCCATTGACGAACTCATAGTTTTCAAGATGGTTAAAACCACCAACCAGGATTCGAATTCATCTGTTTCCGGAGGAGCTGCGCTGGCAGTTGGGCCAGGAGGCCTTGACCGCCACGCGGCTGGTGAACTTTGCCTCGTGGCTGCGAGGTGCTTGTCCAGCGGTAGGGAAGCTGCGGTGACATGGGAAGCTGAGGTGAAGATTTTGTGGAAAATCTGCAAACACAAGGATTGTTGGTTTTACAATGTTTTACATTGGATTTTATGGGATTTATTGGGATTTGGATTGTGATTTTATTGGTTTTAAAAGCAAAGTAAAATGTTGGTTTTGAAGTTTTGACATGCTTTTACGTGATTTTTGCCCGAATGATTGGGTGAGTTTCGCATCGAAAGAGTTTCGTTTCAGCAATGAATTTGGGATTTTGGCCAGCAAAATTGGGATGATCCTGCGCTTTAGGTAGTCATGAACTTGAACTGGCTACAGATTGTTCTCTTAATTAGTTGGCTTAAGGGAACATCTATTACGGCCATCTACATGATGTGTAATTTCTATCGTATTTTGTTTGGTTAGAAACCATATGTCCGTTATCAAACCCTATGTTTGTTCTAGTTCAACATCCTATTTTAGTAGTTAACCACCATATATCTTTGCTGGTTAAACACCATGTATAGTAGTGATTAATTATACTGATTATACCACCTTCGCCTGCTCACATCTTTGTTTCTTACATGGATTCCACATGCTTCGCCAGGTGATTCCCCGCTGGCATTTCGCTTGCGACTCCTGGCGGCAAAATGGATCAACATGGGAAGTTGATGTTTGTCAAATTACCTGACTCAGACTGACTAATTATACTATATTATACTACCATAACTAGAGTTTATATAAGATATATATATATATATATATTATGTCTATAGTTTGACGGGTTGCCAAAGTACCTGAAGATAGTGAATTCGACTGACTTATGAATATAGTGGGAGATATGTTTCAGATGATATAATATCATGACGGAACCAACTTGACAATATAGTGATCGAAGGAAGTTTGGAAGTCAAACTTCCGACAATATGGAGAGATGAAAAAGCAGTCAGCAGGGAGAAGAGTCAGAAGAGAAAAGATCAGAAGAAAGAAGATGCAGGTGCGCGAAAAGGCTCCGGAGGGTTGAAAAGTAGGCTCGCTAAAGCGGCGGGTGCGGAGACATCTGGGGAGATGAGAGATGAAAAGTTGCACGCCGTTGTGGTGCGAAGCACATTTCCAAGTCAAAATGTACAAAACACACCAGCATCGGACCACTTTTGGAAGTTGAGATGTCGAGAAAGTGCACGCCGTCGTGGCGCGAAGCACATTTCCAAGTCAAAATGTACAAAACACACCATTCTCGGACCACTTTTGGAAGTTGAGATGTCGAGAAAGTGCACGCCTTTGTGGCGCGAAGCACATTTCCAAGTCAAAATGTCAAAACACACCATTCTCGGACCACTTTTGGAAGTTGAGATGTCGAAAAAGTGCACGCCATTGTGGCGCGAAGCACATTTCCAAGTCAACATGTACAAAACACACCATTCTCGGACCATTTTGGAAGTTGAGATGTCGAAAAAGTGCACGCCGTTGTGGCGCAAAGCACATTTCGAAGTCAAAATGTACAAAACACCACATGTTCGCGCCACTTTTGGAGGTTCAGATCTCGAAAAAGTGCACGCCGTTGTGGCGCGAAGCACATTTCGAAGTCAAAATGTACAAAGCACAAGGGGTTCGGACCACTTTTGGAGGTTCAGATGTCGCTTCGCTTCGCTTCGGGTCATTACACACACACTATACACTCCACTACACTACAGTACTTTACACTACACTACACTCCACAACACTACAACTACAACTACAGAACTACACAACTACACTCCACTACACTCCACTACATTAAATTACAATACACTACGCCACATTACACTATACTCCACTACACTACACTACATTACACTACACTACACACTCCACGACACTACACTACACTACATTACACTACACTATACACTCCACACACTACAGTACATTACACTACACTACACTCCACAACACTACAACTACAACTACAGAACTACACAACTACACTCCACTACACTCCACTACACACCGCTACACTAAATTACACTACACTACATTACACTACACTAGAAAGATCGATAGATAGATAGATACATAGAAAATAGATAGGTAGGTAGGTAGATAGTCAGAGAAAGAGAGAGAAAGAGTGAGAGAGATCAAGCACCTTTCAGTCCATCAGTGGCTTCGCTCTGCCATCCCGGATTCACAACAACCAAGCTCTCCTATAGGTTTCCTATTTTTGAAACTTCCGCCACCGCCTTGTGCGGTACTACTGGTATGTTTGAGTGTGAATTATCAACTTTTATTTTCGCATCAATGTTTATTTAAGCATTCAAATGGTATTTAGGACCTTTCATTTTTGAATGTGCTGATGCTGGTGGTATTTTAAGATAGACAAATGGGGGCATGCGTTGCAACCATTTAATGGGCATGATCTCGGGTAAATCAACATGTTTAGGTGTGCTGATAAGTGAGAATAATTTTTGACTCTGCCATTTGAGGGGATGAGACTGGGTCCTTTTTTATTTTGACAGTGATTATTGGGTGATAAGACATTGATGGGCTATCTGGTAGATCAATATGTTGACAAACCACAAGAACATTCTCTTAACATAATATATATTTTCTACCAGTCTTATAGAAACTCCAAAATAACAAGCTATGAATGTCCCATAAAATGGGAAATCACTGTACATTTCCCATTGTATCACTAATTTCTGATCGTTATATAAACCGATGTTTGATGATTAAAGCATGTTCGATGCTTCCTGCACAGTCGTCCCGGCAGATTTTTCGTGTCAGGAAGTCCCCGCAAGGTGGCCCACCAGTTTCCCGGTGAAATCAATGACGGCTCAGTTATGGCCCTGGCCATTCACAGTTGTGGCCATGGGATGAGTTATAACTCCTATAGCTAGTTGGTTATATATCATTTTAGTTGAAGCAATAGTTATATTTTGTCAAACAAATATAGGTAATGTAACTGCTTTTGTTCAAAAAAAACACTATAACTATATATTATCGAAGGAAGTTTAGAAGTCAAACTTCCGACAATATGGACAGATGAAAAGCAGAGCAGGGCAGAGGCAGAGAGAAGAGGAAGATTAGAAGAGAGAAGATCAGAAGAGAAAGAGTAAGAGGACAGAAGATACAGATGCGCGAAAAGGTAGGAAAGTCGCGAAACACTGTGTTTTTCCAATGATTTGTGGCTCCGGAGGGTCGAAAAGTAGGCTCGCTAAAGCGGCGGGTGCGGACCCAGCTGGCCACAGGAACGATGAAAAATTGCACGCCGCCGTGGCGCGAAGCACATTTCCAAGTCAAAATGTACAAAACACACCAGGTTCGGACCACTTTTGGAAGTTATGATGTCGAAAAAGTGCACGCCGTTGTGGTGCGAAGCACATTTCCAAGTCAAAATGTACAAAACACCTCAGCGTCGGACCACTTTTGGAAGTTGCGATGTCGAAAAAGTGCACGCCGTTGTGGCGCGAAGCACATTTCCAAGTCAAAAGTGTTAAAAACTGACGGTCTCGGACCACTTTTGGAGGTTCAGATGTCGAAAAAGTGTCAAAAAAGTGCACGCCGTTGTGTCGCGAAGCACATTTCGAAGTCAAAAGTGTAAAAAACTGAGGGTTTGAGCTTTTTTGACGTGAAGATGTCGAAAAAGTAGACACTGATTAACTTAACTAACTTGACTAACTTAACTAACTTCACTAACTTAACTACCCTAACTTCGACGACAACAGCAACAGCAACGACAACAACAACAACAACAACAACAACGTGAAGATGTCGAAAAAGTAGACACTGATTAACTTAACTAACTTGACTAACTTAACTAACTTCACTAACTTAACTACCCTAACTTCGACGACAACAGCAACAGCAACAACAACAACAACACCAACCACAACAACTACAACTACAACAACAATAGATCGATAGATGGAGAGATAGATAGATAGATAGATAGATATAGATAGATAGATAGATAGATAGACCGATGAAAGAGAGAGAGAGAGATAGATAGATAGATAGACAGCTAGACAGATAGACAGATGAAAGAGAGAGAGAGATAGATAGATAGATAGATAGAAAGATAGAAAAAAAAGATAGATAGATAGATAGATAGGTAGGTAGATAGGTAGATAGGTAATGAGATGAAAGAGAGAAAGAGAGAGATAGATAGCTAGATCAACAGATAGATAGATACATAGAAAATAGATGGGTAGGTAGGTAGATAGCCAGAGAAAGAGAGAGAAAGAGTGAGAGAGATCAAGCACCTTTCAGTCCATCAGTGGCTTCGCTCTGCCATCCCTGATTCACAACAACCAATTTCTCCTATAGGTTTCCTATTTTTGAAACTTCCGCCACCGCCTTGTGCGGTACTACTGGTATAACTATAACTTTTATATCATGAAATAATCCCAGAAAAAATCACTTTTTTTTTTGGTGGCTTTTTTAAAAAAATCACCAGTGGGCTTCCCGGCGTCATCGACGCCGAGGCGAACATTTGTTGGGTGTCGAGCCGATTGACCTTCAGTGGCATGCACCCGGGGAGGCCATGGGAGGCCTAGGGGATCCCGGGTACCCCCCATGGATATTGAAACCACCATTTAGAGCCATGGATTTTTTGAAGTTGAAATCTGATTTAGATACCTAGGATATATATGGATATATCTGCATGAGGCAGATTGAATCGGTTTTTTGGTCGATGTTTTGATTTGTGGAAGATCTATCACTCATCTGGTTATAGACTCTGTTGACTGGATGGTCTCAAAAAATAGCAAACATGTCCTTTAGTGACACTTCAGAAGGTGATCTATAGGAATAATTTGGCGGCGTGCAAATAACTTCTCAGAAAGTGCTTGGAAGCCTAGGGATGGTCATATGATGTAACGTTTTTATCTGCAAAAAAAACAAGATGATTTGTGAGCAATTTATGCTGGTTACCGGTTGGTTTTGTTTGAATTATAACATGCCTTCATCATGTATTTTTCAGGTCATTTAATCGCTTCGAAAGTTTAGACACTCAGCATTTCAACGGCGGATTTAACAAGCCAAGTGTTGGTGAAATCGTACGGGTCTCATCCTAAATCAAGTTCGAGGATCTTGGGGATATTTCTTGGTTAACATTTAGACATTATATATAATTAATTATATATATATATGTATATTTACATACACAACCAATAATTGTGATTTATGGGTATATCATTATATCATGTTACATTTGCTATATCATTATATAATTACATATTTAATCCTATCATTATATCATTATTATACCAAGAATAGGATTTGTATGTCTCTGAAAACGGCAGTCGTGTACCCCTAATTTATTGCATTTCAACCGGGGCCATGGAATTTGGCGGGGCTCTATTTTCAGACAAACCCGCAGCAAACGATGGAAACCCATGGGAAAACCATAGGAAAACCATGGGACAATGGTCAAAACCATCCAGGACCTTCCAACGTAGCACTTTTTTTTTGCCCCTATGTTCATTCGATCCAGAAATCGACAACTCGATACACTTTTTCCGGTTCGTAGCGCGAATTTCTGATCCGAGCAATTTTCCTGAGTTCGGTCTATTTTCTCTTGGCTACCCGAGCTCGACTGAAAACAGGAATTGCTTGCTTTGATGCGACACTAGTTCGAGCGAAAATTTGCGCAAAAAAGTCGCAAAAAAGTGCAAAAAGCCGCAAATTCAAAAACTGTAACAAATCCAACTGACAATGGGGCAGGAATGAACCCCCTCGAGCATTTTTTCTGCAAAAGAGCAGTTTTTTGCAAACGAGCGAAAATCCACAGCACGAGCAAAATAAAATCGATACACAAATAAATGTATCATTGGAGGGTCTTGGATAGGAAAACCCTAGGAAAACCATACTTGGTGGCTCATTCCACTTAGTAAGTGGGTTAGTTCACCCATTTTTCTCGAATGCGTAGCAAGGGTTCCCGTTTTACTCTGGGGGTCTGGGTCTGGGGGCTGAGGGTGTGTTCGCTCGAAGTTGCGTTTCTGTTCGCAACCGTCCGCAACCGTCCGCAACCGTTCGCAACCGTCCGCGCGATTGCTATTATATGGCCGTGCCTATGGTAAGTTCTGCAGATCGGGTCATTTTTGGAGGTTAAAACGGCTCGTTGCTTCGTTTTGCGTGGCAGGCGCGGCACTTTGTGACATTCAGACGTGTTTTGTAACGTGTCGAAAGTCGTTTTGCGTGGCAGGCGCAATACTTTTGCGACGTTTTCAGAAGATGCGTGGCAGTTTTCGTGGCAGGCGAAGCACTTTGGACGTGTCCATCGTCATTTTGCGTGGCAGGCGCAACACTTTAGACGTGTCGTGTCGTGTGTTTTTTGCAAATCGCATTGGCAGGGCTGCGTCAACTGGCGACAACTGAAAATTGACGAAATCCTCGCACGAAACATAGATTTTGAGGTTGCAAAATTTAGAGGTTCCTACGAAAGCTCGTAGGAAAACGTCGATTTTGAAGCTACAGAGTGTGAAAATTGGAGGAAGTCTCGTACGAAATGCTGGTTTTTCTGCGTCCACGTGTCTCGTCTCGAGTCGCTGGTTTTCCTGTGGCATCGGAAGCTGCAAAACCTCTCTTTTTCGAAGGTTTCCAAGCAGGTTGTCATGTCGTTTTGCGTGGCAGGCGTGGAACCTTGTGACATTCCAACATGTTTGATAACGTGTCGAAAATTTCAAAATTAGAGGAATTCTCTCACGAAATGCTCGTTTTTCTGCACACATGTGTCTCGTCTCGAGTCTCTGGTGTTCCTGTGGCGTCGCCGTGTCTATAGGGGAAGCTCCGCACTCCACACTCTACACTTTACACTCCACAGTCCACAATTTACACTTTAGACATCTTTAATTTAGCCTCCACATTCCACACTCTACACTTTACACTCCACACTTTATACTTTGCACTTTACACTCCTCACTCCTCACTCGAGACTTTTACATTACACTCCACACTCCACACTTTACACTCCACACTCTACACTTTACTCTCTACACTGTACACTCTACACTCTACACTCCACACTTTACATTTTACACTCCACACTTTACACTTTACACTCCTCACTCCACACTTTACACTCCACACCCCACACTCTACACTTTACACTCTACACTCCCCACTCTACACTTTGCACACTCCTCACTCCTCACTCCACACTTTACACTCCACACTCCACACTCCTCACTTTACACTCCACACTCTACACTTTACACTCCGCACTCCACACTTTACACTCCACACTCCACACTTTGCACTTTGCACTCTACACTTTACACTCTACACTCCACACTCCACAATCTACACTTTACACACTCCACACTCCTTACTCCACACTTTTCACTCCACACTCCAAACTCTACACTCCACACTTTACACTTTTCACTCCTCACGCCACACTCCACACTCTACACTTTACACTCCACACTCCACACTTTACACTCCTCACTCCACACTCCACCTCGACACTCTACACTTTACACTCCACACTCCTTACTTCACACTTTACACTCTACACTTTACACTCTACACTCCACACTCTACACTTTACACTCCACACTCCACACTCTACACTTTACACTCCACACTCCACACTTTACACTTTACACTCCTCACTCCACACTCCACGCTCGACACCCTACACTTTACATTCCACACTGTACACTGTACACTTTACACTTCACACTCCACACTCCACACTCCACACTCTACACTTTACACTCCGCACTCCACACTTTGCACTTTACACTTTTCACTCCTCACGCCACACTCCACACTCTACACTTTACACTCCACACTCCACACTTTACACTCCTCACTCCACACTCCACCTCGACACTCTACACTTTACACTCCACACTCCTTACTTCACACTTTACACTCTACACTTTACACTCTACACTCCACACTCTACACTTTACACTCTACACTTTACACTCTACACTCCACACTCCACACTCCACAATCTACACTTTATACACTCCACACTCCTTACTCCACACTTTATACTCCACACTCCACACTCTACACTCCACACTCCACACTCGACACTTTCCACTCCACACTCCACACTCTACACTTTACACTCCGCACTCCACACTTTACACTCCACACTTTACACTCTACACTGTGCACTCTACACTCCACACTTTACATTTTACACTCCACACTTTACACTTTACACTCCTCACTCCACACTTTACACTTTACACTCCGCATTTTTCACTTTACACTCCACACTCCACACTCCACACTCTACACTTTCCACCCCACACTCCACACTCTACACTTTACACTCCACACTCCACACTTTACACTCCACACTTTACACTCCACACGCTACACTCCACACCCCACACTGCAGACTGGTAACAGGGGAAATGTGTACAAGACTGTTTAAATAAACTATTGCAGAAAAGTGTTCTGCGTGATTGCATATCCATGTGTTTTGACATCTGTACCATTAACATACGTGTGAGCATTCGGGTTCGTGGGCTGCATCTTGTTTTTGAATGGGCTAACACTACTTATCCCATAAAAATAACTAGGGATAGAACTTAGTAAGTAAGTGGGTAGTGTGCCACCATGTACCCAAAGATATCAGAAGATGAGATAGATGACCTCGCTGTGCGCTTGGGGCGATAGCTAAGTTTCTACAACCTGCAAGGTGACGCTTTCAAGCGATAGCTAAGTTGGTGACCATAAGTATATTTAAGTAATTATCATCTTTGGTAGATACATCGAACTAGTTCATGGGGTTTATAAACCAACAAACATTTCACGTTTGGGAGTTTTGTAGGTTAAATCCTTTTTTCTTTGCGGCTAAACCCGAGTGACTGGAAGTTTGGCGATTTGTGCTTTTGTGGCGGGGTTTCTGTTCGCTTCAATCTTGTCATTGGCATCCAAAACATCTTTGCTTCCCTGGCCCATCAGTGATGCATGTGAATACATCTCTGCACTTTACATTTTGAGCCGGGATACTGCTGGGATTGGTGGCTTGCTGGAAATGACCGGGTTACAAGCAACACCCGTTGCCAAGATGAGCCTTTCTTTCATGTCAACATGTGGTGTGAGTTTATTGTGCCGATTTCTTTCCTCTCGAGGGATCTTGCCTTCCTTTTCATTACCATTTCTCTCACTGAATGTGAGTCAGTGAATTTTTGACCTTGGTATTGAATGCGATTGTTGAGTTCATAAAACTGAATGCCAGAACAGTTGCACATTTTGATTCAGTCAGCGTTCATCAGGCGCTGAGATTTGACATATACATACATGTATACTTTCTCCGGAATTTTTGATCAAGGTTGTGCCAGGTTGGTCTGACTTGACCATGGGAGTGCCGGCACCAAGCGGGGCTAAAAACGTACGCTCCTGCCCGCACCTGGCGACATTCCACACCCCCGGCTTGAAAAGAGGCGTGCTTCAGACTTCAGGCTTTTCACCCTGAGGTTGCAAAATTTAGAGGTTCCTACGAAAGCTCGTAGGAAAACGTCGATTTTGAAGCTACAGAGTGTGAAAATTGGAGGAAGTCTCGTACGAAATGCTGGTTTTTCTGCGTCCACGTGTCTCGTCTCGAGTCGCTGGTTTTCCTGTGGCATCGGAAGCTGCAAAACCTCTCTTTTTCGAAGGTTTCCAAGCAGGTTGTCATGTCGTTTTGCGTGGCAGGCGTGGAACCTTGTGACATTCCAACATGTTTGATAACGTGTCGAAAATTTCAAAATTAGAGGAATTCTCTCACGAAATGCTCGTTTTTCTGCACACATGTGTCTCGTCTCGAGTCTCAGGTGTTCCTGTGGCGTCGCCGTGTCTATAGGGGAAGCTCCGCACTCCACACTCTACACTTTACACTCCACAGTCCACAATTTACACTTTAGACATCTTTAATTTAGCCTCCACATTCCACACTCTACACTTTACACTCCACACTTTATACTTTGCACTTTACACTCCTCACTCCTCACTCGAGACTTTTACATTACACTCCACACTCCACACTTTACACTCCACACTCTACACTTTACTCTCTACACTGTACACTCTACACTCTACACTCCACACTTTACATTTTACACTCCACACTTTACACTTTACACTCCTCACTCCACACTTTACACTCCACACCCCACACTCTACACTTTACACTCTACACTCCCCACTCTACACTTTGCACACTCCTCACTCCTCACTCCACACTTTACACTCCACACTCCACACTCCTCACTTTACACTCCACACTCTACACTTTACACTCCGCACTCCACACTTTACACTCCACACTCCACACTTTGCACTTTGCACTTTACACTCCTCACTCCACACTCTACAATCTCTACACTCCACACTCCACACTTTACACTCTACACTTTACACTCTACACTCCACACTCCACAATCTACACTTTACACACTCCACACTCCTTACTCCACACTTTTCACTCCACACTCCAAACTCTACACTCCACACTTTACACTTTTCACTCCTCACGCCACACTCCACACTCTACACTTTACACTCCACACTCCACACTTTACACTCCTCACTCCACACTCCACCTCGACACTCTACACTTTACACTCCACACTCCTTACTTCACACTTTACACTCTACACTTTACACTCTACACTCCACACTCTACACTTTACACTTTTACCTCCACATCTCCAACACTCTAACACTGTACTACTCCACACCTCCCCACACTTTACCTTTCACTCCTCACTACCACACTCCCACGACTCGACACCCACACTTTACTTCCACACTGTAAACACGGTCACACTTTACACTTCAAACCCTCCAACCCACACTCTACACTTTACCCTCCACACTCCACAATTTACACTTTAGACTCCACACTCTACACTTTACATTCCACACTTTACACTTTGCACTTTACACTTCACACTCCACACTCTACACTCCACACTTTACACTCCTTACTCCACACTTTACACTCCACACTCCTCACTCCACACTCCACACTTTACACTTTACACTCTACACTCCACACTCTACACTTTACACTCTACACTTTACACTCTACACTCCACACTCCACACTCCACAATCTACACTTTATACACTCCACACTCCTTACTCCACACTTTATACTCCACACTCCACACTCTACACTCCACACTCCACACTCGACACTTTCCACTCCACACTCCACACTCTACACTTTACACTCCGCACTCCACACTTTACACTCCACACTTTACACTCTACACTGTGCACTCTACACTCCACACTTTACATTTTACACTCCACACTTTACACTTTACACTCCTCACTCCACACTTTACACTTTACACTCCGCATTTTTCACTTTACACTCCACACTCCACACTCTACACTTTCCACCCCACACTCCACACTCTACACTTTACACTCCACACTCCACACTTTACACTCCACACTTTACACTCCACACGCTACACTCCACACCCCACACTGCAGACTGGTAACAGGGGAAATGTGTACAAGACTGTTTAAATAAACTATTGCAGAAAAGTGTTCTGCGTGATTGCATATCCATGTGTTTTGACATCTGTACCATTAACATACGTGTGAGCATTCGGGTTCGTGGGCTGCATCTTGTTTTTGAATGGGCTAACACTACTTATCCCATAAAAATAACTAGGGATAGAACTTAGTAAGTAAGTGGGTAGTGTGCCACCATGTACCCAAAGATATCAGAAGATGAGATAGATGACCTCGCTGTGCGCTTGGGGCGATAGCTAAGTTTCTACAACCTGCAAGGTGACGCTTTCAAGCGATAGCTAAGTTGGTGACCATAAGTATATTTAAGTAATTATCATCTTTGGTAGATACATCGAACTAGTTCATGGGGTTTATAAACCAACAAACATTTCACGTTTGGGAGTTTTGTAGGTTAAATCCTTTTTTCTTTGCGGCTAAACCCGCAGGTTTGTTTAGCCCCCTGATATTGTTGGTTAAATCAGTTAAATCACAATTTATGCTGTTTACATGTTAAACTCACCTTTTTCGCTGGTAAAATCACCTTTTTGGCTTAAATCCTTCAGTTTCAAACTCACATGTTGGATGGTTATGGGTGGATGATCCAGAATCATGTCAATAGTCTCTAGTTACATATCCCATTCTGTATAATTAGTTCTGGTAATTCAAGATTCTATAGATTAAACCACCATAAAAACCCACTAAATCACCATAACTGGTTGGTGGTTTGGAACATGGCTTTTATGACTTTCCACATATTGGGAATAATAATCCCAACTGGCTTTCATATTTTTAAGACGGGTTGAAACCACCAACCAGATAATGTTGATATACCCTCTGGTAAACTTTCACAAAAGGATGGAACATCACCATTTTTATTTGGAAAATCAACGATTTCGACTGGGCCACGTTCAATAGCGCGAACTGTTAAATCCAATAAAATCTCCATAAAATCTCATAAAATCCCATGAAATCACCATGAAATCACCATAAAATCCCTATAAAATACCACTAAAATCACCATACAATTCCATAAAATCCCATAAAGTCCCCATAAAATCCCATACAATCTCCATTAAATTCCATTAAAACCACCATAAAATCACCATTAAATCCCATTAAAGCCACCATAAAATCAACATAATTTTGCCACATCCGCCAGAAATCGTCCGTCTCCAGGTCTTCCTGGATCGGCTCTCCCGCGTGATCAGCTCCGTGGAGACGCGTGCTTCACAGTGACTTGGAGAGACCTGGTCATGTTGGGTGTAGAACTTATATATGAATAGTATTTATATATATATATTAGAATATACATAATATGCAGATTATATATATATATATGTTTTGTTTCTATATATATATATATATTCATGGGTATTATATGTATAGAATATACCTGATCATTATACATATAAGTAACGGATAAGAAAGTCATATGGCTGGAATAATGGCTGTTAATTCACAGACTGAAGATATTCACAGGTAACCTAATTCTGTATACAGAAGCATACAGAATGGAATAATATATGGAATCCAAAATGGGATATTTATGGCCTTATGGCTGTGTAATAATGTATATATATATATATACAGAATGGGATAATATCACAGCCAGAACTAAGGTGTACAGAAACCTGAACCATGAGCCATGAATTTTCTGTGACTTTTTCCGGCTTTTCCAAGAAAAGAAACTTAGATAAATACAGACACACACAGTTGGCGAATTCGTTTAACGACATGATGAAATCAAACCCCGGTGCTCATTGGAATTCGTCGCCTCTGTTACAGCCAATATGGCTGTTGTAATATAATATCATAAATATCACTGTTATAATTCACAGCCAGCTATATTTATGGTTTCATGGGATATTGATTCAATTCTATGGTGTAATGGTTGTGACTCTGTGACATATCCATTTAATTACACTGGAACGGTCAGTGGAATAATCCCATTATAGTTTGTAATGGTTAGATATCCCATTATAAGCCAAAAAGCAATGGAATGGTTTAAAATGGAATAATCCAAGTATAATCCACTATACAGCAACTAACTGTACCAACTTAGACATCATAAACCACCAGTGTATATATATATATATAAATCATGTTTTTGGTTGGTTTCATGCTTAAATTATTAAATTGTTACCATCCAGTAACCAAACATGTCAATGGAAAGAAGTTCATAGCTGCGAAAATCATGGAATTAAATCTGGGATTTGCAGCAAGCCATGTTTGTTTGCCAGAGGGTAGTTGGATTGAACTATTTATTGGATTGAACTATTTATTTGGTAAGTAATTTTCATGGATGCTCATGGCACTATTTAGTCGGACATATAGCCAACTATAATCACAAGTTGAATGATATGAAAGTGGTTTAATAAACTATAAATCAATGTACATCAGTAGATATATCTATAGCCAGTGGAGTGGAGGCTATAAACCTACTTAACTAGGAAAATCTACTTCATCTATTTTTCTTAAAAAAAAAAACATTTTTTTTGGGCTATGGTCAATTTAGCTGGATTGTATACTCAGTTGTGGGAGGACGGTCATCATTTTTTTTAGGGATTCATATGCCCGCACCTTTGTGGTTGGATTCTCGATATAGGATGCATGACCACAAATCATGTACAGTGCTTTGACCCTAGCACATATGGAAGTTAATCCCAATGATGAGAGCATGGCGGTATGAACCATAGAAATGGGATGCTGATTCCAAATGACTATTTCTTCAGGGGGTTGACACCACCATCCAGACATGTTTGACATGGGGTACGATACAACGTAAGAAATGACCACCTTGGATACACAACCCGAACAATTACTGTGTGGGAAATTGAATGAACATCGTGATATGTCCAGCAATATTATGGAGATTTCAATGGGGACTTGATGACTATGTCACCAACAATATCTAATATCTAGTGGTGCCCCGGACAAATGGTATTTTATCACTAGAAATGGTACGTATAACCAATAAATTTGTGGATTCATAGTTGATTTCTGTAAGCTTTAAATGAGTTTGTAAACACAACAGTTTATGGCAGATATATCTATATTCAATGGGGTTTATATATATAAATCAATATGTTGAAAAAGTGTTGATAAGTGGGTTTCGGGTATACCGATTTTCAGGGAAACCAATTGGCAGATCCCATGACGTTTTGGCCATGACGAGGTCGCGACAAAATCGGGTTGATGACGCGGATGTTGCAAATGCTTGTATCTATATAATCAGAATAAAATGGAATATTTTTTATTTTGTCTGAATATATTGTCACATGTTGGCACTTGATATGACATATTATGATATGTACCCTCTGGTGATTTAACATAGCTAGTGAAAATACCCCATTTATAGTGGATTTACCTATTGAAAATGATGATTTTCCATAGCTATGTTAAATTCTCTGGTAGGGTGAATTTACCTACATAACCAATATTTAGGCAATTAATGAGTGCCCGTACACATACAAGGTGGTGCCCCAGTTTGTTCGCCAGGTTTTGCCAGCTTGGTGTATGACAAATATTGCTTGTTTTTCTTGGTAAATGTATCTATTGATATCTATTGTTCATGGGAAAGTTCGTATACATTTCAATGGGTCTGTCTGAAGATACCCCCAAATTGTGGCTTTATTCCCATTCTAACCATATTTTTTTTGTGTGGATGTCACAGGGAGATGATGGAATGCAACGGAACGACCTCACGTGGGAGGAATGGTGTTTCTTTGTTTCCCTGGAACTATCTCAAAATGACCGAAATTTCTAGGTTTGTGAACTGTTGTAACTGATCCAGAATGCCTATATTGGTTGGTTGTACACTAAATATACCTTCTTTATATCCCTAGACTCCTAGACATCACCTTTTTTTGGGACAGATAGGTAGTTGATATGATAACTATAATTAACTACAGTACTTATTCTTTTCCGCTACAAAGCTGGCCGCGCGCTACAAGTCGAATGAGATGAGTGACCCATATCTCTTGCCCAAGGGAAGCGTCCAGCCTCAGGCGTACTTCCTTTGCAACCTGCCCAGAAAAGTAACCAAGTATCCCAAGATCACATAACTCCAAAATGTTTGGAACCCATTATGACTCACAAATTGTGACAGGGCATCCTGGCCCATGCGAATGCATCATGGCTTGATCATCCAGTCGATGACTAACTGAGCACACGATGTCGCCAGCAATTCCCTGATCAGTCGAACACTAACAATGCGACTCATGTTGTTTGATCCCCAAAAAAATAAACATCCACTGGGTTGCAGGGAAGGGTTCCCTAGTACTATATCCCCAGCTGACCTAGAGATAAATCCACTATAAATCCCATTTCGCCTACAGGGTGTCGCTCGTTGCGGTGAAATTCTTGAGGCTGCTAGAGCGTGATCTGCCGCCGAACAAAAAGGAGCCTCTCGACAGCGAAGTCCTCCGGGAAGTTCCGCGAAGGATGGATGCACCATGGAAACGCATGGAGGTTTCCATAAATGGTGGTACCTGAACAATGGATGGTTTATTTCATGGAAAATCACAATCTAAAATGGATGATTTAGGGGTACCCCCATATTTGGAAACCCCCACATGTACTGCGTGGATTCCCATATCGACACAGGTACCCCTCTTGTTTAAACGGCCAGCAGATAGAGGTAAGTCCCTTGATGTGGGGAAACCCCCATATTGTTGGTTAATGTTGGTTACATAATGTTACATATTTCCATGTTCTTTGTCTTAGAATCACAATTCCCCCTATGTTTGATTCTGACATTCAATCCTCATGTTATTCTTGTTTATCCATGCTTATCCTAGATTTCTTCAAGATTTCAACATACACTTATGGCCCGAGTTGTACCAGTGTTGTTTTCACTTTGTAAGTCATCACACCATGTATGGTCAGTATTATAACCCCACAAGAATCACGGAATATGCACTGTTCAGCCTCAAATCCCCATATACTACATATGTTCCCAATATTTCCTATGCTTTTCTTTCCTATGGGTTTCCTCCTATGGGTTTTCCCATGGTTCCCATGGTTTGTTTTGCCCATGGTTTTCCTAGGGTTTTCCCAACATTTCCTAGGGTTTTCCGTTTCCTATGTTTTTCTTATGGTTTTTCACCATTTTTTCCCCATGGTTTTCCCTATGTTTTTCCAGGTGAAGCCATCCGAAGCTCCCGGGGGAACGAGTTTCGCCCCAGGCGCTTCTTCGTGGACGCCATCTCCAAGCCTTGGGTGCCGCGACAAACTGGGAAGATCGTAGAATTGTCAGAAAAAAAACGAAAAAAAAATATGAAAAATATATGAAAAATATGAAAAATATATGGAAAATATATGGAAAATATATGAAAAATATATGAAAAATATGAAACATATATGGAAAATATATGGAAAATATATGAAAAATATGGAAAATATGGAATATATATGAAACATATTTGGAAATTTGGAAAACATATGGAACATATATGGAGAAGAAAATATATATATATTTATATGGAACATATATGGAAAATATATGACAAATATATGGAACATAACATGGATATGTATGGACATGTATGGAAAGAATAAGGGAAATAGATGGAAATATTGAAGTAAATTAACACGGGAAATAATTAGGGATACTCGTAGTCTCACAATGGAAATTATATTAGAATGATCATTATAGTCTGAACATGAACAGTTCGACCCTGAAAATCACCCATTAGTGGTTTCACTAATCTTCCAGCCCTATCTGGCAGGGCTGAACTCTTAATTTACTGAAGGGTAACAGAAAAAACACTTGGACAAAAACCATTAATTTTTCTATTAATGATGGAAACGTTCCACCAGTTTCAAATGTGTTAACCAGGGGAAAAAAACATGGAAATTCCTCAAGTTCCAACTTTATATAATTATCAGAAACATTAGGATCTTACACAAAGCCAATGAAATGGATAAGGGATGAGAAACGGGTTATGGAGAAACGGGTTCTTATAATCCGAGGATATTCATAATATTGTATTGTAAGCTATGTCATTTTTGGAAAACATATCATTATATATAACTTTATAATGGAAGTTCCTCTAAACTTAGAATGACATAGAATATATTGAATTTCCATGGAAGAGGAATATACTACGCCACAGTGTATTATATATAGTTATTCTTGTTTTCTTGTTTTCATATACACTCCAGGAAATTAACATAGACCCTGCCAGATAGGGGTTGGAAGACTAGTTTCCACTAAAAATTGGTGATTTTCAGGGTGTACGTTAATTTACCAGAGGGTATCTGATGCATAGAAACTCCATGAAATTGCTGTAAAATCCTGTTCTTTCAAACTGAATAGAGGATGAGCATCCAAATGCCCGTGATGCGAGTACAGGATTCCTTGGAGGCCCTAAGTCCTGGCCATCAGGTACCGTAGATTTTGATGCTTTCCAATGGCTTATCATGGTTTATCCATGGCTTATCATGGTTTATCATATGTATTTTGAACAGGTTCCCATCAAAATTGCCCATGGTCCCATGTTTTCCCTCATCCTTCAGTATCCTTCAGTATCCTTCAGTATCCTTTAGTTTCCTTCAGTTTCCTTCAGTTTCCTTCAGTTTCCCAATTCTTCCCTAATATTTGTTAAACTTGCTATATAGAGGGGGGCCCATATCACCACACGCGTGGCCATATCGCCGCGGAAAACGCGCTGCTGAGACGCGGAACGACGTGGTGTTGAACTTGGATCTCATCAAGCACTTGCAGCAGCTTGCCATGTCTAGGTCAATATAGGTCAATCATACATGGGTACAAACTAATCCTTTACATAGGGTCAATAATATAGGTTATAGGTCAATGCCTTAGACTATATACTATCATAGATTAGGTCAATCTTACACGGGTTTCGGTATCAATGGGATTATCTAGGTTCACCAGCTAAGAATTTATACAATTCTTTGCAGGGTATCTAAACTTGGCACTGAGTTCTGGCGACCAAATAAAGGTCAGTAAGTCAACTGATTTATAGTCAGGAATGATTCGCCAAACGCTGGTACTATGGGCTTTGACTGTGGAAAATATATGGGGTACCCCTAGTTATCATCTTCAAAGAATTGGGATTTTCCCTGACCCAAAACCATCCTATTGGGGATCTCCATAGGAAACCCCTGTGAATCGGTGAAATCCTGAACGTAGTGAATCATAGAGTTATGGTCCACAGTTATTAAACTGAGATGAGTTCTAACTCCTATAACTAATTAGTAGGTTTATCATGAAATAATCCCAGTGGTATTTTTAGATAGGTTTTAAATTTATATCATGAAATACTCCCAGCCATAAGTGTTTTTTGGGTCCACAACTGGACTATAAATCATCATAACTGTGAATTGGCCCATAACTCCCAGTTTTCATAACTCTTAGGCCAGGGCAATTTTTTTCGAATTCCTTGAGATCTGATGACCCCCAACGATAGCAGTTGACATGATATGATGGATACGTATCGGGATATTGGACATCACGGCATGGTATTTTATGTCATAGATATCATGGAAGATCTGGCTATGTTGTGAAGCTAGTGAAATATCCCCCCACCTGAGATAAACCCTTCTATAGCATGATATAGCATGAATCCATTGTTCTCCATAGTTTCATTTTCATTTTGAAATTTGCTCCAGACCATGATAGAATGTGGTTAAAACAATAATCAACCATCTCTTAAATCACCATTTTTATGGGTGGTATAAACCATTCCAAAACGGGTAGTTTATGACATTGTTTTAACCACATTATATAGATAGTGAAAGCAGCAAAATGACAGATCTGTGGAATCTAACTGGGTATAAATCCCATCAGCGCATTGGCACCCCACCACTTACCACTCAGCTTTCCGGGTTCCAAAGCACAGCGTTGCACAAGAACTTCCAAAAGAACTTCCAAGGAAAGGCTTGCTTTCAGCTGAACGTTACGAGGAGGTCTTGAAGACGCAGGTTGGGTGACCAATTAATGCCAAGAAGTATCACTGAAACATCTACCTTGTGACATTTTGATGGTGAACATCCCTTGTTTATCCATATTAAATGTATTAAATTACCATGTTTAATGCAGAAAACATTGGTATTTTGACATTAAACATGGTGATTTCATATGGACATGTGGGGCTGGTTTTTAGACATTATGTAGGACACATGGTGAAGCCATGCTTCTCCCTCCTGAATGGAGGGGTGTCCTGCAATTGTGCCGTTTTTCCAATTCCTACATGCCCGATGTCGAATAGACAGATGATCTCCACGTTTTTTCCAACTGGTTGGTTGTTCCAGGTAATGGAGTAGAAAACTCTCTTTGAAACCCGTTTATAGATGTAGTTGGGTATCCGTTTTTGGTTACTGTGCTTGCCTTGTGCCATCCTTACGAATGATCCCCAGCACCTTGACCCCCAAGTTAATTAAATGTATTGCTAGGGGCTGTCTGAAAATCGGGTAGCCCATGGTAGCCTTGACAGTTGAACTGACCAAAAAGTGGATATGTGTTTTTTCATACAAACCCCAATCGATGCAGATGTATTTAGCAAATTGATACAGAACAATGCGATGAAATGATGCACATGATAGCTATTCTTCGTATAATCAATGGCTGGTTGGTGGTTTCAAACATGGCTCTTATTGTCCATTTCCTATATGGGATGTCATCCTTCCCATTGACGAACTCCTATTTTTCAAGATGGCTATTGCATCACCAACCAGACGGTGTTGGCTATACTTTCATGTGGAAATCCACATGTTTGAAAGCAGCAGAGTCAGCGCAGGGCCATTGTAGCAACAGCCAGATTGCCCAATTTGTATCTGTTATATATACCCTCCGAGAATCAAAGATGACTGGCTGTAAGGTTTATAGCCGGGGACTATTTTTTTTAATTCCAGCCAATCATGTTTGATTGCCGGAGGGTGTGTTGTGGCTTGATATGTCACTTAAATACGAAGTTCTCATCCCAAGCTGTGGCAATCTGCCAAACAGTTTGAGGCGCTCTGAAGATCTTTGAAGTGGGTAGGAATTTAACATGTACTCCCAATCCTTGGTTTTAATGCAATCAATTAGTCCTACAGTTATGGCCCTTAACAGTTATAACTGTGATTATAATGATATATAACATATAACCTTAGTACACCTTATATAGGAGTTTTAGTCCCATTTATAACTGTTAGGGGCCATAACTGTAAACTGCTCAACGATTCACCAGCGTCAACCTATGGGGGCATAATTCACGCGCACGGGTGAGAGCGGGTTCTAGGCGTTGTACTACCAGGTGGTGCCCACAGTTGATAGGTAGTGATGACCATTAAAAATGGAAGCCTTTATAAGCAAACACACAGGTGATATACAGGTGATTTATGCTAGCTCAGTTGGTTGAACAAAGTAGGTTAATCATAGTTTACGGCATTTTTGTTTGGCCTCTATAGCTCCTGGAGTTACAAAGCAACATACAGAACTAGGTGGCACCAACTTGTGGTGTATTGGGATTATGACTATGATGGTCCATGATGGAAGCGCCAATCAAACACTAGGGATGCTTCAGGCTTTTGAATGCTCAAACGTTCACCCAGTTTCTCATCCCAACTGACATGATGATCTTAACCGACATTTTTGGGACTGAATCACCAGCCACGTTTTACCCTTTGGTCAAGTAACGTGGCAGTCGAAAATCCCAGCTTAAACCCAACTGTTCATCGAAGGAAACATGGGATGATCATCGACGATTTTCCGGATACCTTCTCTGGAGAATCCTTTCCCTAATGCTCCAAATATCTTCTGAGAAGGTGTTTAGAACCCAAATTTCAACTCCAAATGCAGTCTCAGAAGGTGTTTGGAGCTGTAAGGTTTATATATATTTTGTTTCCATGGCAAAATCAAATGGACTGTCCATAGCCACGGACTTTCGGGGGGATCAGCATCCAGATACAACTGCGTTTCCAGCTGAGAACCTTAACAAGATCAATTTACAAGTCAGTCACTCACCCTGAACCCAAAACACCTCAGTTTTTCAGAATATTTCACTGATTTGTCCCATCTATTTGTGTATATTATACAAATTACCCTCTGGTATTTTAACAGTTTGCTATTGAACATGTCCATAGGAATAGTGAGTTTTCCCATTAATAGCATGGTGATTTTCCATAGTTATGTCAAAGTTTACCAGAGGGTGTATAATTGTATAATATACATATATATACACATATAAATGTATATATATATATATATATAGATATAATTATTTATATATAATGTATATATATCCACATGATGTTTTGCTGGGCTAACTAGTCCGATGTTTCTTTTTGGGCCTGGATCGTGAGTTCGATTTGGGTCCACGCCAGCTTGATTCGCCCAGCGAATCCTTGGATGTGCGATGACAGTAGACAGCACACATGGATTCTATGATTATTCCAAGATATCCCAAGAAATCGCACATCGTTTGGATTCGAGAAGTTTCTCATTTGATCCCACGAAATCTGGAAGTGAAGCTGACATGGACCCCAGAAATCATAGACTTCCAACGCCATCTCAGGCAAAGGAAGCTACCGAAGAAAAAGGCATACAAATCCATAGAAGATGGTACCCAATGATGTGAACGTTGGTTTTCAAATTACTCCCCAGTAGTTTGATATATTCCCTTTTTTTAACACTTAGGGGAGTTATTTTAGCGCCAACTTAGCTATCGTGGGCCCGTGGGCAGGCTACAAGGTGATGCCACAGTCACTACTGTGGATGGGCCAGAGAAATCATGCACCAGTTGATAAACCATCAACCAGATTATATATATATATATTTATTTATTTATTTTATATTTAATGAATTATATATCTTATAGTATATCATTTATCCCATCTATCTGGTTTCACCCATCCACAGCACCAACGACTAGCGAAGTATGGGGCTCCACCGAAGGATTGGTTTCTTGGGGACAGTACAGGGCTTGTGTCGGCTTGGCGAGAAAAGTCACCTGCATGAGTTGGGATTTAACCATGGATTTAACCATGAACTATGGTTCGATATTCGCTTAGAACATTCTTATTACCCTCTGGTAATGACTAACAGTTTGCTATTGAACATGACCCAGTCGAATTAGTTGATTTACCTATCAAAGATTGGCATTTTCCATAGAAAACTGTTAGTCAGTCATTACCAGAGGGTACTAGAACTGCACCCTGAGGTTGGGTTTTCGGGCAAGCCCTAGGGCTGTATCTATTGGACACCAGTTTGGTCTGTATGATACGACCACGGGCTCAAAAGGCTGAGGGCTGAGCAAAGATAGCATGTTGACATCTCAGATGTCCACACATCTGATGTGCTTTTGTCATCATTTGTTTTCCTGAAAAATTAGAAACACAAGAAAAGAATGTAGATAGTCACCTGTGCAAAGGGATGCCTGATCTCCCACATGATGTTTGCAATTGTTCAAGGCACGCGAGGACAGTATTCGGCTAAAAACATCTTGCTTGGTTTCAGAAAGCTAGAGACAAATTTCAAACCATCTGATTCAGAGTCACTGTTGTCCCGGACTGTGGAGGCCCAACGGGCCCAACCACTAGATCGATCGTCCCAACTTGATGAATCTTTCTGGTAAAACCCCTTGGCGCAGTTTCATTAACGATGTAGGTAGCGGGGATTTACCCAAACTCATGGAGGTTAAAGCCTTCATGGCTAAAACAGTATATTATCCCACTTGCAGCGCAACCCCGTCATCTTCAAATTTCCGGTGTGCAGGTTGTGGGCGAACCACGCAGAACTACGCAGACGCTTGGCACCGTCAAAGCTCTTATTGCAGGTTTTCCATTGGCTGGTTGGTTGGGCAAGGATTTCTTTTGTAGAGAAACCGGTTCTGTTTTGGGTGCACCTAAATATTGCCAGCAAAATGGCTTCATGCGTCTTCCTTTTTCAGGGGGTAGACAGGGCGCCGGCCAATCAACAGCCTTCGGGTTCGGTGGTGCCCTCAAGCGTGCAGCGTTGGTTACATTGACCATGGGCCTGGCCCATGTGACGTAGTACAAACACAATTGTTTTTTTCACAGCCATGCTTGCTTGTCCGACTGATCTTTACATGCCAGCCTGTTTCCACTGGATGATGAGGTTTAAGCAGGTAGCAGAAGGCATTGCACTGAAAGTGTGTGGAATTCTTCGCCTTGGCTGAATAGCGCCGTTGCATGCGCATTGTAGATTTTCTAAAGTAGTTACCAAATGGTTGGGTGTTCACAGTTTTAGTGACGGTACGCATACCGTGGCCGCACTGACAATCATGATGGAATGTGAAGATAGCCGTTTAATGCCCTGGTAAGATTCATGAAGCATTCTCAAATTGCCCCAGGGGACCATCTCACACCCACACCACACGCGTCCTGGAGTCGTAGGAGTTGCACCTTTGTAAAACTATAGCGTCCCTCACCTGGCAGGCTGGGGAAAAAACACGGAAAAACATGTCATTCGTATACAAAATTTTGCTAGCGTGGCTGACTATTTTTTTTCAGATTCACACAGTTGGTTGGCGAATCCCTTAGTGGGTTTATCCCAGCTACAAACCGATTCAACTATGGTTACAAACAGTTGAATAAATTTTGGTAAATGTTGAATTCCACATACTGATGATTTGTTCAACCGCCACGTTGCCCCATTGAATACAACCGAGGTATTGGTGGGCACGACATAACTTGCAAACGGGTACTGGGAAGGCATGCGCGTGAAGAAAATGAAACACATGTCATGAAATGTGACTGTGACTACAATAAGTGTTTGTGTCATATTGAATCCCTGGTTCGGCTGCAGTGGTATTGTTTTGATGTTGGTATGTTTGGTGATGTTTGGTGTTTTTATTTATCCGTTTACTCGGGATGCACAGAGTATTTTTTACATGCCCTGTTGGGTTTCGCATTTTTGACCAATGGTTCCATGTTGGGGTTTCCATACATGGGGGTACCCCCAAAAGGATGCTTTATGATGGAAAATCATGGAACATCCCAGTAAAGTGGATGATTTGGGGGTCCCCCATGACTTAGGAAACTTCCATGTTTCAAAGCAGTTCAATTTTGCCCTGCAAGGAATTGGATCTCCTCTGTGGGATGCTCAGGGGATGATGGTCTGATGTGGGATTACCAGTGGGGAACAACACTGTTTATATAGATGCAACTTATTCGAACACGTGGGTAAATCACACACACACACATGTTGAGGTTACAACGGTTACAATATCCTAGTGCAACGTAAATGATTGTTTTTTCCCCTGGTGCCCTGGTGAACCCCTAGGATCCGGTTAGGTTATTAATAGACAGGATATAGTCTAGGTTATCATCATTTTACGATAGTCTTTACGGGGGTTATCACATACTTGGTGATAGTCTATTATCAGGGAATGAAGAACATATATGCTGATAATTTTGGAAGTATTTTCAATATATCTTATAATTGAACATTTTGTTTTTTTAATGCAACATGTACATTGGATTTGTTTTATTTTTTCCATGTGGTTCTCAAGTTTTGTTTTCGTGTTTTTTCTTGTCATTTTTGTAATTGCGCTGTCTACTGCAGAGACGATGTTGCGCAGAAGGCTGGATCAAATTGTCTTTGATTTCAACCAACAGTCTCTGCAGATAAATTAAAATATATGGTTTATTATTTTAATTAGTTATCACTCTGCATACATGAGTGCAAAGAAATAAGTAGATTAACTTTCCTTTATATCATATTTTCGTGTCAA
This sequence comes from Cladocopium goreaui, assembly GCA_947184155.2. Lineage (NCBI taxonomy): Eukaryota > Dinophyceae > Suessiales > Symbiodiniaceae > Cladocopium > Cladocopium goreaui. Next base: position 210,827 of record CAMXCT020002112.1, on the reverse strand, counting down.
TAAATTTTAAAAAAAAGTTTTGTTGCATTTAAAGTTTGATTAAAGTTTGTTTCAAACTTTAAAAGATTAGATTCAAAGTTTAAATCAAACTTTGAAATTTTATATTCAAAGTTTTAAGCAAACTTTGAATATTAAATTCAAACTTTGAATAAACTTTGAATAGAAACTTCTTAAAACTTTGAATTCAAAATTCAAAGTTTTAAAGTAAACATTTTAAACTTTGAAGATATATTCAAAGTTTGATTTATAAATTCAAAGTTTCAAATCAGTCATTTAAAATTTGACAAGTTACCTTTCAAAGTTTTAGATATTTTAATATTAAACTTAAAATAATACCTTCAAAGTTTCTAATGTTAAATTATAAACTTTGAAGGTGAACCTTCAAAGTTTATTATAAACTTTAAATTCTATTTTTAAAGTTTGAACTAAACTTTGAACAAAATTTAACTTCACTTTTTCGATTTATGTAATATTTGTCAAAATTTGTACTAAAAAATCATTTTTTATTTATATATATGATAAAACATGTTGCCTCATTTGGATTCAAGTTACCATGTGTCAGATTTCAAACATTTGTCTTCCAAAGCAATCCAAGGATTCAACGTCAGCACATACTTTGGCTCGTTACCTGATTCTGGTGAAGCATCGACGCACACAACTGATTTGGAAACACCAAATGCACACTGAAATGCACAGCAATACTGCAATTTTAAGCGCGCTTTAATTCAAAGCGCTAATTCAAAGGAAAATCTGCACTTTCAGTGTCATGCATTGAGTGAAAAAAAGTTCCGTCATTGGAATCAGACAGGTTTTTTCGTCATCTCGTTTCCGTTTCCAGTGTCCATGTCCTTCTCCGATTTTCACAAATTATCTTGTGTGTCTACTTTTTTTTAACAAAGACTAACCTTGCAAAAGCTTATCGTGATTTCGTGATAAGCTTTCGAAATAATCTATATAGACTATCATCAAGAAATCATGGATGATAACCTAAAAAGACTATTTATAACCTAACCGGATCCTAGGGGAATGCAGACTGCCAATGACGTATTGTTTTTTCTATCATTAATGTAGTGCGGTTCATTAATGCAATGTTGCGTTACGTGCGTTTACCCCAGTTATCACCCATGTTTCTTGGTATATATATATGTGTATACATGTATCATCATGTACCTACATGATTCTATATGCATTTCATGCGTACATGGTATGGTGTTGCGTTCAACATGCAACACAGCCCAGGATCACAAATTCGGATTCATTTGGACACTGGGATCCATACTCCGATGACCGCTGCTGAGTTCGGAAATGGTTCATCAGATATTTTGTTTGGGGTTGGGATGCATATTGTCAACACAAGCACAATCATAAGCTAGGTGCGACAGCTACTTCCTTGAAACCCCTGTTTCCAATCATTTCTAATCAAAGGGATTGGAATTCTCATGGCCAGGATTGTGTACGCGTAACACTCACTACCCTCCCAATTAACACACCTGAGCAGCATACATTTTACACGTAAGTATCAACTGTTGTAGGTTGTAGATGTGTTTTACAACACATATGTGTATTTTTTACATGATAGTTATATCATGTTATATCCAACATGTTGTATATTTGACCTCTTGGTGTGTGTCCAAATTGTATTCAACTTGTAATCCCCTTCGCCGTGTTTCGTGATGGATCTAGTCATTTGGAGAGCCCCAAAAATCGGCGAGTTTTTTTTGTGACAAACGATGACCAAGTTCGATAGCTCTACCATAGATTATATCATAGATTCTTTCCCATAAGATCCATGTATGCTATACTGTATATGGTAACATTTACCATCAATATTACAATATACCTCAGTCATGTTAGCATTAATATACCAGCACCATGGATCCTATGGGTATGTTGGTTCACCTCCTTTTTGGTCCACCGCGATTCGATAACTCACCGCACTTGTCGTGAAAAGAGGACGCAACGTTGCGCGTCTCGTTGCGCAGGAGAAGCATGACCCGGAGTACGGCAAGGAATTGGTGCTGCACTACCTACCACCCACTCCCGTGACGTGTCGTCCATCGTGGGCCATTGGGATGAACCCGTGATAAGTCAGTAAGTCACCCCATGTCACCCCGTTCATGGAATGAGAAACCCCGTTCATCTTCATCATTGATAGCTGGGTTTCAGGGCTGTAACTGAAGGAGATATCATGAGATATCATATTTATAATCGTATAAAATATTGCTTGGTGGATTGAACATTTTAGGTTTCAACCAGACTTGGGATAATTCTTTGAGATTACTCTAATATGTTTGGGAATGGGTGCCAATGTTTAAGACCAGAACCAGTGTGTATATTATAGAATGAAACAACGCAAATGGACCAACAATATTGTTTGGATTTCTGTACATAGTTGGGCATGCCTCGAAATGCAACTTGGCTCAATACCCTTTTCCAGACACATTTTGGGATAGCCTTTTCGAAGCCCAGATTCTGGCAGATTCTGGCAGTATTTGTGAAAGTGGAGATAGCTCCAACATCCAAGACTTGTTGGGACACAGACACCCCTATTTTTGGCCGCAGACCTCGATAATCTGTGGTTTTGCTTCTAATAATCCTGACGCACAGGGTCATCAGTGCGTTTGTTATCAATGACTTTCCTATGTGCGCTGAAAAAACGATGCTAAATGCAATTTGGGTATATGGGACCACAGATTTTACTACGTGTGTAGTAATTATTAAGTATCCAATTCTTTGGGTACCCATTTTTGGCCTTACCCATTTCTTCTTTTGATGACCTGGGGATGCGCTAATCCAACAAGCACAGGTGCCCCACCCAGTTATGTTTGTTGGTTTTTAAGCGAATATAACTCCATGACTAGTATAGATACTTCCCTTTTGTGAACCATATTGCCATAGGAGTTATTTGCGCCCCATAGAGCTTGGAAAACATGATTTCAAATCGTGGGGTGAATACAATAATCTGTGTTGAGCAGGTTTCCAAGCCATTTGGCATTCCATGTTTGTGTGGTGTGTTCACTCCCATGTATTGGGACGTTGACATTCCCCAATGATTTTGGCTTGCATAGCGGGCTCACCCTGGCCATTCTCTAGGCGTATTGTGGGTAGAACCAGCACTATAGCAAACCCAAAAGACTCTGTTCTATCCTTCTTGGTGGTAACTTTAAAGTTGTTTCAATGAAAATTTGCCATTGATAGATGCACTTTCCAATGGACCATTGGAACAAATTGGATCGGCAATTCTGCCCTTATTTTTCACCCTGATTCAGCCCTGTCCATTTGTTTGCATGAGCCTTTTCCCTTCAAAATGCAGGGTTGTTGACCGTGCAACCCCGTATGTGGTTCAAATGTGGCACCCAAAGCGGCGCGACAAAATCCCAGGTTTTATGACTATTTTCCCCAGGAGCATTGCCATATGTCCTGAGGGTAAATCCATTTTTTTTAAATGATACCCTCTGGTTATGACTAACATAGCCATGGGAAATGACCCATTTATAGATGGTTTACCTATTAGAAATGGTGGTTTTCCATGGCTATGTTAAATAACCAGATGGTAATCCAAGGCAACAGGGCAGATGGGTATGGGTGAAAGAAGTTTTCACACCCAAACATATGGTTCGCAACATTTTGTGGCTGCCCCAACTTCGGGCTGCGTGTCGAGGACATGCTGCCCGAACTCTACCAGGGGTATTTCCAATGCGTCCAAAGGCGGGCTGAGCATTGGGCACGGGATGGCCCAGGGCTATGTAACCCTGGCAATTGTGAAACATCCCACGAGGTATACGTTAAAAACATTGTTGAATACAGTTATGGCCCTTTACTAAGTTATATATATATATATATACGTATATATATATATATTATATTTAAGTCAGTTATAACACCCTTTATAGAAGGATAACACCACTTATAACAATCATTTACAACTGGTAAAGGGTTTTAACTGCATCATTCATTGAAAGTACCATTCCCTACCACACAGCCCCTTCTACTTCATTGCTTGGCTATCGCTCCCAGAAAAAAGGCCCATGGATTCGTTTGAGTATACAACATTATAAAATATCATATGTTCCCATGGTTTATCATTATCTTCCCATTGACGACTACACTTTTGAGGCTATTACCTAACCATTTCAGACGTTCCTAGCTTGGGTTTTTCCCAGGATGATGGATGATCCGGCAATGGACCCTATTGTTTGCGCCACTATCGCGAAGATTGCTTTGAACACGTGGCTGGGCCCGAAAGATTTGCTCGTGAAGATATAGATGTCGATGTTTCGGGCTGCGGAGTGTGTACTTGTGGATGATTCAATTGCCGTATGTATTCACTTACTAAGTGGAACTGCACCCCAAAGTACTTATTGGTCAAACATGTTTTTCCTTAGACGGAGAAATCATGAACGAACATGTTTCAATTTGCAAAAAGTAATATGAGGCCAACTCAGCGTGTTCCTTGTTGAGGTTGTAGATACTTGCAAGGTAGAGATTTGTGATGCCCTTTTTCCATGCTGGAAATTCAACCAAATTCCTGTGGCTCAAGATTTGGTTTGCACCAGTATTAGTTGGCAATGGCTGTATGCACCGTTTTATTGTTACAGTACCGTCCGGTGATACTGTATCAAACATGGCTTGCTGCAAAATCGTCCATTTAGTTCGATGAATTTCCCGGCTATAATTTTCTATTTAGTTCGGGATTTGATTAGTGGAGGGTATCCAAGTAGTTAGGGATATTAGGGATTATCCTCATCCATTATGGGAAACTCAGTTACAGTAAACCAAACAGCATGACGGGATGACAAAAGCTTTTGAACACTGTGCTGACATATTGTTTAAGACAGTCATGTGTACATCTCAGTCAGCGTGCATGTCCAACGTCCCGTCCATCACTTGTGTCCTGTCCAAATCTCGCAGCGAAAGGCACGACACGGTGTCTAGCAGGTCAAGTCCCCCATTTGGATGAGGGGTAAGTGTACTGGAAAAGACGGAAAAGAACACTTGGGTAAATCACGTATTTCTTGTAGAATTCTGATGAATTCTACACCATCTTGTGGGATGAGGAAACCTTTGGCAACGACCCCCGTTTCAACAGCACCATTAAGTATGGTCCCAAATGTGTAGACAACCTTAGTTGCTAAACCATGGATGTTTTGGGGAGTGTTTAGTATGAATGGGGGAAGATAAAATGATATATATATATAGAAAATACGTATATATATATATAAATACCTCTGTGATATCCCTACTATGTGTAGTAGAGTTTTATGACCACCTCACTGCGACGTCTCTGGATTCCTGGCCAGGAATGGAAACTATCCCAAAAATGCCTTATTTCAGGTTAGTGATTTATTGTGAAATTATTATCTATGTATATACATATATAATATATATAATATAATTTAAATTTAATATAATATAATATAAAATATAATATAATATAATATATATATAATATCATATAATATATACAATATATAATATATACAATACATAATATATACAATATAATATATATATATATAATATGTATATATATTATATATATATATATATATTTAATTAGTTGATATATTTTGTATCACCATGATATTCCCAGTATATCTCTACTTGGGAGGCGCACTTCCAGTTACAAGTACTATAGATAATTATAGATATACCTCATCATAGTTTCAGGCGTCAAAACCCCAGCTTATGTGGATTCGAATCCCATAATGATACCATGTTTTCCACTTCGGCCTGCACCCCCAGGTATAGCCTCATTATAACCATGTATATCCCCATTAAACATAGTTATCCTATATGAAACCAAGCTATATCCTGGGTTAATCCCACATGAGAAATCTGTAAAAGGTGGTGCCCCCAGTTATGTTTGCTTCATAACCCCGATAGTTATTGGACTTATTAGCACCAACTTAGCTATCAGAAATCAGCTACAACCCCCACTAAAAGCATCTAAAAACCACATTTTGTTTGGGTTGAATCACAATTTTCCTAGGGTTTCCTAGGGTTTTCACCATTTTCCTACGGTTTTTCCTATGGTTTTCCTCTGGTTTTCCGAGACCCTGATTGAGGCTTCATCCCATGGCTGATGGCAATGGCCGTGTGCAACGGATGATCTTCCAGCTGGTTCTCTTCAGGCGGCTCAGTTCGGAGGGAAAGAAAAAAGGGTGATTGAACTGGCAAAAAAAAAACTGATTTATAGCGACGGACAATCACTTAGAACATCCTCTGGAAAACATTTCATAACATTTCATGTTCTAAGTGATTGTCCGGCACTATATATATATATATATCTGGTGATTTATAACAGTAAAAATACTAGAATGGTCTGATTTATATAAAACTGGTGATTGATAACCGTTGGCTTCAATACTAGAATGGTCTGACTTGGTTGGTTTGTGGTATTTTAGGAAACCTCCATATACCCGCTGAGATGAGTTAGAACTCCTATAACTAGTTGGTTAGATATCATGAAGTAATCCCAGTTACAGTATAACTGCTTTTTGGGGCTATACCCTCTGGTAAACTAGCAGTTTGCTATAAAACATCACCATCTTTAATAGGTGAATCAAGGAACTAAATGGGCAATTTTCAATAGCGAACCGTTAAATTACCAGAAGGTAAGCAAGAAAAAATGATTGATGCAGCACAAATGGCGACTAAATTTCCAAAAACAATGGTGGTTTAAGCAAGCAATTGTTGTGACTTACTCCAGCAAAATGGGGATTTGACTTTGCTGAAATAACTTAAGCAGCAAAAATAGTCATTCAACCAAGCAAAAATTGTGATTCAGGCAGCAAAAACGGTGGTTGGTCAATTCCCCCACAATTCGGGGTAGCTATATATCCTATCATATTTTTTATATTCTATCACGATCACACATCTTAATTAGAGTCTAAGTCGAAGTCGATGTAAGCCATGAAATCCAAATGTTTGATGGTTAAATCTTCATTGATTTTGTTATGTCCCAATTTTTTTCCCGAAGAGATCTGCAGCCTCTCGTATTAGAGGTTCCGACGATTGAGCAGTGTTCTAAACCATCTGTCATTTCATTGGACTGCTTGGTTGATGTTATTTTCCCAAAAATGGTTTTATATTTTTTGATTACATATGATAGTGGGGATCATGTTTAAAGCGTAGTCAGTATAATCCTCCGAAGTAATCAGTAGTCAACCAACAGAGCTCGACCGCAGCCAGGTTCAACTTTTTACCGCGGGTGAACATCCCAGTCTCTGTGGTGATGCTTCAGGAGGGAACTGGAGGAAGAACTGAGGAATAAGTGGTTCCAACTGTTCTATCACGTTTTTGTGTTGTATAAATTAAAAACAATGGAAGCAACAATTGATGAAAAGTCAAACGTTCTTGTTTGTCCCCACTGTTTTGCAATGTAACTATATGTTCACATTTAAAAAGGTCCGTGTGCCCGTGGGGCTCTGAGGGGTCTTGTTTGTTGGGTTTGCCTCCGTGATATCCCCAGCATACCCAGCAATGTGTGCTTGCAAAGTTTCCAAGATAGCCTTGATGGTGTGTAGTCAGGCACTTGTGTGTGTGCCACGGTCAAAACCTAGGTGAATTGCTTAGATTGGGGATTGTAATCATTATATACATATATATATACACATATATACCTAAGGGGTATTTATATGATCATTTTTAGGGTTCAACATGTTCCAGCTATGGGATGGATGACCATAAACCATAACCCATATGCAAACTGCCCAGTTGGTCATGTGTTAAAGTGAACCACATCACAAGCCCCCATACCTAAAATGGGAAAACCACACGGAAAATAAATGGCCAATACAATATGGATCAATGGACATGCCAAGAATGACAGACTGATGTGGGAAACCTAGCTCCAATTGGAAAATGGGGATCCAAACAAAAGCGACACACACACACACTGTTGATTTTTGGAAGTGAACTGCAATGACGATGTGGTTGTACATGCCTGGTAGAATTCCTGAGTCCATCATCCTTGATAAACAGGTGAAACCAGGTCCAAATCATTAATCGGCAAGGTGGTTCTTGGGTTAGCCACATCCCATCGCGGAAATGGAAAGACATGATTAGGCAGGTACGTCGATCCAGCGTCCCGGATCGATATCACAGAATGTCATAGCCGTCTTCGTTGGCTGCAGAACTATGACATTCCCTGCAGTCCCCTGCTGTTAAGTAGTCTTTGGCGCATGAATTCGGAAAACATAACGTGCATAGTCTTTGGCGCATGAATTCGGAAAACATAACGTGCATAGTCATCAAATGTCCAGCTGTAGTTTTCTGCATGTGAATAGCAGTGTACACACACAAAGGCCTTCACATGGAAGGCAAATTCTGAAAGACTGCCTAATGAAGCAAGCAGATCACGTCAATATAAGCAACGTTGAACTCATTCGAAAATGAAATTCATGCTTGGGATTAGGTGTATACGCACCTGCATCTTCATGGACAGGTCTTTCCAAAGAAGGCACTCTGAGGTAGCGGCGTGTAGAGCAAGTAGACCACGTAGATCAAAGAAATCGCGATAAATAAAGTCGAAATGGAAAGGACATGGTTAGATTAAAAGGTGTTAATTGTTATTGGCGAAATGATTGAATATGATGCAATCCAAAGTTTGTATTAGCGAAATAATTGAATATGATGCAATCCAAAGTTATCGTGCCCTTGTCCCTCACGAACATCAACTGTTTGTTGCAGATTGCGCAACACTTTGCGTGTGGAGAGCGGTATACACATATATACATATGTCTTCATAAGGAAGGTGACACTTCTGGGTTGCCGACGCGTGGAACAAATAGAGCAAGGACAGTATGACTTTGGAGTGTTAAAAAGTGAAGAGAACTGCACTTCAATTGAAACATGGATACCACGAAATGAAATGGACACAAATCGATTGTATTCTTGTTCTTCCACAAATCCGTTTAAAATGAACGTTTATTAGTTGTCTATGGACGAAGGGCAGAATTCGCCAAAAACTGAGATTCCGACGCGTAGAACACGTAGGTCAGGTGGTTGAGATAGAACGCAGTGATGAAAAACAGTAAATGGATTGATTAAATCACAGTTATATGATACTTAAGCCAGTGTGTTGCAGTACCGTGAACCATATAGAGTAGAACAACGGACGTAAACTAAGCTAGTGTGTTGCAGTACCGTGAACCATATAGAGTAGAACAACGGACGTAAACTAAGCTAGAGAACTGAATATAATCAATTACGGAAAAACCAATATCACACTGCGAGCCAGGCGTTTTGGGTGGGATGTTGCAGAAAACGTTTGAACAGTTGCAACAGTTGCAAAGTTGCAATTGGAATGAAAAGCACAAAACCCAAATGCAGCTACAACGGCTTCTTTTCAGTCAAACGGTGTCAATTGTTGTCTGGTCCATTTGTGTCCAAAACTGCGGGCAATCGAAATGATCTGAGGAATGCATTCGCGGTATCTAGGTTCCTGAAGGGTATGAAGGGCGAGCAGGTCTTGAACTTGAGGAAGTTGAAGTTCACGAGGAAAAGTATTTTGTAAAATTAGACGTGTTCGAGCAATGAGACCTGTATACATGGAGCTTCTAGGTCCAAAACCAGCGGAAGTGCGTATCACTGTGTCCCAAGGCAATACCGATGTAATGGTACGTTGATGTGGATTGATGTTGAATCCAAGTGCATCAAAACCCTGTATTTCTTCCAAAAGAATGGGCGAGGTGTAGAAATCTAAATTCCAAAAGCAAGTTTGTCGAAGGCGATCAGTGAGTTGTTGTGGACCCAAAAGCAGACGATTGTCAACATAACGAAAGGAACTAAAAAGTTTTCCAGAAAAAATGGCTTGTCCAAAAAGCATGCTGTAGGTGTGCTCTCGATGTAGGGCAACTAGTGAACATACAACTGGGGCCCACTGTGAGCCCATAGATGCGCCTTGTATCTGTCGGTAGCTAACACATCCCAGTGAAAATAAGCTATGGCGAAGGAGGTACTTCGTTAAGTCAACAATGTGGTTGAGTGTAATGATATGATGCTGCTTGCTATGAGCTCTCCAACGTCCTCGAAATAATCGTTGTGTCCTTTCTAGCTTGCGTGAAGTAATGTTGAGAACTTGATCCTGTGGGCATTGTTGAAGGTCAATAAATCGTTGGACTGTGAATTCCACGCTGTTGATGATACGGTCATGAGAAACTTGATTGTAGAAACCAGCAATGTCCTGTTGTAATATATCCAAGGTATCCTCCAGGTCGTGGATTGCAAAAATGTGTCGTACAGCTGTTAGTATAGATTCAACGTCTGTGAACTGCATGAGATTGGTGAATACCGGTCTACTGATTTCCAAAAGTGCTGTAGCAAGACACCCACCTAGTTTCATTAACCAAGAATGCGAGTAGTCGACAATGGGTCTTGCTTTTTCAAATTGGCGTGTGGGTTTAGGCAAAAGGTAGGCTGTGCTCAAAGCATATTGGAAGTTCAGTCCCCAGCGATACTGCTTTTTAATCCAAGAAGGCACATTCTCCTGAATATTTGTCATAATTTCTTCTGCACCAAGATGTGACGGTCGAAATACTGTTGTATCGCCAAAAGTTTTTTGAAGTAGAATATGGTACTGAACTGGGCACATCAGTAATAAGGAGTTGGGAAAATGATCTGCTGGAGTGGCAATAAATAGACTAAGTAACTGGCGAAGTTGACTTTGTCGACGATGTGTAGGTCCATGTTGTTGTCGAAATAGTTTCCATTGTTGATTCAGAAAATATTGCCAATATTGTTGAAGGTGTGCGGGTAAACGCCATTTTCGTAACCATTTCTCGAATTGTTCTGTAGCTTGATAATGGAATATCCGCCATGTAGGTGCCACTTCACTGCCCGCGTGGTGACGAAATTCTGGAATATCTGGAAAGCATTCTGAGGCCCAGGCGACAATATGTGGAGTATTCTTTTTCTTTTGTTGAATATGGCTTGGAAATCGATTGCACGTGCAAGTCGGTGTTCTGTCTGGATACCACCATTTCAGGAATCGTCGAAAATTGAAAAGTACTTGTCCCCAAGTCTGGTTCTTTATATGGATGATAGGTGCCCGTGGTTTGTGAAGAGGTGGAAAATGGATACGATGAAAGAATGTGAAACCAAGCATCCACTTTCGAATATTCTCAAACATAGCATCATCTGGAATATGAAGTCGCAGCGGAATATTGACAGGTGGAGTCGTAGTATGCCGAAATTCCAATATCAATCTCAACTGACTTTGACATCGTGTTCGAAATGGTTCATTCACAAATCGGGACAGTCGCCATAGTAGAAAAATATATGGTGTTGAAATTGAAAATTGTCGAAGGTGTGCAGAAACATGGAATTTTTGTATTGTATCAGAGCCCAAAGCATATAAAATGCGATATTTATCCTCCAGCGTATTATGCGTTCGTTGTATTGTCACTGCGGTGGTACGAGTGGAACCGTTCATTTTGTTCCAACGTTTCATCACTGTCTGTCCCATTGTCACATTTGTCTTTGTCGTAGGGAGTGTGTAGTGCTGGCGCTGGATGTTGTATTTGCGCAATAATGGTAAAATGTGTGGCCAATTGAGTGTTGGACACAACTGTTTTTGAAGTGCTGTTTCTACTGCAAGTACGTCTGTTTTGACGTACTTTAAGGGTATGCCGACATAGTGCCAAAAAGTGCTTGTTTTATGCCAGAACTTGAGAGCTGGTTCATAATATGCCAGTTGATGTCTTTCCAACTGTCGGTATTTTCGAAGTCGACTTTGTTCACGTTGAAACATATCCAAATGTGTCGAGCCAATGTAAAAATATCGGTGGAACAAAGAAACCTTCAAGTAAACAATGGATGTGCGCATGAACCACTCAAGAGTGAAATTGTGAGGAACTCGATGTGCTCGCAAAATGGCAACGATTCTTTTCCGAAATCGTGTAGTGCACTCATGTATCAAAATTGTCACGCACCACTGAGCTCGTAGCCAATACAAAAGGCGCTGAATTTCCCATGACATTTCGGTGTTTGATAACATGAATTGAATCAGAATGGTAGCTAATACAAGTGTGCTAAGAAATTGCCGAGCTCTATTGGTCAAACTGCTGCCCGGTGTTACTCTGCTCAGTAGTCAGTGTTTGAGGAATTGCACCGCCGCCAAAAGCTTGATCTGTTGTTCATGTTTCATCTTGTTGACCTTAACTGTACTGAGGCCCCAGTCTACTAGGATCTTGTCAATCGCCGGTTGTTCATCTGGTCCTGCTGCTGTGAGTTCCTCTTGGATAGTCTGTGTCAAAGCCTGTAGATTTTCTTGATCACTGTTGGTCAAATTGCCCTGAATCCAGTCGCGAATTTTGGCGGGGGTGCCGTCTTTGGGACTGTTGGAACTGAGAAGAGCTGGTTGAGGTTGTTTCCGACGATGTTGGTCCAGGGGTGCTTTGGATGCGTCTACATTACCAGGTCTCACAAATGCATCCATGGGTCCCATGGCATTGGCGTTGGGACGGGCTGGTGCTGATGGTGCTGGGGGTGGATTGCCTGAAGTACTCTGCGACATCTGTTGTTTGAGAAGGGCATTTTCTTCCTTCAACTTTTCCATCTGCTCAAGCATCTGTTGGTTGGGGTCTTTTGGAGCTTTTGATTCCACAAATTTGACAATTTCATCGCCAAACTTCTTGATGGTATCCAACTTCGCATCCCAATCTTGTTGTACTCCATCGTCTTTGATACCCATGATTTGGTGGAGGTCCAAATGAGGATGTTTGTAAATCTCTCTGAAAAAACAGAGGTCCACAAAATAGCATCTACTTTGGATCGGAAAGCTTCAAATGACACATAGCGTCCGTTGGAGATCAGTCGCAACGACCAATTTGATGAACCTCCACTGCAAACCTCATAAGCTCGAATGTCTTCCACTGGACGGTTAGCGAGTTGTTGTTGCCTAGACCACTTGGTTGCCTCTACCACCTTGGGAAAACTCAATCCATATTCTTGGGTGGTGTCATAGTGACTCTCTGATGTTTTCCATTTGCTGCATACTTCAAACGGAGCCGGTCGAAATTCATGCACTCCCTGTGACATAGTAGACCTGCGTGGAGATCTATTTTTCTCATATCTGGATCTAGAACGATCTCGAAAATGACGAGAACCACGTGATTGACGAACTGACCGGTCTCTAGAGTCGTGTCGAGAATGTCGAGCAGGATGGCGAGAGCGAGACTGACGAGGAGAATACATGAAGGTATCAGGAATCAATGGAGAAGGACCAAAGACTGATCGGACGATCAACTGACACTACAAAAACTTGAGCACAGGTACTATCGCCAAAGAACTTGTATGCTGTGAACGAAAGCGTGCTAGGGAGAAAACGATACAAAAGGAACAGCAATACGTTCGACCACATCCTGCAGGTTGAAAAAGAAGAACTTATCATTTCTGAATACCTGGTTAATGCACAGAAAAAATCTGAAAAACCAAATGCACGATACAGCGTTGGGTGCAGGTACACGTTTTTTGATGCCTGTGAGTGAGTGGAGAAACTGAACGGTGAAACAGGGTTCCCTTATACTGTATGGCGATCGTCGACGTATGTAGCAATACTTTGCAGTGTACACAAATGACTTTTGAAACACCATCGCTTGTCTCCCTGACCATGGACCGCGTCGTAAAAGAAGCTTGCTGCCTGCTCTGCGACGACACCGCCCTGGTGAACTGTAATATGATGATGTTGTCGACTATGGGCAACTCCTACAATGCTTAGAGGTTTGTTTCCATCTTGACAATGGCTGTATTTTGCTGCTTTTACCATAGCTGCAATTATACTTGCTGTTTCAGCCTTGGGGTCGTTTCCTTGGATCATGGCTCCTCGACAGTAGAATCCAGGGACAGGTAACCAATCTGTGTCTGATTCATCCACTGCGGATGGGCGAATGCATCCATCTTCCAAAATGCCGCATGCTGTCAATAATGAACAATTGTGTGCAAAGGCATATTTGCTTTTTGTGTCCATAGTGCCTTCGAGGAGTTGAAACGGAAACGATTTCAATTCGACAGTCAGAGCAAATGGAACATCCTTGTCTCGAAAATGAACCAAGACTTCTCCAAACAGTTCAGTATTGTCTGCATGGATAGTAAACGCTTTGCAAAGGAGTGCACATCCGAAGCGTATGGTCGGTGTCATGTTCTTACCTTTCTCCTGTAATTGTGCCTGAATTTTCTGAAGGAAGAATTCAGTGAGCGGTCCTGAGACCATACTAAGTTGAGGTTCTGTCAAAAATCCACGACTAGGTGAGAAGTAATCGAGGTTGGGGACGAACTTGGAGGCTGTCACGCGCACTTTCTGGAGCACGAGAGCATTCTGAACACGTTGTTTCGTAAGTACAATATCCGATCGTACACGAAGAACAATTGCATAGTATACTTGGCCCCAATCGACTTTGTCCGACTCATTTTGGAGTAAAGTTGTACATGTAAAACCAGCAATGCATGGAATCACAAAACATTTTCGGAGGATAGGATGTTGTAGTTCCACTACTTCCTCACCGTTTCTGCCAACCGTGAATCGCTGTAGAAATTTGAATGCTGTCTTTCCCTGTGGAAGATAGAAACTACTAAATTCACCATCATCACTGGTATGTTTGCATTCTCCTGGTTTGAGCGTGTTCACCTTTACTCTCTTTAGTGGTGGTCGATCCACTGTGTTCTGATTTGACACGATAGGTTCATTGACAGAACTAACTGTTTGCATGGCATCACAGGGAAGTGGTTGATCACTACCTGAAGCCAACATGTTGCACATCTGAGGCATCGACGACCACATCTGCCATTGTAGTTGTTGATTCTGAAACTGTTGATCTTGAAGACGTTGTTGTGCCAAATTGGATTCCACTGTCATGATGCGATCCATGAGATACACTATGGGTCCTGCATGATCAATACTCTGAGCTTCCAATCTATATTCTCCTACAATGCCTTTGACAGTCAACGATAATCCGGATGGTGAAGTAGGCGTACGTCTTTCCGCATGTTCAGCTGGCAACGTGATGGGAACCGGTGATACTCCTGATTTTGCTGAGGACTCCGCGATAGGTTGTATCTTGGGGGTTGCTTGGTGAGGTCCATGTTCAACTGTACGTGAAGGATGTGAGGGGGGAGGTGAAGGAAGGGGACCGGGCGGAGTCTGTAGAACTGGTGCATGTCCGGGAAATGGTGAAAATGCAGGTGTCGCCCGTGGTACAAATGGAGCTGCTGCACACGGTGAAGACAGTGATACCATCGGTTGTGACGGAAGATACGCAACGGTAGCACTCAACGGCGGTCCATTGGCAGCTTTGCTTCTTGCATGGAGTTCCATATCGCGAAAAAGTCTGCTGAACGCGAAAGAAGAAATGAGTTGTTCAAGAATTGTCAGTACATTTAGCGCATGGTGTGTTATGACGAATGACGTGTAGAAATGAAAAGCAACAAATTGACTTAACATGTCAAAGAGCTTGCTATGAGCCAAGGGAATGCATTACCCAGATTGAAAACGCATCAAAATCATGTGTCAACTTGCGCATGATCGAAAGTGGTCAGTGTGGGATTCTGGCTTAGCCCACTGGCCATTGGAACATGCGCGCGGCCGACGATTTTTCTTGAATAACAAGACTATGGTCTCAATTATTGGATTGGTTTGAAGTGTTCGCTCAGTAGAAAACCTCGAAAACATGAATCAAGATCGTACACACATCTGCAGCGATAAGGTCCCTACCGTGTTTGACATTCTGCTTGGTTCGAGCATCACAAACTATGTGTGTCCGCGCACTTTTGTGATAGGTTTTCCTATATTCTAGATCTCTTCAAATTGATCTCTTGTCCTCACAATTGTAAATTGATTTGAAAGAGAAGGTGAAAACTCATAAAATGACAGTAAGAAGTAGGGTTCCCGGCCAATAAAATCCTTCGGCACATGGCCACCTTCGCCCTATGGGCACCATTCGCCCGTTGGGCACTCCTTCGGCTTATGCCACCCTTCAATTGTCCTTGACCCCCCTTCGGCTATTGCCATCACTTCTAGCAGCCCCTATGGCTACTCGCTCAACTTCTGCCTCCGTAGAGGGCGGATTCGGCACACTATGCCAAGATTGTTCTTCCCCATTAGGGATGATGAGGTCATGGTCTGTATAGGACACATGACTAATGCACACTGTTGATTTTTTGGAAGTGAACTGCAATGACGATGTGGTTGTACATGCCTGGTAGAATTCCTGAGTCCATCATCCTTGATAAACAGGTGAAACCAGGTCCAAATCATTAATCGGCAAGGTGGTTCTTGGGTTAGCCACATCCCATCGCGGAAATGGAAAGACATGATTAGGCAGGTACGTCGATCCAGCGTCCCGGATCGATATCACAGAATGTCATAGCCGTCTTCGTTGGCTGCAGAACTATGACATTCCCTGCAGCCCCCTGCTGTTAAGTAGTCTTTGGCGCATGAATTCGGAAAACATAACGTGCATAGTCTTTGGCGCATGAATTCGGAAAACATAACGTGCATAGTCATCAAATGTCCAGTTGTAGTTTTCTGCATGTGAATAGCAGTGTACACACACACACACGTTGAATCGATATCTCCATGCTCAATGACCAATCTGTCGCTCATAATTTGCCCAAATCGTAAGGTGCAACTGCTTCACAGCTATGTAAAGATCGGCATTTTTTTAGGTTTCCTGAAAAAAGGTATCCCGAATCATCCATTTCAGAAACCCGCAGGGTATGCGGCCGCACCCTGGACGGATTCATTTCAGCCGGCATGCCATGGCACTAGGACCGCACGGGCTATGAAGTGATGCAGCAAGGACATGTGGATCAGATGATGGCAGGCATGGTGGCCCCCGGGGCCCGATGATTTGTCAAATCTTCGAAGAATTTAGGTCAAATCTTAGAGGTGATAGATACACATACTGGTTGTTGGTTTCAAACATGTTTTATTTTCTATAGTATATGGGATGTCATCCTTCCCATTGACTAATATGTTTCAAGATGGTTCAAACCACCAACCTGAATATGATGAATATGTATATGAGATAAATATTTCCAGCTTTATAACATTTTATAACCAGGCTAACGAGTTGATTTATGATTTACGCAATTGGATGGGTCAAAATAGACGTACCTAGACCCCTCCAAGTACTAGTAAGAATTGTGTTCTACCCCATGGTTGTAAATGTTCTGCCAGTTTTCATGACTACATTGGAGAGTTTTGGTATTTGTTGTTATACTGGGCGCCATTCTTTGCAGTTGAAGGCCTTAACCAATTATTCTATGCTTATTTTCATTGGGTTATCATTAACCATAGATGGGATGACTTACTGACATCCATAACTGCTATTTCGGGCCATACAGTTATGGCCCAACTATAGCTGGTATTATTTCATGATATATAACCAACTAGTTATATATAGGAGTTAGTTCATCCCAGTTATAACTGTTAGGCCAGGGCCATAACTGTAGGTCAATGTCCTTGTTCTCCGATCGGCCCCCCTTTTTTTGTTGAGGCCTTCGACATCAGCTGTTACGCTTGGAGGGTGAGGCAGAAGACTCGTTCCTCAGCTTGAAATCGGAATATGGAGCATACTTAGAGGGTGCTCCATACATAAAGCATCGTTATATCTCTTAATAAATAGCTGATATACATACTTATAATGGTAAAAAATGGTATATCACCCATAAAGCATCGTTATATCTCTATATCCATACTTAATGGGGGATCTTTTTTGACCTGACCGAGGCCTTTTCCTGTGTTTCTCTGAACACATCGCAGCCCGGAGATTTGGTTTTGAGGATGACACTCTACAATGTGGTGCCCCAGTTCGTTAGCTAAGTTGGTTTGTAACTTCAATAGCTGTGGTTTATTGTAGATATATCTATACTTAATAGGTTTATACACCAATTTATAATTAGGGGGCCCCACATTGTACACATCTCTACACCAGTTCTACGCATTGCAAGAACCTAGTGGCCTTGAAGCAGCCGCATCTCTGTCCAGCGCTTTCTTCATTGCACTCGGACACGTGGTTCCCAGTCGGCAACCAGATCTAGTTCGCACAGCCATTGGCTCGTGCCCAGGCGGCTATACCGACATTGTGTTTGGCTTTCTCTGGTCGAAACTGTTGCGTGCCTATGAAACTGAGCTTGTTGCACATGATCTGATTGAGAAGATTTTGGTGTTTGCCTTTCCCAGCTTGGTATAACCCCATCTAAATATAACTATAAGTATCATACAATATTGTTAAAGCATAGTTATAAACCAACTTAGCTAAAGAACTGGGGCCCCATCCTGTAGATTTGGATCATATTGACCCACGAAATACAAGTTATGAGCCAGTAAGTCACCCCATGAGTGGTCAGTAAATAGCATGACTGGTTGGTGGTTTGGAACATGGCTTTTACTTTTCCATTCAGTTGGGAATTTCATCATCCCAACTGACGAACTCACATTTTTTTTTTCAGAAGGGGTAGGTCAACCACCAACCAGTAATTGTTAGTTGGGTCATCATATATAAAGTGTATGATAAGTTGGTTTATGAACCCCATTAACATCCATTAACCATGGTTTTATAATATATTTATATATATATATATCCCCATAGAACTCCGCCAGAGAAACTCCAACCAACGGCACCAGTCCGGGCACGCTTTGCCCAGGTTTCAGCACCTCCACGCCAATGAGACGCTGAAGGCGGTCTATTGCTACCAGGACTTCACCTTCGCAGTCAGCGACCTGGCTGACCTGGCTGACCTATGCCAGGAAGGGGGAAAAGGGGATGAAACCCTAAACCCTCCGGTAAACTATGGTAAACTAACATAGCTATGGAAATTATATATGTTTTTTTAGTAGGTAAATCATCTGTAAATGGGCCATTTTCCGTAGCTATGTTAGTTTAGTGGAGGGTAGTGTTGGTTTATAGAATTTATAACCCCCCAGTTTATCGAAATATTTTTTATGTGCCCCAAAGACGAATTATCCATAGAGATATGATATGAGATGGTTGCGAAATCCTGCGCCAGTTGTTAGATTCGGTAAAAAACATGCCAGTTTGTGCGTCTGAACGAAAGCAAACATTGAAGATAACTGAAAATAAACTAAGCAAATGGCAATGCTTTCGTGCATTTAAGTGCGACATCTAAGAATCAGATTTTTTTAAGCCATGTTTGTTTTCAAAGCGACGTTTGGACGCAGTCTGGTTTCTCCTGATCAGATGCAACAGCAGCGTGGGCCTTGTGGGACGGTATGGCAAAGGCGAAACTACAGTGTGAAGATGACCCGTGGAACAAAGATGATGATGTGGAAGAGGTGGACAGACATGCACAGCAACCAAATGCACACCCAGTCTGAGAGATCTATGGGATTGGCAACAGAGTCGTGAAGCTGCAGCTGCCAAAGCTGCAGAATTCGCCGCTTAGCATGTGTGCAGTGAATCCCAGTCTTCTTCGCAACCTTATGCGAAATCTGGTGGGTCAAGTGCCAACAAAGCCACGCCGAGTGTATCAGCGGCCTCAGCTATCTCCATCTGAGTGCCTTGCACCGCCTCCGCCTGGTTCTTCTTTGCCATTTGAGAAAAAATCATACGCATTGTCGTATTGGAACTCTGACAGACATTTTTTTCCAAACGGTAATCTTCATGAGCTCTGCCAGCTCTGGGATTTTTTTGTTTTGGAAGGTACCCCCAACTGATGAAGGAATTTGTCCATCCACGGTATGATGAGATACGTATTCCACTCACTGCTGGAAACTTTACTTCTTACTATAGCCCACTATGGAACCGCAGGGGCTAGTTACTTAGTAAGTGGATGTAAGTGGGTGAAAGAATAGCAGTTCTTGGATAATAAGGAAAATAATTTCCCATTTCCTACAAGTGACCCCTAAGCTTGTTGCTAAACCCCACTCATGGACCGTTAGCTCGATATATCATATCTACTACACCACCTTGTAGGATCAGAAAATCACCAGTTGGGCTGGAGAAAGCAACACCACAAGAAGATAAAAGGTGGCAAACGTCCCCGTTTACCCCAGAACACAGGAAAAACATCTAGGGCAGAACCAAGAGCCACCACTTGAAATCTACTCCAAGTTGTTTCATGTTTCTTTTGTTTTTTTGTAACCTTAATTGTATTCCAGAAAAGGTCTTGGGATGATATGAGATGTACCCGAGTTCGTTAGCTAAGTTGGTGCGAGTAAAAAAACTCTAATAACTTACATGGTTCATGACGGTTTACGGTAGACGACATATGTCAAAGGGTTTATGAAGCAAGATAAACCAACTTATGCTGGTTGGTGGTTTGGAACAGTTTTTATTTTTCCTATATATATATATATGGGAATAGTACTCCCAACTGACTAATATTTTTTAGAGGGGTTGAAGCCACCAACCAGTATAACCAGGGGGCACCACCTACCAGGTGGATCATTTGGCTGAGGGATTATCCGATTCCAAGGCTAAAACCGTTGGCACTGCCAGGCTGCATGACGAAACTGATGCAGAACACGCTGCCGGTCTTGGCCGCAAAGGCAATTGGGGAAATCCATGGAAATCCTGTATGAATGCCGGTTTTCATGGGAAACTCATCTATATTCATCTATACTGGTTGGTGGTTTGGAACATTTTTTATTTTCCCATATATTGGGAACAATCAACCCAATCCACTACTTGGGGAATGGATTGAGGGAATGTGTAGCTCATTTTTGCAGGGTTGCTAAAGTACTCCAAGTCAAGGTGAGTTACTTTCTGCTAACCTCAACAGTTTGCCATGGAAAATGGCCAAGAAATATGGAAGATGATCTACAACTGTTGGTCACTTTCCATGGCTGTGTGAAATTTGCGGAGGTCTATTTGCCATGATTACCGAAGCCATGGCCTCAAGTTGCAGATGATAAACATCATGATTGACCGAACTTAGAAAATGGTGGATTGTCAAGTTGATTCATCACTATTAACCTAATAAATCCTAATTATTAATCGTATTTGAAAACGTGGATTTTCCACTTTCCCGTTCAATCACCAGCGGGGAAATCTTCGATAGCTCCGCAGCACAACATATAGCTACTCCGATCTTGCGTCACATCATAGGTTTCTCTGAAACATGTATATATATATATACATATATATATATATTGAATCCTTAAAGAAAATGTGACGCATGAATCTGACTGGATCAACAGATGGTGAAAATATCATGAATCATGACTGTTCAACTTCCTAACCAAATACACTGTGTTTGAGACTGAAACCAATG
Organism: Cladocopium goreaui; assembly: GCA_947184155.2. Taxonomy (NCBI): domain Eukaryota; class Dinophyceae; order Suessiales; family Symbiodiniaceae; genus Cladocopium; species Cladocopium goreaui. Next base: position 189,590 of record CAMXCT020002112.1, on the reverse strand, counting down.
TTTCAGCCATCTCTTTACTGGTCAAGCCCCTGGTCTTCATGGTCAGTTGACCCATTTTCACCAATCCTCAATTAATTCAAAATGTTTGTCCAAATACCTTATATGTTAGTATGAATGAAAATCCCACTGTTATGGCCCTTAACAGTTATAACGGGGAGTACTTCATGATATATAACCTTATAGTTATAGGATGTTATAGGAGCTAGTTCATCCCAGTTATCACTGTTTTTGGGCCATAACTGCAATGGTTGATTAACGTTATTAACCCATAGTAGGATAATAACCAATTGTAGCATCATAACCCATTAGCTAGTTGCAGTTGGCCAATATTCACCAATCCAACTGATCAACAACTCAAATTATAGGTTTTTATGTTTTTTTCCAAATACCTCCCATCTGTTAGTTACTGTAATGAAACCCCCAATGGTTTAACACTTCAATCCAGGTTCCCCCCCGTTGTTTCTTGGTCGCCAGGCCTACTTCCTCCGCCGCTTCGATTGGCGCGTGGACGAACTGCTGAAGGACGACGCCCTGCTGCCGCCCAGGGCCGCCACGAAGCAGCTTGGTCGGGTGAAATGGTTCCGTTCCATGTTACAGAGGAAGAATAGGTCCCCAAAAAAAATGGCGAAGTGGTGACTGGGATAGATGTGGTTTAATGAATGGGATATAATGCTGATTTATTGTTGATGGGAGAATAGATCGCCTAGGGCAAATGTTTGCATGGATGATCCATACATGTGGAGCCCATGGTTTTCTGATAGGAAAATAAACTACAAAGAGTTGATTTTCAGGGCAATATTCATGGGATAGTCAGTTGTAAATGTGATAGTTTGTGATAGTTTGTGCTAGTTAATAGTTTGAAAAAATGGTGATACTACAATATCAGACGCCACCCTTTTTGTTCCATAGATGCCATAGTTATTATGCAGAACCCGCTAGTTAACCATAGCCATGAGACTCAGTGAGAAATGTAGTTTGTTTATGTTTGTTTGTGGCAGTTGATATCAATCCATATTGATGAATATGCTACAAACGTGCGTGATCACCTTTGCTGGCATATTTAGCTATACGTGACTGGGGCATAACATGGAGTAAATGTTGACAACTGGAATTCCAGCACCATGGAGCAAAGACAAGGATTTGTAATGTGAAAGCGGGATGAATCAACTGCGGTTCATGAATCAGGGGATTCCACGGAAGTATATACGATATAGGGATAATTTGGCACTTAAATGGTACCCCCGATAAAAAACAAAAACAGGGGAAAAGAGAAAACCGGAGTTGACATTATACATACCTGTTCCATCCTCCTCCCCCTTTTTGAATGTTTGATCAATGTGAATTTCAGGACCCTAAAACAGAGATACTGCACCATATAAAATATAAAGCCATATTTTTGGGGCATTTCCCCTTACATAGCCCTTATGTATGCACTATATATGGTAGGAACCTCCAATAAATTGGTACCCGTGCCTGTTGCATTGTTGCATGGCCATTGATTTGAAGAGGAAAACTGGGTTATCCGAGGGTGTGTTGTGTTTCCAAGAATATGTGTGCCATGAGCTCTTGTGGTTACATCGTCAAAGTCATAAGTCAAGACCGTTTGCCTAGGCCTTGTGCCTCTTCGTTTCTTCAAAGAATTGTGTGCGAAACCACCGCGGGACATTGCAGTCAGCCACGGTTTCACTGGAATTCAACTAGTGAATGAGCGAACACACAACTCGAAAAACAGGCATGACGGGCATGACAAGGTGCAGCTGGACACGGTGCAGGCCTGTCACTTGCATAGCAGCGGATCACGGCACGAAAGTCGCTTTAGGATTGGAGAATATGCTCAGCAATGAAGGCAAAAAGCAGAGGTTTCTGATGATCTTCGTGCTGGACACGGTGGAAAACCATGGCGGGTATGTTTGAAACCGGCTAAACTATGCTAAACTATCAAAATGAGTGATCTGAATGATGAGCGATTTTTTCATGATCTAACTGGTAAAGATGTCCTTTTCGACCAACGGTATGTGAAAATAAAGCATGCTGTCGAAAAGATGCTCTGCAAGCCTTCGTGGTGCCCCGTTTACGATAGCTAAGCGGGTGTGTAGCTCCAATAACTTGACAATGGTTTATGATATCTATAACAATAGCTATCTGGCTTTATAAACCAACATTTGCATAACATTACATGGTGGTTTATGATAGATATGTCTATATATACTTTGTAGGGTTTATAAAACAAATCTGTCACTGGGGGCCGCCACCTTGCGCTTTGGCTTCCCAGAGAGTCATAAGGTTAGGACAATTGCCAACTACTTGGTATATCCCAGATGCTCCATGGTGCTGGTTTATTTACCTACATTTGGGCAATTTTCAGGGCAAATGTTGGTAAATATTCCAGCACCATGGAGCATATGGGTATGTGCAGCTTGAAGGATGGCTACATGTTGAGTTTTTTGAAGGAATTCCATCAAATTGGATGTGAAAACGATGGGTTTGATCATGAAAAACTAACCCCATTTCCGGATGCATCCCAGAAGCCAACTGGTGGACGACCAAGGATTGCCAAGACCTTCAAGAATGATTTCAAGCCGTGGGTTGTCTTATCTCAAGGCGGGTGAAAGCTGGGCCATATTTGGTGCAGGGATTGAAGTCGACATATCATGCTGTTGGTTTTGTGATTAAATATGAATAAATATCCTTATATTTTATATTATATGTATATTAATGTTTCAAAGCTTAGTCAAAACACACTACTGCATATTGCATATACGTTACATATATATATATAAGTATGTCTCTTATAAACTTTTGCAATCGAATTGGGGTCTCAGGATCTAGATCATGGGTCATAGATCATCCAAATTTAAGTTTGATTTAATGGATAATTCCCTTTCACCCCTTCATGCTCTTGGTAAGTTTCCTGAAATTAATAGAAACTATTTGCCAGCAGTTTTTTCACCATTTTCAAGTTTTTCTCTTATTATTTATTTCATTACAAAATTTACTACAACTTTACTATTGACCTTAAATGGCGAACTGGATTGAAATGGTGGCCTTGGACCTCAACAATAAAAGATGCCATGTGTTTGAGGCTTGGATTCGGTTGATACAAAATGAATGTGAACCATATATGTAAAGTTTTTAGTCGATACTTTGGTCCTGATTAGGGTGTCTCTTCAGGCAGCAAATTGTGCTTGACCTTGGTTGAATGTAATTTCAAAGAAAGGCGCTTGTCAGGGAACTTCTTCGTCGCCAAGCGTTTTTTAATTGATGTTTGTATTGGGGCAGCGCTACAGATTGGACATGATTGGACATGATTGGACATGATTGGACAATTGGCTTCTTAGTGAAGGAGTTTGATTCTTATTAGTATTTTTAGGAACCTCTTCGGCGAGCACATGTTGATTTACGTTCTTATGTTGATACTGTTGATTAACTTTGCATGGTTTTGGTCCAAGTCCTGCTTTCAGATTCCAGGTCCGGGTGTGCGCGGACATCTGCTGTATAACAAATCTCGCACTTGTACTATAATTACAATTACTTTTTTCTTTACCTAGTTTTAACCTGCTTTAACATGTTTTTGGCTATTTGGGTGGATTTGAGCATTAATTAGCGGGCGGGGGAAGGGAACATTTGATATAAACCCTCTGTCCATTGGAGCGTTCAAAAAGCATGGGGCCAGACCATGGTAATGTTGTTTATAGTGCCCATCACCAAGTCCACACGATCTTCCAAGGGTTACCCAGGCAAGTTCCTCCCGATCACATGTGCCACCCATGGCCAATAAGTAGGGTAGGGTCTAGGGCTCAGAACTTTGCATTGAAGTCTCAGATTAGTTTGCCAAACACATCTCTGCAGACTTTGTGGACCTTTTTTCCGTTGCGGCCGATAATGGGGCATTAGATCTGCAGATTTGTTTTTTCGGCGGAAATTTGGGATCCCGTGACCCCGAATCGATTGCAAAAAAAAATGCGGACTTTAGTTTTTTGTTTTTCAGCGGAACTCCACTACACAAATTGTGTACCTGACTTCTGCTGAAAAAAATTCTCGGCGGAACTTTGTATTCAGACCTATGGTTCGGCGGAACTCATCTTCTGGTTTTGTGTAGTGGGCTTCTGCTGATTCAATGGTTTTTCCCTGGGATTTCTGCTGAACAAATATTTTCGGCAGAACTCAACATCACAAAATGTGCGCCTGAGTTCTGCTGATCCTGTTTTTTTTCGGCGGAAATCCAAAAATCTGGTGATGCATGCTGCATGTTCATTTCGCAAGGTGAAATTTATCCTTTACCATCCGCCATGGCAAATGATCTAGGATCCTGACTTTGAGGACCTTGGAGTTTTAAAACCGGTCTACCTAACCATGAAAATGGATTAACGCTTCTTGCTCGCGTGGGCATTTGGAATGTGAACAATGCATGCTGGGCACATGAATATGTTTGCAGAACAGAACGTACATCAAGATAAACCACAGAGATATAATTGTATATGTGGAACATAAAGTAAGTCGCTGTATGTTGTTGTTTTTTCTGTGACTATAGGTGGTTAGAATTATGCATGGGTTTCATTCAAAATCCTTTAGTTCATAAATAGAAATTATATATTTTCTGGTATTGTTTTTTTGCCATTTTCAAGTTTTTCCATCAGATATTTCAAACATTTTCAAACTGATTCCTGGCTAATGTCATTATTGACCCTAGCTGGTAATATGGTGAACTAGTAAAAGAGGCCATGTGTTTGAGCCTTTAAATTAGCTTGCTACACAATTAATGTGAATCATATATGTAAAGTTTTTTTTGTATATGGGTACTTTGGTCCTGATTAGGGAGTCCCTTCGACAGCAAATTGTGCTTGACCTTGGTTGGATATAGACTTTAAAAAGGCGCTTATCAGGGAACTTCTTCGCCAAGCGTTTTTTAATTGATGGGGCAGCGCTACAGGTTTGACATGATTGGACAAGTGACTTCTTAGTGAAGGAGTTTGATTCTTATTAGTATTTTTAGGAACCTCTTCGGCGAGCACATGTTGATTTACGTTCTTATGTTGATACTGTTGATTAACTTTGCATGGTTTTGGTCCAAGTCCTGCTTTCAGATTCCAGGTCCGGGTGTGCGCGGGCCTCTCCTGTATCACAAATGTCGCACTTGTACTATCTTGTACTAACTAATAGCATACAGTTTTACTTCCCAGGGCGTCCTAACTATGGGGAGCACTAGGATATGAAGAAATACATGGTTCAATTCAGACCTAACAGTGATGTCCCCAAATCAAAGTCAGCTGCCCCATAATCGACGGCCTTTTTTTATGTTTTGTTTTTTTTAAATTATTATGTCATCAAATGTAATTCTATATCAGTATGCATGTATATTTGTTTTTATAATTTATAACTGATTATCCTGTACAGTGATAGCCCTCAACGGTTGTAAATGGGAGATTACTCCTGAAAACTATGTTTGGAAAACTTAAAAGGAGTAAATTTTGCCAGTGCCATCGCTGTTAAGGGTCATAGGTCTGCATTCCATAAAATCAGTTTAAATCCCATTTAATCCATATAGTTTCCCATTAAATCACCAGTGCATCTCCATTCAATCATTATTTTTCTTGGCCCAACCCACCTCCCCTTCTGTTGGTAGGTCTTGAAGCTATCATATACATTTTTCCCCATGATATCATACCCCGCACCAGCATCTTTTTTGTTGATTCCCGAGGTCTTGAAACATAGTCAACTATAGTGTTTCCAAATGTTCACTGAATTCTTAAACCATATTCACTAAAGATGATCTGTGGTTGAAACATCGTCAACTCATGTAAACATCTCATTCATTGAACATTCAAAACAGATCTTCCATGGTTGTTGCGTTGACCTCCCCTTCGTTCCAGGTCTTGAAGTTGATCCATATTTACATATATATGTATACACATGGATTCCCATTCACATTGTTTCGTCAGCTTGTCTCAGCTCGTTCCAGGTCTTGAAGCTGATCTTCATGGATGGCTGGTGGATCGGCCTGCGTCGCATCCTGCACTTCTTGCAGACTGCCACGCATCCCGAGGATCTCTTCGGCTTGAAGCTACCTGGTGGAGCGTGGAATCCCTCGAAATGGTGAGAGATTCTCAGAAATCACGAAGAAAAAACATGAAAAGTTTATAAAAAGTGCAAGGAGTAGTGGCTGTGGTGCTTGGGGGTGAAGGTGAAGAGCCTCAAATTCCTATGGTTATCATCATGTTTCCTATGTTTTGATGGTCATTTCACGGCAAAAACACCATTTTCAGACACACTCAAGTAGATGGTTGTCAACTGAAGTGCAACATGCTGTGACCCCCCTGCCTGGTGGATAATGGATTGATACCCCACTTATCAACCAATGGCCCATGATCTCTGTAGTCAGCTCCAGCAAATGTTAAGATTATCTCATACGATCTCAGCACAAACTCAACATCCTGTTGGGGTTTTGGATATATTACTGGATCATAGAGATCAATTACTGAAGAGATCGATGTGCACATCATCAAATCAGTGCATTAAGCACCAAGTATATAGTTTCGGTTTTGGCGTTGATTGCACATACATCAAAATCATACAAAGAAAAAACAAACATCACAGTGAAACACAGCTTTCCTAGTAGCGACTGTGAACGTGTCCCCCCTGCATCATTCTGCATCCAATTGTCCTTCCTTGGTTCATTGATTCCCCGCCGAGTTAGTTGACAATTTTTTGTGGGTTTAAGGGGTCGACTCTTCACCACCAAACATTACTGTAATAAGGGCGAGTCTTGCTCAGCAATCATTGTGAGGTTCACGACAAATGACTCTGAACTCGTCCTGTCCGGGCTGTTCAACCAAAAAGACTTGAACACTCTTAAACCATCTTAAACCTGTTTACCGGAATTTATGATTATATTTAACACTAATACTGTGGATGTTTTGTCCCACAATAATCTCATGATTCACAGTGTTTCATAGGAATCCTAATAGTTACCATGCCTGGTGCAGGATTTCGCAACCATCCACAGTACCCTCTGGTAAACATACAAAAAACTATTGAAAATTGCCATAGAAATAGTTGATTTACCCATTAAAAATGGTGATTTTCCATAGTTATGTTAGTTTACCAGAGGGTATTCTCCAGGTTTCCCACTTCTCTATCTATGGCTTGGGGTTGCAAAAAAGTCACCGTTGTCACGGAGGCACAGAACTGAAGCCATGTCGATCTAACTAAGTTGGATAGTTTTCCATGCGTCAACTCAGTATGATTATATATATATATATACCAATTTAAATAGAAAACATTGGGCCGGAAGATCAACCTCAATGACATTCCCTCATAGCTTCGCTGACGGACGTCCCGGTGCCCTGAGGCGTTTGCAGAAGCGTCTCGTGGATTTACTGGAGAGGCACCGGCGCTGGAGTGGGTGCGATGTCAGCACAAAGAAAAGTCCATCCTATCCATATTAAACACATATGGCTGGTTGGGTGTTTGGAACATTTGTTATTTTCCATAATATATGGGATAATGCTTCCCATTGACTAATATTTTTCAAGATGGATAAAACCACCAACCAGATGGAGTCCTTCTGTAAATCTGATCTTATAATCATTTTAATCATATTAATCATGTTCTTCCATATGTTTTGATTGTTTTCCAGATGTCTTCCAGATGTCAGCCAATCTTAACCACATGACGCACCATCATGTTCCACATCCGCCAGATCGAATCGGCGGCGCTGGTTGATGTCTTCGGGGCAGCAAGCGCAGCAGCTTGGCGCAGCTTGCGTGTTTTGGATGTTTTGTCCTCAAAAAAGTACCATCTGGTTATTTGTTACATAGCCATGTTTAAAATCACCATATTTAATAGGTAAACCATCTATAAATGGGCCATTTTCCATGGCTATGTTGAATAACCAGAGGGTATATGGTTCACAGGGGGGATGTATCATGATCTATCTCTATAGGGGCCTAACATTGCAGGGCTAATGGTCCCCGTAGGAAAGACAAAATACAGATAGGGTTGTCAAAAAACTTTGGTTCATATCTATATGTAAGATACGAAGTGGATTTCTGGATGATTTATGATGACAAAGTTGGTGCCAATAACTCCAATAACTATGCTTCAATTATATAGGGAGTATATCGAACTACTCAATATGTCATAATGGGTAGCAACCACCTCTCATAACCTTCACATGAGACATATCTACCATAAACCATAGGAGTTGCAAAATGGGAATATATATATATATATAGCTAATACAAGGTTGTGCCCCCAAGTTATAAACCGGTTTAAAAAACCCTCGCTACCATGAGATCCCCATTGACAAGGCACAAATAACAAAGGGTTATTGTCATCATGTCATCATGTCTACTACTGTCTACTACTGTATTGTTGTCGTTCTTACTATTGCTATGACAAGCTACTATTTATTATGATCCTGGTTGTGACAATTACTATGAAATATTATTATTGTTATATGATTATGATATTAGTGTGAGTTCTGTTGTTGTTGTTGTTGCTGATATGTTTATTGTTCTTAGATTATTGCCATATCTATTATCATGATTATTATTATCATTATTACTATTGTTTTTAGCCCTCTGGTAATCATACAAAAAACTATTGAGAATCATCATGTTTCAATGATAAATCAACTATTTCTATGGCCATTTTTAATAGCGAACTGTTGGTTTACCAGAGGCTACATACCCCTTTTGCCTTGGATACTTCAAACGTTTCCACTCCGCTACATGCTCCACACTGCGCTCCAGGCAAGACAAGATCTTGGCTCAGGCGGGTGAGTTTTCCGAGCGATGCCAAATTGGGGCCTTCTAAAACCATAGGAACACCGGTAAGAAAATTGTGATTTAACCAACAAAAATTGAGATATGAATGGGATTTCTGGATGGTGTATGATGGCTAGGTTGGTGCCAATAACTCCAATAACTATGGTTAAAAAAGGGTGTATACATACATAGTCATCCTAAAGTAGATAGAATATTTTTTTGGAGGGTGCGGGATTTATGTTGGAATTATGTTGGATGTCGGCCACTTAAAAATAAATAGGTAGTTGGAATATTTCGGGGGAGGTCGAAAACTGGTAGTTGGAATATGGTTTGCAGGGTCTTAAGCTGCTGTGGGGTCTGCGCGTGGTGTTCACAATTCCCTCAAAATATTCTATCTACCTGGTTTGAAACAATATTCTATCTACTTTTTGGTGTTGTTTGATTTTTGTATTTTTCAAAATTTATCCAGACCCGTGTCCAAAACTGGCTAAAAATGACTTAACAAAGACGAAAAACGTGTAAAAACTGAGGGTTTCGAAAATATTCCAACTATTGATTGTTATTTTTGAAAATCATTTTTGAAAATGTCCGATATTCTATCCACTCCAGGATGACTATATATATATATATATCGAATTACTCAGCATGTCTTAATAGCGGTTATTGGCACCAACTTGGCTATCATAAATCATCCAAACATTCCAATTAATCTCCCCATGTTGCTTGGTTAAATCACAATTTTCCTATGGTTTTCCTATGGTTTTCCCATGGTTTTCCTATCATTCCAGGCCGAGAAGGCCAAATCTGAAGGCAACAGCACAGGCGTGGCCTGTGTTTTTTTGTTTAATCCCCTACAATAAAGCCTCATGAATAGTTCGTATCCCCTATAAATGTCTGTAAATCACTGTTAAATATGTTTAAATATCTATAGATATCTTTAAATATGTGATTGAATAGCTTTAAACCATAGTGAAATTATGGAGTTATAAACACTCCAACTCAGCATTCATGGGGCACCTTGTATGGGTGTATAAAGCACGTGCTATTTGTTGCTTAGATTCACAGATTTGTTGCCGATTTTCCAGTTCTCTTGCTCAAACACCAACTTTTTTCTGGTCAGGTTGGTCATAAACTAACTAAATCAACTGTCTAAAATTACCAGCAACAGTGTGGCTTGGAAGTGCAGTTCCAGTCATAAGTGGAGTTGGGACTCCATCTCCAACTTATGGGGATTGTTTCACAGTAAGACATGGTAACACATGGGGTTATCATTCCATAAATATCCAAAAATGAGGTTATAGCTGAGCCATAACTGGTAAAGCGCCAAAACTGTACCGAATAGAAATTTATCCCGTTTAAATCGCATTAAGTCCCATTAAAGTCCCATGAACATGTCCCAATAAATTATCCGATCCCCATCACGTCCCAGTAAATGTCTATTAGAATCCCATTGAACTTAACCATTATTCACCATTATCCCATTTTAAAACCCATATAAATATTAACCCATACATTAACCCATATTAAGCTAGTAAGAACCCATACGTTACACACATATTAGGCCATATTAAGATTTATTAACCCGTTCATAACCCATACATTAACCCATTTTAAGCCAGCAATAACCCATACATTGACCACATTGAGCCATAGTAAGCCATATTTTATCCCATTAATAACCCATACAGACATTAACCCATAGTCAGCCAGTAAGAACCCATACATTAAGCCATGTTGAGCCATATTAAGCCATATTTTAACCCATTAATAACCCATACATCAACCCATAGTAAGCCAGTAATAACCTGTGGCATCTGTCTCTAGGGCACGACCGGGCACGGCTGCACCGACGCAGTCGAGACGGCAGTGGGCCAGGGCGTGGCAGTGCAGGGTCAAGGGAACATTAGCGGCGCTCATAGCATATGGCACTTTGCCGACGGTGGCAGGAACGTTGTCCTTTTACAATGGGTATGCCCCTTTCTAAACTTTGTGCAGATTCATCGCTTTTGAGGTTCGACTGAGTCGTTTCTCTGAGTTTCACTATGTCACCAATTCCTGGGCGGCGAGCGATCGACAAATTCAGCCGTTCGCGGAGACGCTGGACATCATTCGCCTCACCGTGGCTTCGATCTACTTTGTGTGTATGGAGTTGTTGGTGTATCTTTTTGCGATGCACACTGGTACTGGTGCAATTGTGAGCAACTTCTTTGCTTCTGCTTCTCTTGCTGAAATGATCTACACTACGTTCTTGATTGGCCACTACCTTGCTATTGCTGTTGTTACTCTTGATGATCTTTTGTTCTTTCACCGGGCAATTTCAACAATGGTGGGCACATGTGATGGGTGGGCTGCAGGCACGCTTGCTGTGGGGCACAATCGCAGTTGCCCACACCCACCTGCTCTTTATTTGGAGCGGGGCGGCGTAGGTCGCCCCAAACTTGATTAGGTGCATGTGTGGGCAGCCGCTGTCTGAAACCCCGCCTTTTTAATTGTCCCTGATCACCCGTGCCGAAAGGCCTGGACCATTAACATCACATCTGCTTTTCCATCTATCCATATTGTCGGAAGTTTGACTTCTAAATTTCTTTCGATAAGTGGGTGATTTATCCTGTCTAACTATATAGTTCAATGTATCTTCTATAAACCCAATAAACCCAAATCTTATTGTAGCTATGAGCCAAGCGTACTAGTTATAAACCCAAGTGATTGTAATTATGAACCTTTATGAACTCTAGTGATTGTAGTGATTCAGTAGTGATTGTAGTCATAAAACCAAACCCCATTGTTATGGCTATGACTGAGCCTCTGAGATCGGAAAAGATTCGCTGCTCCACTAGCGTCCCAGGCTGCGTGCGCTGGGTGGCCATCTCCCTGGAGAAGTTCTACACCTCCGAGACGGCCTTGCGCTGGGCGCTGAAGCGACGCCGATCTGAAAACGGCTGGAAATCCGGTGGGTGATCAATGGGTTAACATGGCTTAATATGGCTTAATGATCTACCCATGGGTTTTTAACATTACAAACATGGCTAACATGGGTTAACATGGATTAATATGGCTTAACATGGCTGAATATGGCTTAATATGATGAAGAAAGGTTGAGTTCAATGGGATTTTAAGTAACAGTGGGATAGGCTTACTTACTGGTTGCAAAACATGGCCCTGGCCTTTAACTCTTATAATTTGGTGATATATCATGAAATACTCCCAGTTATAAATGTCAAGGGCTATAACTCTGCAAAGCAGTGGGATTGAAACACAGAAGTTGGGGGTCTTGATGGCTCCCACGGATCGTAAGTAGGTTGTAGCCCTAGTTGTTTTAGCAGGATAAGTAGGGTCAATAAACCTATAATTTGGGTTATGACCTACTTACTAATTAAGTGGAATGAGCCACCAAGTATGGTTATAGGTTATCGTTTAACCATGGATTATAGGGATTCTAAATATATTGTAGTTACAAACTGGGTCCCCCAAAGATAGCTAAATTGGTGCCACATATACGTATAACTTTTAACTATATAGGTAATGGGATTATAATCAAACTTATATATTACTGAGGCTATATGGTATCGGGTTTGTGGATGCTTGTGGACACTATGACTGGGGTTGCTCCAACCTATTTCAGGTAAATGATTGCCACAAGGGCGGAAACTATGGTTAACGTATAATATAACCACATTAGTGGAACCTACTCCCAACTACACTCCACTCCTTTATTCTAAACGTTTTTACCCAAAATACAACAAAAATAACATGTGCGGTTTGCCACTAGAAGCTGCTAAACAAGCTACCATAGACAGATCAGTAAGCAAAAATCCTTGGGTCAATTTCATGTGTGGTTTTGCCTCATCATTTTTTGGTCTCATGTCTTTGTGTGACTGGACGTGGCCACCCAGGATCTTTGCCCGGAGACACAGTCATTGCGGTGCACTATCCGTCCCTTGGCTGGTCTGGTTTGAGTGCAGGCAACTATGAGTTTGGGGACATGAGGATGATATCGAGGTTTCCTGAAATAGGGGTACCCCCAAATCACCCATTTTAAATGGTACGTTCCATTATAAACCATCATTTGGGGGTACCTTCATTTACGGAAACCCCCGTATTGGCATTGTCTATATATGACTCTGTGTGAACATAAGGCAGGTCTACCTCAAAATTACCAATTTAATTAAGTGATGATGAATCATCAAACTTAGGCTTTGCGTTTGACGAAGCTCGCTGGATTGGATGTACCTGTGGTGTTTGTTTAGACATCACTGGATTGATCTTTTTACTTGAAGTGAAGGATCCTCCTGCTTAGAAAAAATGTTATATAATAGCTTTGACTAGCAAGTCCTGCAATGATGATGATCTCATTCGTGTGAACCTACCCGAGGAACACTCGGATGAGTACACACCTTGACGGGTAAGTCCCCTGGGATCGAGTTCTCAGGTAATCCTCAAACTAGTAAAACAATGATCTATAAAAACCAAAGATGTGTATGATACCCATTGTATAAAAAACAAAGATATATATAATATATATGTATATTGTAAAAAAATGATGTATAAAAAAAGATATGTATGATACCCATTGTATAAAAAAAACAAAGATATATACATATATATAATATGTATATTGTAAAACAATGATGTTTAAAAAACAAAGATATGTATGATACGCATTGTAAAAAAAACAAAGATATATATATATATATAATATGTATATTGTAAAACAAACAAAGATATGTATGATACCCATTGTATAAAAAAAAACAAGGATATATATATATATATAATATGTATATTGTAAAACAATGATGTATAAAAAACAAAGATATGTATGATACCCATTGTATAAACAACAAATATGTATATATATATAATATGTATATTGTGAAACAATGATGTATAAACAACAAAGATATGTATGATGCCCATTGTTTAAAAAAAACAAAGATATATATATATATAATATGTATATTGTAAAACAATGATGTATAAACAACAAAGATATGTATGATGCCCATTGTTTAAAAAAACAAAGATATATATATATAATATGTATATTGTAAAACAATGATGTATTAAAAAAAACAAAGATATGTATGATACCCATTGTATAAAATATATATATATAGTATGTATATTGTAAAACAATGATGTATAAAAAAACAAAGATATGTATGATACCCATTGTATAAAAAACAAAGATATATATATATATAATATGTATATTGTAAAACAATGATGTATAAACAACAAAGATATGTATGATACCCATTGTATAAAAAAAAACAAGGATATATATATAATATGTATATTGTAAAACAATGATGTATAAACAACAAAGATATGTATGATACCCATTGTTAAAAAAACAAATATATATATATAATATGTATATTGTAAAACAATGATGTATAAAAAACAAAGATATGTATGATACCCATTGTATAAAAAACAAAGAGAGAGATATATATATAATATGTATATTGTAAAACAATGATGTTTAAAAAAAAGATATTTATGATACCCATTGTAAAAAAAACAAAGATATATATATATAATATGTATATTGTAAAACAATGATGTATAAACAACAAAGATATGTATGATACCCATTGTATAAAAAAAAACAATATATATATAATATGTATATTGTAAAACAATGATGTATAAAAAACAAAGATATGTATGATACGCATTGTAAAAAAAACAAAGATATATATTATTGTGATTCATGGAACACTCTAACCTCTAGGATGTACAGTTGCTGGTATGCCAAGGTCCAAGGTGTAGAAGGGTGAGCTTCGTTTTTACAAGCATGGCCCCTGCACTAAGGATGAAATGTACATGGCTAAACGCTCCGCTACTTCTGATGGCTCAAGAAAAATCCGTGCTGCAGCCTATGGGGTGCTGCAGGTGACCACTTTTAACCCCCAAAGGTTACGAGCCCAAAGAGGCGCTCTGCTGCGTGGCCATGTCATTGCTGCAGCGTCGACGTGGAGGGATGAGTGGTGAGTCAGCCGATGAAGCCTTGGACCGCATGATCGCCCAGACTCAAGAGGAGGGAGAGAGAAGAAGAGCTCTGTCTGCTCCTAGGAGGATGGAAGGTGGTGTGCGGAGGTTGGAAATTCAGGCTGGAGCAGAGGGAGATGGACGAGCTCAAGGTCGAGAAGGTGAGGTGGCGAGGCCTGCTGGTTTGCCACAAGCTTTAGGGCCTGAAGCTCCTCCGGTGGCAGCTCAGCAGGAATTGCCGGGTGGTGGGAGATCGACAATGGTGGTAGGACCGCTTCTTCGGGGTGTGGCGCAAGATGTGGCTGGTGCGGTGGGTAACCAACTGCAAGCTTTGGGGACACTTTTTCCTGGAGCTCAAGTCCGTTCTTGTGTACCTCAAGGTGGTCCTCCTGGTGTCCTTCCTCTACAAGGTCTTCATGCTGAACTACATCAACGCAGTGGTCAGGGGATCAATGACCAAGGTGGTGGCTGTCCGAGTGGAGGGCATGTGGGCGGTGCTATGTTGGGACCTTTGGCTGAGCCTTTGCCGCCGTTGGTAGCTTTTCAGCTGCCGCAGCAGCAACAGATGGGATCAGCCGCGAGTCCACACCCGCCAGTGTTTCATCCTTCAGGTAGCCAACCAGCTCAGGGATTAGGAGTGATGGTGACTCCAGTCCGAGAACCTCGAGACCTGCAGTCAGTACCCATGGTGAGCCCGGTTCCCATGCAAATGGTGAGCCCGGTTCCCATGCAGGCATTGGCTGGAGGGGGGAACCCAGCTCCTGTTGGAACAGATCCATCGGGAGGGACTCAGATGATGATGGACCCAGCTGCGATGGCAGTTGAGGAGATCAGAAAGCGGGTGATGCGGGAGGCAGAGGAAGCTTTCGCCAAGGAGGTGAGAAGGCTTCAAGGTCAGACCGAGGAAACCCAATCGTACCAGTCAGCATCCAGTGGAGCTGGACAGGGACAGGCCGTGGTTGGCCAGGCCTTGGGAACTTCTCAGCCGTTGGGAGGAGTCGGTGGAATGCCGTCCCCACCTCCAGGGATTGATCCGGGATTCCAAGGAAGGAATCAAGCTGGGCTAGCTCAGCCGGGACCATCTCTGACTGAGGCTTTGAGGGCCCTGGAGCTACCAAAGCTTCCCACACCGGGAAGTGAAGGTGCGTCCATCCAGTTCGGGGATTGGATGACTGTGGTGCATCCACTGATGAGTGATCTTTCTGGAAGTGCTGGAGAATGGTGGAGTCTGACAGTGAAAACTGTGGAACACCACTATCAGCAGTGGCTGGTTGCCACGCCGCTGGAGAAGCTGCGCATGAAACCAGGATCACCAGTGATCGGTGAAGGCTACGCAAGACTGGAACAGCGGTCAGTATCTATGTTGCTAGCTGCTTTGCCAGAAGGTTTGCGACAGGACGTCATAGCATCGCGGCGTCTCTCGACGGTCGGGATTCTGTTCCGATTGTTTACCACCTTTCAACCTGGTGGTTCGGGTGAAAGGACAGGATTGATCAAGTCCATCAGCGAGGCCAAGGTGCCAGCAGGTTTGGTGGAACTGCTGGGGTCCGTTCGGCAATGGCGCCGATCAGTGGGAAGGTCGGAGGAGCTGAGTGTAACAGTGGATCCTCTGGTTCTGACAGGTGTGTTGTCGAAGTTCGCTGACGGAGCTTCAAGATTGGGTGGAAGTCAGGTGGCGTTCCGCTTGGCGACCATGCGCCAACAGCTGGACGTAGATAGAGCTCCAAGCCTTGGTTCGGTCAAGGAATGGGCCGAGTACATCCAAGCTGAGCTGGAAGAGTTGGCTAATGCGCAGACTGCTGGGAAGGCGACGCCGTCGAATCCGCCTGCGTTGGCTCCGGTGCTGACGCAGGGGAATCCGGCTGTCAAGGCCTTCACGGGGGAAGGGCAGAAGCCATGGGAGAGGCCAGAAGGTGAGAAAGCGCCGTGTCGTTTCTGGGGCACTGACGAAGGGTGTCGCAGGGGTGAGAAGTGCGGTTTCGCACACGCCTGGGGAACGTTGGAGAAATCCTCAAGGTGCTTGTTTTGCTCATCAACAGGCCACCGTAAAAGGGATTGTCCCACAGCCAAGCCTAAAGATGGAAATGGCTGGACACAGAAAGGTGACCGGAAGGTCGCTAAGGTCCTCAATAAGAAAGGGGAGAAGAGCACTGAAAAGGAGAGCCAAAAAGAGTCAACAGTAGTGAAGGAGGCAGCGGAGGAAAATCCGCAACCGGAAAAAAGATCTGAGGGTTCCCAGCCCAAGCAGGAAGGTGACTTGGTGCAGAACCTCAACGGTCTGGTTAAGTCCATGACGTCGATCAAATCGGTATTCATCAAGACGGTGAAAATGGACGAGGAGTGCGGAGGAGAGTACGCCTTGCTAGATGGGGGGGCGACTCACGCTTTGCGACAGGCGAAGAGCTCCGAAGTTCCGCATCTTTGGCCAGTCCAAGTTGAAATGGCGATGGGAAGTGTCACGCTCTATCGGTGCGCAGCGCACAATACGCTGTTGGCACTGGATAACGTGGAACCCATAATTCCATTGCGGCTGCTAGTAGATCACGGATTCAAGATCGACTGGCAGAAGGATCGCTGTGACATCTCACACCCGAAACATGGGAACCTGCAGTGTGTCAGACGCCAAGGGTGTCCAGTGATGGACAGAAGTGAAGCCTTGAGTCTCTTGGAGTCACTTGAGAATGGTGGAGTGGGAGACTACTGTGAGCCACCGGCTCAGGAGATCGAATGGTGGAAGGAGAAGTATCCACAGGTCCCTGAGAGAATCTGGTCTTTGATGAGGGGCCAAGGGCTGAACTGGGAAGAAATTGCCTCCCCTTTGCCTTGGAATAGGGCAAAGCGGAGGAGGTTGGAAAGAGCTCGAGGTGGTGTGGTGATCCATCTTTTCTCTGGGTCCGGGGGAGAATCCAGGAGATGGCGGGATCTCACGGGATCAGACACCGAGGTGCTGACCGTTGACATCTCATCGAACGCTCAAGAAGATCTACACGCCGCTGGGGTGTGGGCGTATCTGTGGGGATTGGCTGAAAGGGGCCGGATCCGGATGATAACCGCCGGACCGCCATGCAGGACAGTGAGTCGTCTTAGGCATAAGATCCCAGGTCCTCGCCCTTTGCGTGGCAGAAAGAATCACAGATTCGCTTTGGATGAGCTAACGGAAAGAGAAATGACAAAGGTGGATGGAGATACCGCCCTGTGGTTGAAAACTCTTGGTCTCTATGAGAAATCTCAAGAGGGAATGGTGGCGAATGGCATTCTGGGTCAGTGTGGTCTTCTGGTGGAAAGTCCCCAAGATCCATGCGAGTATGTGGAAGATGGGAAAGAGTATCCGTCCTTCTGGGAATGGGAGGAAACAGAGGATTTCTTGAAACGAAACCCAGATATGTTCAAGGTCAGGGTGGATCAAGGGGCTCTAGGGCACCCACGCCCCAAACCCACAACGCTTCTGACCAACATAGTCCAGCTGAAGGAACTTGATGGGATTACCTCGAAGGAATCTGGAGAGAGTGTGTGCATGGATCTCCGGGAGCGGCTGAAGCAGACGGCTTCTTGGTCTGCATGGGCTCCAGGTCTGATGGCTGCTCTCAAGATTGTGATACCCAAATTTCTGGCGAGCCAGGCTCAGCAACCGATGCTGAGCAAGTTGGACTTAGCGGGATGGAAGAAGCATCTGCAGGCACAACACGTGCCATACCGGCGGGACTGTAAGGTCTGTTTGGAAACCATGGGCTCGGCTGAGCCACATCGCCGAAAGAGGGGTCAAGAATCCGCCTTTGTGATGTCTGTAGACATCTGTGGTCCGTTCAAAAAGGGCACCGACCTTGGTGTCTCCAAACGCAGAAAGGTAAAGTATGCCTTGCTGGCGACTATCCCTGTGCCTCAGTGGCCAAGTCCGGGGGAGAAGGAGGATTCCACGGAGGCGGTGGAACCTCAAAAGGAAGAAGTTGTTCCCGAAGCTGAGGAAGTGGAAGCCTCCGGGGAGCTTCTTTTGGCTCCAGAGCCCAGGGATCTGATCCCAGAGGAAGAAGCCCGGAAGAGAAACCAGGCTTGGGAAGAGTTCGTCAAAAGGGAAGTCAAGGAGATATCCAAGGATGTTCCAGTGGTGAACATCACCTTCATGGAGCCACTTGCGTCTCGTCACCAGAATGAAATTACAAAGGCACTGTCCAAAGTGCATGCCCGGGCGAAGAGCCTTGGCATACCCATTTACCGTGTGCACTCTGATCGGGAGCGATCTTTCACAACCAATCACGTGGCCAAGTGGTGCGAAATGCGCCAGGTCCATCAAACTTTCAATGCAGGCGATGAGCCTGAAGCCAATGGACGAATTGAAGGGGAAATCAACCAATTCAAGCGTCGACTTCGCCTTTTGTTGGCAGAAACGGGAGTGAGTCATGACTACTGGCCATGCGCGGCCCGACACGGAGTCGAGGAACGATTGCGTGCCCAAATGAGAAAGTTGGGGGCCAAGTGTAAGGAGATGCCACCCTTTGCTGTGTTGGCTCAGGTTAAGGCCAAACTGTGGCATCGTCGAAAAGAAGGGGCGTTGTCATCCCCTTACAAGACGCTTCGAATTATGGGCCCTTCACCTCAGATGACTAACGGTTGGGTTGCTCCTGATGAAGAAGCCAACCTTGTGCAGCACGCACGGTCCGTGTTCATTCCTGATCCTCTTGGAGAAACAGCTCGTTTGGAGCTGGAAACGGTCGATGATCCCAAGGATCCTCCCAAAAGACGTCTCAACGGGAAGCAGCCACTGGTTGTGGAGGTTTCCAAGATCCCTTTACCACCTCCTCGGGAGGACCGTGAACTTGAGTCCTTGTTGGCTGTGGCCGACGCTGAGGAAGAAGATGGGTATGAGCCCTCTATCTTGTCTGACTCTGAGTTGGTTCCACCTGAGGCAGAATTGGGATTGCCAGCTCTCATGGCCTTACGAGCTGGGGGGGAGTCTCTTGTGGATGGAACTCAACTTGAAGGTTGGGGGGAGATCGAAAAGACGGAAGTAGAGGAGTATGTGAATGAGCTCCGCTACCAGCACGGGAATCTGAGAAAACTTCTGCAGGAACAGGTGAATGCAGTCGCTGGGACAGAAGAAGAAGGCCTAGGGGTGCATTTGATCCCATAAAGGGAGGCCGAAGGCCAAATGGACCATCTGGCTTCGAAAAAGCGGTTTGGCCGTGAAAACAGTAGCAGGCCGTGAAAATGGAAAAACGACCGTGAAAACTTGTGAAAGCTGTGAAAAGGTAACTTTGCTGCGTGAAAACATTGATCTATCAGCACGCCATTGCTTGAGCCAAGTGTACTATTGCACTTTGACACATGCAGCACTGCCGGCATTAGGTTTTCAGCTGCTGGCGTAGACTTTTCGTGCGAAAAAGAAAAACAAAACCCCACAATATGGTACATGAATATTGCATATGGGTAAATATCGTTTTGCCAAATATTTTGTGGTGTACCATTGTGGATATACTTTCTGGGATTTTGCACATAGGTATGATATGTATGTCATATTATTTATATATATATATATTTTTTTATTTATTTATTGATTTATCTATCTATCTATCTATCTATCTCTATCTATCTATCTATCTATCTATCTATCTATCTATCTATCTATCTATCTATCTATCTATCTATCTATCTATCTATCTATATCTATCTATCTATCTATCTATCTATATATATATACATATATATATACATACATATATATATATGCAACATGATCTGATAGTACATGACTACTTGTTCGAAAACTGGTTTGTGGAGACATTGTGCTTTCGGTGGATTTTTTTTTTGTCCCACTTCTGCGGGTTGCGCTTCTGTTTTCATCATTTTGCCGTGAACGATACACTAAAGAAAAGCGAACGGCCGACTGCAGCCGTGGCCCTTGGGGTGAGGGGCCTGTGGCCTGTAGGTCCCGTGGTGACAAAATAGGTCATCTACCGGCTTACCTTTCGATCTGTTGAATTCACCAGCAAATCAACGTTTTCATGATGTTAACGTTTTTTTGGCATTACAACCCTTAAACCATCAAAATTTCTTCGTTCGAAATTTCTAAAGGATATCCAGTTTTGGGGAATTGCTTCGCTCCTCTGCATGGTGCAATGGGCCAAAGGCCGAACTCGGGCCAGGTGCTTTTGCCGAACTGAATTTTCAGTCGGATTTGGTTTCGAAACTTGACGCAGTGAAACAGAATGGATACGCAGTGGATTCGCAGTGAACAACAACAACAACAACAACAACAACAACAACAACAACAACAACAACATATCATCCACGTGATTGCTGGATAAGATCACCATTGATAAGTTTCACCGTCTTCACAGCTGCCAGGTGCTTGCGGTGATTCGTGAAACGATCCGCTGACATGGTGCCACTGGCATGGCTTTATGCACGGATTGGTCTGTTATACATATGGTTTTTGAAATTTGGACTAGGATTCAAGATTAATCCCAATTTAGAAGTCTCATTGGATTTTCAAACTGGTGCGTTCAACTTGAAATCAAGTAAACACGTTTCGTGATGCTACCTTCCAACCACCCCTGCCGGCCCATGTGGCACATCGCACGCCAGGCTCAATTCTACGTCAGAGGTGCGTCCAACCTTGGCCGTGCACGGGTTGCTGCTGCCCAGAGGTTCCAACTGGATGGAGTTCAATGTTTTCCTGTAATCTTCAGAGAGGTTTTTAGG
Source organism: Cladocopium goreaui (assembly GCA_947184155.2). Classification (NCBI taxonomy): domain Eukaryota; class Dinophyceae; order Suessiales; family Symbiodiniaceae; genus Cladocopium; species Cladocopium goreaui. The sequence continues at coordinate 168,129 of CAMXCT020002112.1, read as the reverse complement.
ATCAAATGGCTCCAGGCCCCATGGATTTTAGCGCAGAGTCCCTATCTCGCCCCTTTGTGGATGCTTTCGCATCAACCCCGCGGCTGAGAGAAGCCCCTAGGTTGCCAAATTTCTGTGCAATTTTTAGTTTTATCGGAAAACAACAAAGCAAATCATTGTCCTTTTGCCCAGGTTGGGTTGACAGTGCTGGTAGATCACTCTGGAAAGCTGTTCACGCGCCAGAAGTGCACCATCAAAGGCATCATTGTCAACCAGGAGGTTTGGGATGGCCATGAAATTTTGGTGCAACCCAACGAAATGAGGGAAACAATTCATAAATTTTAAAGAATGGGTTCCATCCATGTATGAGTTTAAATACTTCGAAAGGTTTGGGATCATAACCAACCCAAAACTCTGATTAGATTTGGTGGCGATAACTTAGTTTTATATTGTGGGGAATTGGAGCCCTGGCTGTGGAGGTTCTACTTGCAACCATCAAGGGTGCCAATGGAAAATCAAGGGTCTCTGCATATGTTTTGCAGAAGGCCCTGCTTGAGTTTTTCACGCAGTTCAAGCTATTCCCCATGGGGGTGTACGCTGATATACCAGCTGTCCAGAGCTGGGCGTTGAAGTATGCGGTGGCGATCAAAAAACTGGTTACTTTCCTACATCATTTTAAATCCCAACTTTTGTTGAAAGATGTAACCCCCAAGCTTTTGTTATTGTCATATGCATGGGTTCTTAGTTTGGCCCGTTTTTGTTTGTGTGAGGTTTCAAGGTTTCGACGTTTGCTCCGCCGGGCACCTTCGTCCAAGTATAACAAGCTCACTGAGATCAAACAGAAGGCCAAAGACTGTGGCTGGTGCTCAAAATGTGATGAAGAGGATGACGATGATAGTGATGAAGAGGATATCGATACTTTCAAGGAATTATGTTTCTATTTTCAAGAAAAACTACATGAAATTGGTGTGGGTTTTGAATGTTTTGGTTTTGGGGATGCATGTTGGAAGCCACAAACCCTAATCCTGGCATGCCCAGGACCCGAAGTTCACGCCCAAGTCCAAGGGTGTCCCGACCGACATCGAAGAGTTGAGTGGAGTCAGCACATGCTCACCTGATTCAAGCAGCTGTGTGTCTTCCGGGGTGTCTAGCGCAGCCAGTGACAAGCTTGGGCGGGTCATTGAACAACTCAAAAAATTCAAGATTGCTCAGGCAGAACCATGCCCTGAAACCAAGTCCAGTGCTGGGAGTGCCAACAAGACAACTCATGTTGTTTCCACCGGTGGATCTGATGTAAATCCTGGAGACCATCACCAAAAAGAACCATGCAATGGGGAATCCAGAACAGAACGGATTGCCAGGATTTTGAAGGCTGCTAAGGAAAAACGTCTTGAGTCCCAGGCTACCAAGCCCACAGCTGATGATGGTGACACGACAGTACCAAACCCATATCTTTTGCCCGACCATGTTTCTTGGTATTTGTCAACAAAGACTTGTGGTATTCTGTACATGGTGTGTCATTCCTATGAACCCCAAACATGTTTTTTATTGCGGCATTGTCCGAATGAGCCCTCAGGTTTTGAAAACCATGGGAAAGTTCACAGTTGAGTCCAAACCGTTCGCCCTCAAGGACAAATACGTCCCTGCCATCACTACAGCCCGAGCTGCTGCAGGCCAGGATGATGAAGAGCCTGAGGATGAGGAGAAGCCAGTTCCTGCTGCAAAGCGCAAGACCCAGGAATTGCATCCTAATGGTGATCCATGGGACTTTGCTGGGGTTCGCTGTGCCTACATGAAAAACCAGAAGGCCAAGGGTCTCTCCTTCAAAGATGCGAAAAAATCTTGGGATGATTCTGATGAAAAACGCCTCTACTTGAAAGACGTGTCAGTGAAAGAGCTGAAACGTAGGAAGTTTATCCCAAGGGATTGTAAGACAAACCCTTGGGCTGATTAGATTAGACTCACCTGAAGTCCAATTTGGAATTTCCATCTTAGTCCTGATCATGGGCAGGGGGATGCCTGTGCGAACATGAGAGGAACAAATCTCAGCATCCACATGTTTTTACATTCAGTTGCAACATATGAAGTCGTGCAGTCTATGGTGCAAACTTGTTTGATGTAGGGTTCCTGTGTTTGAATACTGGTATTTTCACAGCAAGCTTTGGCCCTGAGATTGGTGTTCACATGCAGTTGGTATCATGGGTGTCCTAGAACTCTTGCGATGGCGTGCGCCCAACCCACTGATCTTATTACTGCTGCTGATACAATGGAACCAGCAAATCCCCCACACCATTGAAGCTTACTTGGTATTCAGTTAACTTCTTGTTCATTCTATGTATTTATTTTCATGGTTTGTCAATGTCACGTTCTTCCCAATGTGCATATGGCCCACAGCTAAGGACCGGCAATTTGTGGAAGTGTTCAGTGGTGTTGGAGAAGTTTCTCGTGCTTTCAGGGATGCAGCCTGTCTTCAATCTGGGGTTTTGGTTTGGTGATTTGGGTTTGGAAGTGGGTCCATATCTGACGTACTATATCTTGCCTAACTATTCTGTTTAGTGTTGTGGCCTTGACCCCAAATAAATAAAGAAATATATATATATATACAAATCTATCTATATGATATTATTTATTTATTTATGTATATATATATATATGTATATGTCCCAAGTCAAACTCCCACCAACCACCATTTTTGACTGTCATGGCCTGTGCCAAGGTCGGTCGACGTGGCACCTCAATTGATTTATGTCTGGATGAGGTTGCTTTCGATTTGACCCGTCCCTCCGCTTTTGGGCACCGTGGTTGCAATATGTGGCAATGTGTGCTGAAATATATCCATGGAAAGGGAAAAAAATGGTGTGACCAGGTGATTGCTGGCTGTTCTACCAATTGTTCTTTCACAATCTTTCCTTTCCACATTTTCACAAACCAAAACAAAATGTTTGTTGCATATTCTGTCTCGGTGGATGGCCTGTATCTGTCAAACTTGAGGTTGGTGCTGAATGAGATCCTCCGGTGCAAGCCTGGCAGCACAGTGCTTATGGCGCCAGATTGCCGCAGTTTGTCCCGTATGCCCCTTTGCTGGAAACGGCTGTTGCCGATGGTTTACAATTTACATTTCACAGCCAGTGGGCATGTTGATGGCATAGTCGATGAGGTAAAACTTATAGTGAAATCATGATCCATGATGTTCTCATGTATTTTGGTTAACAATGATCCAAACCATTGCCTGCACGGTCATCACAGGTTAATGTTGCCGAAAAACATTGCAGTTGAATATACTTTGCTGGATCGCTTAGGTCGCGCCATACGAGTGGACGCACCTACTTGTCTCCACTCGGCAATCAAGGGTACCTATTTGTAAAAATCGGAAATATCTTGAGTGCGAGAACTGCATTACTTGCATTCCTTTGCTCCTTTTGTGGGCTCCGTTGGGTGATTGAGCAGCCAGAGGGGACGTTCTTACCACAGCTGCCACGTTATCAGTGGCTCTTTGGAGTGTTAAAGGCCAGGCCCAACACCAACCCTGCAAGATTTTTTGTGGGTAGAAACGTAGTTTGATAACATTGCTTAAATCAATCGGTTTGTTGTCCTGTGAATCTTTCCCTGTTCCAGGTCTTTGCAACAACGATGTACATGGGGGTGTTTGGATCAGGTAGCCCTAAGAAGCACAGGCTGCTGTCGAATGATCCAGCTTTCCTAGAGAAGATTCACGACAAAGCTGGGTTCATGTCAAGGGTGGACCAAGCCAAATGCGATACAAAGTTGGTACATCGTTACCTAGACAAAAACGGGAAGCGTCGTTGTACTGGACTCAAGAAGGAATTGAAGGAATCAGCGTACCTGGTCAAACATCAATCGTTTTTTCCTTTTTTCAAACTTTCTTCAATATATGGCGTGTGCCAACAAATGTTGTTGAGCTAGCATACGACCTGCCACCCAAGGAATTATCCCCCTGCCTTTGGTGACTTCATTGCATCAATTGCTGTGGAGATGGAAGCTGTACCTGGGACCGGGTGGTGAATATCACCCAGGGTTGTCTGTTATACAACATATGCAGATGTATATATATATGACTAAACATATGTGCATTCAAGAAATGCATATCTTACACAAATGCGCACGTACAGGTATAAGCCCGTATATTCATAGAAAAAGTAGATACACATATTTACAAATACTCACATACAGGCAAAAGCCCATATATACATAGAAAAAAGATACACACACATATATATATATATATACAAATATACACATATGTACAAGATAACCGTATGTGTATATATATATATCTCTCTCTCTCGGTTTGCACAATTCACCCAAATGTGCGTTGCATATGCACATGCACTGCCAGTGCATATACATTTATATTTGCAAAAGCATGACAGATTTCTTCCCATAGTTACCTGTATCTACTTTTCACATATGTTTATACAATTGTGCATTCGTATACAGAATCATATGTACATATGTAAATATACAAACATATAGTTTCAATGTGTGCACACATATTTGAATGTATACATATATATATATGTATGTATTTCAACATATAAAAGATCATCTCAGCTGTTCATGTAGATCAAAAACCTACCCATAAATCTAAATAGCAACTTCACACGTTGCCCCGGAATTCTTGCAAACCTGTCTGTTGCATCCTTATTTCACAATACTAGAACCATAGGGTGTTCCAACAAAGTTCATTTCAGAGATGCCATTCGAACCGTCGATATGTCCCCTTCTATGGATACAAATCCAAATCTTATAGTCCCTGCCGGTGGGGGTCACATTTTCGTCTTTGGAGTCCACATATATTTATCCCTGGCGAAATCTATGGTTATGCATGGCCCTGAAAGCCGAGCCAAGTTGTGGATATATACATATATAGATATATATTTATTTATTTATATGTATATATTGACCATTTGGGATTCAATCTTAGACACCCATACAAGGCATAGATTTACTTCTGTCCGAATTTCCCAAAGAATTGGAATTACAAATTGATCCCCTGTGTGGCCGACTGTGAAAGAAAAACTTCCCGGTGAACATATATTTGAGTGATCTTTCCATACCCCCTTTAACCAAAAATCACACATGTATAAAAAAAAAAATATATATATCTCGAAAATGGTTTCGAGCAACCCTGGTGATCCCTTCGCCGCTGCATTGAGGTCCCGGTTCCGATGAATGTGCATTTGGATGAAAGCTTTCCCACTGACCTCACAGACTTGGAGCTGTTTAGGAGGTTCTGCCTTCCCATCGGCGACCCATGGAAAGATGTGCCTGGTATAAAATGTATTTTTTGGCAATCGGGATACCCAACAAATCACACAAGAATAGATTTTCCCCAAGTTCGCCAGCTAGTGTCGTGTGGAATTGCCTTAGGCTTGCCTATGGGATGCTGTGGAGTATTTCGCCCGTGCAAAATATATGCAAGTGCCTAATGGCTGGGAATCTTGGTTTATTTACGTTCTGGTGTCTATCTTTGATGTAATCATAAATTTGTGGGGTAAACATAAACATATACAAACATATTTGGCACATGTGGTTACATGACTTACCTTGTATAACCATGCATGCTATCCCAGGACCAACTTCTCTATGAGCTGAAGCTTCGACCGCTACCCTGACCGGCGGTCTATCTTTGGGGGCTTTTGCACCAGTGGCCATATAAGTTCTGATCACCGCTGGTTGCAAGTTGGGTTTGATTCCATATCCTCACCAAAAAATGGTATCATATGCGCGATGTGTATATATGCACACTGGGTGATGTTTGGATCCATTTTCCAAACATAACAAAGCAACATATTTTTCCAGACCTTTAGATGTTTTCATGGGGCTCTGGTTGATTGCATCACCCCCAGTGTGAAATCACGAAAATCACGAAAATTGGGAAATATCCCATACCTAGCCAAGTGTGATGCGTGAAAAAGTGTGTCATTGGACGTGCGAAACGGCCGAAAGGCCATGAAAACCGCGTGAAAAACGTGAAAACTGAAAAAGCACGAAAACCACGAAAATCATCAATACCATGAAAACCACGAAAACCACGAAAACCACGAAAACCACGAAAACCAGGAAAACCACGAAAACCACGAAAATCACGAAAACCACGAAAACCACGAAAATCATCAAAATCACGAAAATCACGAAAATCACGAAAATCACGAAAATGTGAAAATCATATTTTTTTTTCGGGCATGGAAAAAAGGGAAAACTTTCGTTTGTTCTATCACTTAGATCATTTTGATCAAACCATCCTTTTCCGCGCCCCTAGTGGTGCCATGGCCAAAACGAAGAAAGTTACCATGGTTGAGAATGCGCTGAAGCGTGCAGCTCCCCCCAGTTCAGCAGCGGCAGCATCAGCAGATCCAGCTCCCAAACGGATGCGCAAGAAGACTAGCCCTTCTACATCGGATCCTCCCTCTGCAGCTCCTGGTTCGACCGAGCCCCCAGAATGTGAAATCACTTGGAACAATTTCGAGTTGATTCAGCGACACTATGGTCTGTCTTTTGCTGAAACTTCGGGTGTTTTGCTTTCAGTGATCGGTCCCGACACCAGTGGGTCCCGGTGGTGGGAAGACTACCAGAAACGTTGTAGACGTGAGGCGTTTGTTAAGAAGTTGGAAGCAGCAGAGAAGGACGCACAGGAAAACCCACCCCCAGCAGCTCCCGCAGCTCCCGCAGCTCCCGCAGCCCCCGCAGCTTCGCAGTCTGTGGCAGCTTTTGTTCCCGAGGAACCTGACAACCAGCTTGGTGACCCAACTCTTTACCCAGAGAGTTTCCCGGCTGATGTGACTGAGGATGATGAGGGTTATGAAGAGGAGGGTGAGGAGGAGGATCCCGAGATGGAAGTTGATGATGATCCCAACCTTGATGGAAGTGACCAGGAACCTGTGGATGTCTTCGCCACAACCCATAGTGCAAGTGATGACGGAGACTCTCCCCAGCCTGGTGTTTCGGTTGACCAACAGGAAACCCAGGAGATGATGGTGGAACCCCCCGAGGCCGTGGAACCTGTGGTGGAACCTTGCCACGTTGATGACCCAGCACAGCTTGCAAAGGAGCAGCTTGAGAAAGTGTTGAAAGCAAAACCTACCCCAGGCCGATCTGGCCGCAAGGTTGTTCATGCCGAGCGTGTCGAAGAACCACTGGTTGAGAACAATCGTGGTGAGTTTAAGTCTCTCTTGTCCTCCAATGATTTGCTTCAAAAAAGATTTATTTGTTGAGCCTTTTGATGCAACCTGTTTCCCCATCGAAAGACATGCTTGATCTCCATCCCATTCATCCCCATATTAGTTCCATCTAAGGTCTTGCTCTACGCTGCAGCTGGGGCAACAGAAGTTGTCGCGGCAAGCATCTGCAGTGGATATTTCGGCCAAGGACAAGGAGTCTGATATTGACACGGAGTCCCTTGGTGTTTTTGCATTCGGGGTGTTTGGGTGTTCAGGTGGTTATTTACTGTATGGGTATATACTAATATTTCAGAAACAACACCTTTTGATTTAAATATGAGTATGTGGGGGTTCTTGGTCATATTTGAGGCTGGGCCCATCGGCTTCTGAAGCTCATCGCCCTGGCGAAGATCAGTTGGAAGATTTTGTGAAGTCATTGTCCCATATCCAGCATGTCCTTGGTGATCCTTCCATGCGCAGTGTGGTTGGTGTGCTAGCCCCGCAGTTGCTCTCTATGTTTCCTGTGCGTGGAGGTGGGGTGTGTGAAGAGGTGGAGAAGGCTCGGGATGGTGCCCCATCGGGGTCAAGACCTGGCCGTGTGTCTGTGGGATCTGCAGTACCTACTCACCCCTCTGTGCCCAAGGAACCTGTCAAGTCAAAGCCTGCCATGAAGCCTGAGGTATCCGAGAACCGGAAGCCTGATCCTGTGAAGCCTGAGGTATCCGAGAACCGGAAGCCTGATCCTGTGAAGCCTGAGGTATCCGAGAACCGGAAGCCTGATCCTGTGAAGCCTGAGGTATCTGAGAACCGGAAGCCTGCTAAGGTGACCTTCACTCCTGATCCCAAACCCATGGCTGATCCCAACAGTAGCACCCACAGGGCTGCTTACGCACGCTTGGTTCGAAAGATGGAAAAGGTTGAGGTTGCCAAGTTCCCGAATGTTCACCGGCTTTGGAGTGGAGGGAGGAAAGATTCTTTGCAAGATTTGCCCATACAAATGGCATTTGCTATGTTTTTACCTTCAACTCTTTAGGAACGGGTTCTGGACCATTGGGCTAACTGTATAACCTCATGTTTCACGCCTTCAGGAAAAGCAAGAACTCTTGAGGGAGTTTGTGGAGAACCATGAAAATCTCAAAGCAGTTGAGACGCATCTTACCGTGACCCGTGAAGAATCCGGAACCGTGGAACACCGTCGGGAGCTGTTGACCATCGCAGAAATGCGATCTCGTGGTTTTTCACAGTGCCTACATGGCATAAAATGTATTTTTTGGAGAAAGGGGTGAACAACAAATATTTTGATTTAGTATGATTTAGTCACATATGTTGTGTTTCTTGATGCGTGGCAAGTTTTTCATCTAAGGAACAAGATCGATAGCATCATTTCCAGGTCTACCCCATTTCCTGATGCAGATGCACCTGAAGACCCGGAATCTGTTCGATTTTGGGCGACTGTTGGGGGATCCAGTGCACAACGTGAATCTACTACCATCAGTGCGACGGCCTCTGCGCGCATTGAGACGAGTGGTGAGTGCTTGGCATCTATGGTGGGTGGCGGTCTTGATGTGGATGCTGCTAGCAATGGTGCTGGTGGCCGGTGTGGCAATGGTCCTACGCTCAAAGCTTTGGTTGATGTTGCCAATGCTGCCCCCAGTGAGGCCACGGTAATTCCCAAAGCAAAGGCAAAAGCAAAGGCGAAAGCCAAGGCAGTGGCACAGCAGCAGCCCAAGACCCCCGCTGAACATCGGAACGCTCTGCGAAACTTGGAGCTATTGTGTGAAAGATCTTATGCCAAAGCGTTATACTGAGCTTCTTTTCATTTTTCCCTGTCAGCTTACCCCCATTATTTTTCCCCGTATTTTTGTGACACAATGTGCGCGCAAGGAAACCAGCTGAAGAGGGAGCTCACCCAGTGTTTGTCTGTTGGCGCCGACTTGCCCCAGGACAACCCTTTGCGTGGCCCGCTTTTGTCCAAAAAGCAGGATTTGGAGAAACATTTGGATGAGTTCCATGGTGATGTCTCCAGAATGTTGTTGTTCCCAATTCTTTTTTACTTCGAACTTCACCCATCTATGTAAATGGTGTTGAACATATTTTATGTTCATTTGATTTCGTCCCTGGGCTAAGGGCGAAGGATGTTGCGGACGATGATCTGGACATTTTTGCGGCCACGTGTGCTGATCTGGCTACTCTTCGCATTTCAAATTTCAAACGTTTACAATAGCTTACCCATGTAGGTTAAAATACATTATACTTCGAAACACTCCACCCAAAGATGTATGTAAAAACACATGTATCCATAATATTTTAAAAAAAAAAATATTAGAGAGAGAGAGAGAGGGAGAGATAGAGCCAATCATACACTTTTTTCCACTATCACTAAGATCCCCTGTGTTAGTCCACCTCCATTTCGCCCAGGTGAAGGCTGCTCGCTTGGTCCGGGCTCAGGCTCGTGCTGTCGCAGCTGAGCTGAAGAAGGATGAGAAGGATTGAAACCTCGCTGTGTGGCCAATTGGAAGCTTGCGTTTTTGGCATTAGCTGGCTCAAAGTCAGATTTGAGTCGTTTTGGGATGGCAGGATGCTACATAGAGGGGCCCCCATCTTTGCGATCAAAAACTGCAAAAAAGTTGAATAGGGCCCATGTAAACATACATCCATAATTTATTTATATATATATATACACATCTATCTAGACAGATATGTGTAGCTATTATTTTTTAAGTTTATCACATATCTATATGTATATTCTATTATTATCTATTCTATATAAATATAACCTTGATCAACACCCGGCCGTTTGACATGATGGGGGCGCTGAGTGGCGTAATGCCTGTAGGTTGCGCAACAGCTTCCAAACTGACCTGTCGAGGGTTGATGTTGAAACTAGAGTGCTGGGTTGATCCACGGCAATCTGAATCCAACGCTGGAAAAAATGCACACTCGAAGCTTTGACTCTTGTTAGTTTTTCACTCGACTCCGATGTGTTGGTGGTTGTGCCCCACGCAGGTGATTTCCAAAAAAGCGCTCATCAACTTTTACGAGAACGGCTTGATCAAGCGTTCCTAGCACACATCACGTAACCATTTTTAATAAATAACCCAGGAAACAGAAAGGCATGCTTCTTGTTTCCCACCAACCAGCTTCAGCATTGTCAAAGAATCTAATCTGAGGTTGGCTTTCTCAATTGGCAGCGGTCACGCGTCTGTGAAGCATTCGCGGCTGGTGGGAGAAGTGTATGACAGCGATTTGCTTGCGTGCATCGGGCTGCATTTAAGGGGTGTGCATGGGTGCAGGCTCATGTTGGTATTTTGTATTTTCCAAGTGCGGGCTTGTGCACGCATGAGCGTATGTGGGTGTGTAAACACGCCAGTGTCCACATGACTGTGTGTGCATGCATGTGCATGTGAATGTCTGTGTCTCATGGTATCCTGCGCATACCAGGTCGGACAAAGAACGAGGACTACATGCTCGCGCTGGTCACTGTGGCGCTGGTCTTCCCTGCAAGATTTCTTACGTGACGATTCCACTCAAGGAGAACGTCGATGACCCATCTTTTCAACTGGTCGAGTGGCCAATCATTCTTCCGGAAGATTTCGTTTCTGAGCGTTCTGGTTTAAACCAATTTGCATATTGTTTTCTGGGTTATGAGGATCCAAACAATTTTCACTTAATTGATTTGGTTTTTGGTGGACGGAACTTTTTTGGGGTTTCTTGATGTGAGACATCAGGCTTCAACTTTGGTGTCTGAAGGGTACCTAGCTGCATTAGTTCGAGATCTTCGTGATCTTCCTGCGTACTGGGAGGGCATGCTGAAGGATTTCCCTGGCCACCCTGCAAAGGACAATGACCCACAGCTGCGGGCAAGTATCGGCTGCACACTGTATGGATGCCTAGATCGAAATCCAGTGTTGGTTTTATGTTTCCTTGTGGTTTTCAATTTGGCACCCATAAGCATTGGTGTTCTTTCCGTGCCAAAAAAACAATGTTTCGAAAATTAGGAGACGAAATCGACTGTTTGAACGACTCATGGATGTTCCTTTTGTGGAGCAGTGACACTTCGCCAGTGTTATCCCATTCACCAAGCAGCCGTTGGCCAATCTGCATTGTGCCAGCAAGTCGGTATGTGTATGAAAATGGTGTGAATATCACAATACAAGCGCTGACCCACGCCATTGCAAACTCATTCAACCGATTAAGCAATTTTGGCATTCCAGTCCGTGATCTAGCATCGCTTGGGGGTGGCTTAGTGCCTTTGATGAGCATAGGTGCAATATGTTTTCCTTTAGAACATGTTCATGCCAGTAAACAAGATGTTCGTGCGTGGAATCGCATGTGTGTGCGTGACTAGGTTGGGCGCTTGCGGCTGTACGTGCTGGGTTACAGAGGTGACTGGAAAGCGCTTGTTGCTCTCTTTAACATGAAGCGCAACTACTCGGTGAACGAGGTGTGGTGTTTAGGGAAAATCACACAGTTTAAAAAAGAAACGCTGGTTTTGGAACCTTCCACCCTGACTGGCCAAGTACTGCACCTGCCATGCTGCATGCAGGTATGTTGGCTGTGCCAAGCGACCAAAGGTCAAGACGACGACTTGAGTTGCTGTATGACTGATGTGTCTCCTACTGCAGGTTGGTGGCAAACGTTTCTGAGAGAAGTGCCATGGGATAGCCCACCTAGCTATTTCAACATCACAGGTTTTGAGATTGGCATGGTGGTTCCTGACCTCTTGCACTGCTGGAATCTTGGCTTGGCGCGCGATTTGCTGGGAAGCGCGTTGAAATTGATTGACAGCGGCTGGTGTTTAATGCACCTTGCATAGCAGATCGCTTGAAACTGGCATCGGAATCCTTAAGGGCCTTTGCAAAACAAAAGCGATACCCTCTACGCATCAAGAAACTTACCAAGTCCAAGTTGTGCTGGCAGACTCGAAAATACCCATCGCTTGCAGCATCGGGTTATGATGCGTTTGTGGTGGGCGTGTGGCTGGAAGATTTGCTGTCCAATCACTCGCAAACTTTCCCAGAGATTTGCACGATGCTGTGGGCCGGCAACAGGGCCATTTCTTTGATGTACAGCGCCAACCTTTTCTTGAATGAACAGGAAAAAGAATCTTTAGCAATTCTTGGTGACTGTTTGCTTCGCACATACATTTCCATGGCAAGAATTGCCATGGAAAACAATGCTTTGCTGTGGCGGGTGCGCCCCAAACTGCATATGATGTGTCATATTTTTCGATCACCACGGAGTATCAACCAAAGCCGGTATAGTACTTGGATGGACGAGGACTTTCTCAAGAAGATTGGGAAAACCATGGGATTAACAGATTGTAGAGGATCCCAAGTCCGATGTCTTCAGCGTTGGCTGTTGTCGATACCACAACACCTCCAGAAAAATTTGGGGGATTTGGCCTCTCAATCTTTGACTTAACACCCTGCGGCCGACTCGCAGCTGAGAAACCGGGCTGGGAAGTTGCGCATTGGGCGCGTGGCTGCCCATGGTTCTACATTTGTGTTTCTAAGTGGTTTGAATTGAACATCTCCTAATTTAATTGCTTACGTGTTTAATTTTTACATCAACGGATATATAATAACAAATAATAACATATAATAACATACCATGGTGGGACTCAGAAACTTGACTGTTTCATTTTTTGATTATATGCTGAGTATTTGTCGATCCATTTTTCCATATCTAAAAAAGCGAGCAGGCAGATCGATGGCGATTGGCTCAAGGCTCAAGCGTTCCAAAATGAGATCAAAGCTCATGTGTATAGGAGTATATGGGTGGGAGGGACACAACTGTGAAGCAACTAAATGCCGAGCATGGCCTTGCTATAAACATGCCAGGTCTGGCTTTGAGAATTTTCACATGGTAGCGGAGCGAACCGTTTCCACAAGTCTTTCGCCTATGTAAAGTGCTCGAACTGTCCACCAAGACAGATAACGAAAACCTTACAGACCGTGAAAACGGTGAAAACGTGAAAATCACGAAAACCGTGAAAACGTGAAAACGTGAAAAACGTGAAAACGTGAAAACGTGAAAAACGTGAAAACGTGAAAATCGTGAATTTTCATGCTCTTTTGGGTGTCTGGCCTCAAAAACCAGCAATGTGCGTGAATTTTTTTTCCGGAGGCCGTGGGTGGAATGGACTCCGTTTTTGTGATCGAATGGGCCCCTAGGGGTGCGGCGCAAGGACAAGTCGTGCAACACGTGAGTACCCAAGTGAGATGGCTGGAAAGTGAATTGGAGCATTATTCCCGGATCGAAGAAGAAGGTGCCAAGGTGGAGGCGTTGGAAGCTGAAGAGTGTGAGAGACATGCCCGAATCGCAGCTTTGTCGACGGATGGCCAACCAGGGGATGAGAACCAAGGTGTGAGCAGGCCCCCGACGGTCTTGCAAACCTACACAATCCCCTTGACGATGGTAAAGCGGGATATGGAATCCTGGATTGAACCAATTAAGGCCGAGTACAACCAGCTTGTGTATGAAAGCCAGGCGGTGAAACCGGTTAAGCTTAGTGAGTTGGAGGCCATGGAAGGCTATCAAGACATGGAGCTAGCACCAAGCAAGTTGGTTGCCACAGTTAAATCGCCAAATGGGAAACGCAAGGCACGGATTGTGATCTGTGGAAACCTGGTGACGAAGGCTCACGAGGATGGCAACAAGACTCAGGCGACTCCAGTGACGGCAGCGGACTTGTACGCTGGAGGAGCTGATGCCACCGCCATTCGATGCATGGTCAGAAAGACCGCCATGATGGATGGGTGGGACATGGGAGTCCTAGATATCAAGGGCGCGTTCTTGCTTGCCCCACGCCGAAGGGAGCAGGAGTGCCTGATGATGACCATCCCACCGAAGCTGCTGGTGCAGGCTGGGATCTGTCCGCCGGATGAGCGGTGGGTGATCCAAAAGGCGATGTACGGCCTGGAGACCAGTCCGGCCGACTGGAGTAGCTTCCGCGACCAAAGGGTCAAGAAATTTGAGTGGAGCTCAAACGGTAGGTCGTTCTGGATGCGTCAAACGGTCGAACCAAATGTCTGGCAACTCGTGTCGAGCGAGGAGCCAGGAAGAGCGGACTCGGATGAACGGGTAGAAGGTTTTGTACCTTCTATGTCGATGATGTCCTGGTCTGTGGACCAACCGAAGTAATCAAGGGATGTCTGAACCGAATAAACCAGGAGTGGAACTGCTCCGAAGCGGAGTACCTCTCAGAAAAGGGAATGTTGAGATTCTGTGGGATGGAGTTGAAGCTGCACCCGAGGGGCGGCATCCTCCTTTCCCAAGAATCCTACACCAAGGATCTGTTGGATCGATACCCGGAGGTACCAGAAGCGCTGGTACCAATTGCAAGGACTGAGGATGTCGAGGAATCACCACCGGAGCCTGCAGATGTCAAAAGGGCGCAGACTCTGGTCGGCGAACTTTTGTGGGTAAGCACAAAGACGCGGCCGGACGTGGCCTATGCAGTGAGTTGGATGGGTTCCCGAGCATCCAAATGTCCGAAGAGGGTTTGCCAACTTGGTAGGCAGACGCTTGGCTACTTAAAGGCCACAGTGGGTCATGGTCTGCTATACCAAAAGTGTCAAGAGGCCGACCGTGGGCCGAATGGGAATTTGGCATTCTGCAGGGATGCCAATACGTTGGAAGTCCACTCGGATGCGTCTTTCGGTCCAGGAGGGGAGAGGTCCCACCAGGGTCTCCTTGCTGTCTGGGCAGGTGGTTTGATCCAGTGGGAAAGTAAGCGACAGAGTTTTGCTACGCTGAGCAGCTCTGAGTCTGAAGTCACTTCGTACGTGGACGCTATGAGCCTTGGAGACTCGGTGGCGGTCTTGGTTGACCTTTTTGAGGAAGGAAGGTTAACAGAAAAGGGAACCAGAGTGTTGTACGGTGATTCTCAATCGGGAATCCAGGTCGTACTTAACCCAAATGGACCGTGGAGATCGAGACATCTCAGGCTGCGCTCTAGGGCGTTGCACGAAGCGGTACAACAGGAGGTGTGGAAGGTGAAACACATGGCGGGTGTGGAACTTGCGGCAGATTTCCTGACGAAGCCAATCACCGTTGGGGCTACTTGGTCAAGATTCCGGAGGTTTGCAGGGCTCTACGACATGGCTGAGCCGGAGGACCTGGAGACCTTGAAGAAGATTGGAATCTGTAGAGAATGGGCTCTGAAGGGGCTGACTGTAGCTGTAGAGCTTGAAAGGTGGAAACCGACCACTGAGGAGCACCACCGGATTAGGAGGTTAGGGATCTGTGCAGTAGCAGCTGGTGTGTGCCATGTTGTACAAAGATGGAAGTCTCACCTTTGTTGTCTCAAAAGAAAGTCAAGAACGCCGAGGGAAAATGAACCCGGCATAGGAACCCAACTTACTGAAACAAGATGGCCGAGGGAAAATGAACCCGGTCCAAACCACCAATTGCTGAGGGAAAATGAACCCAGCATAAAGAAAACCCTGAAACCACAAAGTCCCACCTCTTTTGGGGAATTTGATTTTGGGAAATCGATTTTTGGGGATAACGTGGTTGACGGCACTTGTGAAAACGACTTCAGTGGCGAAGGTGCACAGGTTTTCAACTCCGGTGTGACTGTTGCCGGGTTCAGGAACTACTGCCCTTCGGGCTGCCCCAGTGTCCGGGCGCTCCGTGCTGAAGCCATGGCGACCAGCGTTGCTGATGCTGGTGGCGAGGGTGGAGATGGTCCTGGTGATGGTGGAGATGATCGTAAGCCGTGGCCGAAGAGCTCCATGGACGATGACATCTACACCGGGGAGAAAAAGAAAAGGAAGAGAAAGAAGAAAAACAAGGCCGCGAAGGCTGATCAAGGTGAAGAGAAGGGCCCAAGTGCAGAGGCCTGTGATGGAGAAGAGAAGGAAGATGAGTGGCCGAGCTGGGAAAACAGAAAGCTTGAGGAGTCCGAGGAAACAGTCGCAGGGGAGCCAGGGCCTGTGACGTTGATGCAGGCTACTCCGAAGACAGCGACGAGTGCTGCTCCGCTACCAGCTCCTCTACCTCCTCAAGACAACGAACCTACTGGCGAAGAGGTTCCGACTGCGACGGGCAGTCAGCCAGCCTCTTCTCAGGGGCCTGAGAACCCAGATGGAACCACTTACACTGTCCGTGGTCATGGTCGCCGCGACATTGAGTCAGGCTTCTTTTGGGGAGGCGAAAAGATCGTGGTATCCTTCGTGAATGCGGATGGTGACCTGGAAATTCGCAGAGGTGACGGTCTGATCGAGATCCGTCCCCTTGCTGAGCCAGAAGGAAAAGGGAAAGGAAAGAACGGGCCAGAGGTCATCAGCTCTGGTGAAGAGAATGAAGAAGCGAACAGCGACCCAACTGGTCCCAAAGGAAAGGGAAAACCCGTTCCCGAACCTCTGCTACCACCGAGTCGAGGCAGCGCGGGTTCTTCAACTGCCAGTGGCGATGGCCTTGGATCTTCAACCGACCGACCAGTTCCTAGTGGAGATCGCCGGCAGTCTTTGGGAAAAGGAAAAGGCCAGGGGAAGACTCCGGGCGCCGCTGAGGATGACGATGATGATTCCTGGGGAAAATGGACTTCTCAGGGTTTGCATGGAGCTGGAGAACCGGAAGGCGAGCCTCCAGCTGAAGACCATCCACCTGATGAGGAAGAAAATGAGGACTATGACATCCATGCGAGAAAGGACCTGGATGATGGCTCGGGAACCAAGCGTCCTCCGCCTGATGGTGGGTCCTACAGCATGAAGGCTATGCGAGTCACTGTGGATGCGGCCATGGCGCCGTGGGAACTACCTGAGTTCTCGACGCCTCCGCCGACTGGGAAGAAGGACAGATGGGAAAGTTCCTGGATCCAACGTGGATGGCTTGTTAGAGTCCACAGGGATCCAAGGAAACGCACTTTCCAGCCAATCCACCGTGCCTCTCCGGTTGCAGGTGGAGATCTTCTTCCTCTACGTGTGACTGTGGGCTTCGAGGAGGACACCAACCGCCGCTTTGTCAAGACGGACCGCTGGGATGTGGAGCCAGTGAACCCCGCTACTTCAAGGTGGACTGGGTGGACCTTCTTCCGCCTCAAGAATGAAACTGGGACCGTGCATGATCGCACTGTGTCTCGGAGCTCTGGTGATGATGCTCGTGGAGAAGGGCATCGTTTTCACCTACCTGAACGTGACGGAGCTGGAGGACCGCATGATCGTGGTGAGCTTCAGCCTGCAGTTTTGAGGTTGCCTGATGGAGCCGAGGGGCATCTTGGGCTTCTTCCTGACCTACTTGGTGGGGAAGAGAACCGTGTTGATGTGAGCCGGGCGGCTACGGCGAAGTCCTACGGTCCGCTCCCAACACCAAGAGCACCTGCGGTGAGGCCAAAAGCACAGATTTCAGCTGGTCGACGAGCTCAACCGGTTTTGGCTGACCTTCAGCGTCGAGATGGCCTACCTCCTGCCGAAGAGGAACTGAGCGATGACGGCAGCTGGAGTGAGGTCTCTGGGGAGACCTGGTGAGCGCTTTTGCAGCTTTTTCCTAGTGCTGCTGCGCCAAAAGTTGTTTGTTTTAGGTAGCTGTACCTCAAAATGAGGTAGGGGGAGTGTGATTCATGGAACACTCTAACCTCTAGGATGTACAGTTGCTGGTATGCCAAGGTCCAAGGTGTAGAAGGGTGAGCTTCGTTTTTACAAGCATGGCCCCTGCACTAAGGATGAAATGTACATGGCTAAACGCTCCGCTACTTCTGATGGCTCAAGAAAAATCCGTGCTGCAGCCTATGGGGTGCTGCAGGTGACCACTTTTAACCCCCAAATATATAATATGTATATTGTAAAACAATGATGTATAAAAAACAAAGATATGTATGATACCCATTGTATAAAAAAAACAAAGATATATATATATATATAATATGTATATTGTAAAACAATGATGTATAAAAAAAAACAAAGATATGTATGATACCCATTCATCCCAGGCTCACCAGAGCGCCAGGAACATGGTCAGTGATTTGGTACCGGATGGCCTTTTCCCAGAGTTGCTCCGTCGGCTCCGTAAATGGGGGATTGACCCGGCCTGGTCATAGAAAAAACTATGGAAAATGGAACATTTATAGATGGTTTTCCCAGCGAACGAAACCTCTAAAATTTATGGTTGGGATTTTCCATGGCGAACTGTTAGTCACAACCAGATGGTAATAACAATTTATAGATGGTTTAGCTATTAATAGCATGGTGATTTTCCATGTTGCCATAGTTAAATTACCGGGTGGTGAAAATATGGCGATGACCTGGGCATACCGAGATCTGGGGAGATTTCATGAGATTTCACTACTTGGCTGTGGAATGGAAAGTGCTGCCCCAGTTGGCTTAGTTGCTAAATATA
The DNA here is from genome assembly GCA_947184155.2 of Cladocopium goreaui. Taxonomy (NCBI): domain Eukaryota; class Dinophyceae; order Suessiales; family Symbiodiniaceae; genus Cladocopium; species Cladocopium goreaui. The sequence goes on along the minus strand of CAMXCT020002112.1, from coordinate 149,626 downwards.
GCCAGGTTGAAGGAAACGAGGGATACAATGAGGATAGCAATGGGCATAGGGATAGTTTACGCTCCGTAAACTTTGGCAGCGGTGCAAATTTGTGGGGCCCACTTGAATCAGGGGAGTAATTCATGTTAAAAGGGTCTGAATCTATAAGGTGGGTCCCCCAAAGATAGGAAAGGTGGATTTATGGTGGAGATTCATTGGCAGTTCAATGGATTTACCGGAATTGTTCACAAACTTCCATGTAGAGGATTCTCTGTGTAACTATGATTTATGATTTGGTATTCATATTTGGCAAATATTGAAATGGGGTACTGTACCACCTTGCAGTAGTTTGGGATGGGTTTATTTCTGGAATGGGAGAAAAATTTCAGCCATGGGCCCAGGTTTGGCTCAAATCCTGGGTTCTTATACAAATTTTCTCATCCAAACCATGCCTCGAAGTGGTTTTTTCTGAAAATTGGGCACCCTAAAATTTGATGATTTGCCGAATTCCCTGTTATAATTGGCAGGATAAAAAAAAGCTGCTTCCCCAGTTCCCCCATGTCCCATCCAAAACGCTCAAACCGGGGTCGTACCCCTGAGACGACCAAAATCCTCGTGTTTAACCTGGGGATTTTCGTGAGGTTCTCAGGCGATTTGCTGTCACAGATCACGATCTCCAGACAAAGAATGCTGGACACCGTGCAGAACATTGCTGACGCTTGGCCCAGTGATATATATATATATATCATCATCATCATCATCATCATTATTGTTATTATCATCATTATTGTTATTATCATTATTACTATTATTATTGTTATTGTTGTTATTATTTTTGTTGTTAGTTTAATAAAAAATATTATTATATATACATATACACAATATTTGTATGTATATATACATATTTATTTGGTTACCATAGGTTTTACCATAGGGTTAGATGGGGCTGATAAGGCACTGGTTAAAACTGGGATGCACATCTAAGTAGGTGAATGAAGAGAGGGATGAGAGTAGTAGAAGCACAATTGAAAGTGGGGTGATACAGCAGCATGATACAGCTAAAGATATTGACAATAGGTAAAAACAAAAAATGGGACAAGTATACTTTACCCACATCTTACCACGATATGTTGCTAGGATGTTGGTAGGATGTAATCCGTTACATCCCATCCAAACTGACCCGCTGGTAGGAACATCACCGAAAGGACTGCCGGCTGACTACCGTGTGAAGTGGGTCGGCGTATCGCGTTGTGTTTTAATGTGAAAAACGTCTGCAATATGTGGCTTAAACCATTTATGTTTGTTGGTTTGTGTTAACCTATCTATATAATTGGTTTAATATACATATTTAATCACATGTGTGTATTTGCCATAATTTTATCAACCATGTTGTAAACCTGGGAATGTTTACCCAGAACCTATCCTTGGAGCTGACTGCAACTCTAAGGTATCTTCCTGATCCGAATTTCCTGACAGGGTGCCCCGCGTTAAACTAAGATAGATGTGGAAAGCCCATGGTTTCCCTAGGGATATGATCTACACATAACAGGTGTTCCACATCTATGTTAACTGACCAGAGGGTAAGTGGTGAATAATCATCGTTAATAATCAATTACGCTTGGTTGAAGTGGGTTAATAGATGTTAATAGTCATTGGTGATCCCATATACACTTGGGTTAAAATATGGGATCACCAATGGCTATTAACATCTATTAACCCACTTAAACCAAGTTTACATGGGATAACCCCACTGAATGCGGACTGTAGAGCTTCTCTGTGGACGGTGAATGTCAACCAACAGAGCCAGCAGGGCACAAGATTGCAAGGCATTCGTTTAGACCAAAAGAACTCAAACTGTAAAAAGATCTTCGTTTAGTAACCTGGGTTTGTTTAAGGTGATGTTTTATTTTCCCAAGAAATCCACTACTCTGGAAATCTATAGGGAATATGTGTCACTTTTTGGATAGCTAGGTTGGTTTATAACTCCAGTAACTCTGCTATGGTTCCTTAGTTTTTGAGGGATACATCTATATACAATGATATTGAATATGACATGTTTAAAAGCAACAAACATAACCTGAGTGCTTGTGGTTTTAAGTTTGATTGACCGGGGATCGGCGACTGTGCCAGAAGGCATGTCTTTTTCGAGAAGCTGCAGTGGGAATGTGGCATAAATACTCGTGTATAATGTGGGTAATACAATGCCATAAACCATCCCCCAAATCTCCATAGATAGGCAGTAAAAATCATTCTCAAATGGGTGATTTTTTTATTTACCCACATTAGTCGACTATATGCGCCCATATGTGTGATTGCTGCTTGTTTTGGGACAATATGATATGATTATGCGAGATGATGAGATTTCATCAAGACAAGTTTGGAATAGTTGGATACCCTTAGATGAGAAACTTCTGAGTGAGTTATAGTCGATTCCGGCTTTGCTTCTGCCGTCCCAACTAAATTCGAGCCGGACCATAGGACCCTTAAGTCGCGAGTCGCCCGGGGCCATGATCACTTGACTTACATTTGCACCAGAAATTCGAATGAGTTATGGGTGCAAAAATGGTTTAAACACTGGACAGTGTAAATGGTTTGCAGCAGATACATGCAGTTTGCGGCAGCCAGTGGTTCGAGTTGGGCTGAGCGCTGCGTGATGAGGGCGGTACTTTGGGCTTTACAGCGAACGCTGTAGTAGCTATATAGCACCTGGTCCAGTGTCACATTACGCCAGTCATTTGTTCTGGTTGTGGCAGTTTCATTTTTGGCTCCCTCCAAGCCAGTTTAAACATGGTTAAAAACTGCTTATTAACACAATGGTTAAAACCCTGAATTTTTGGTCCGACATGTTCCGTTGAACGACGCTGACAAGGCCACCGCGCCACGCCTTGCACAGGAGTCAGTGGAATTTCAAGTTCTAGTGGGAGATGCTGGTACCGACAGTTGCCCGAAGGAACTGACATGTTTGGAGGGTTTATATGATATAGTTTAAGGGGAAGGTATACAGGCATCTATACAAGATGGTGCCCCCGGTGAAGTTATGTTTATTGGTTTATAAACCCAATGAACTATAGTATCATAAACCGTGGTTATTGGACGTGGTAAACCAACCTTTGCCTCAGATTTCCAGGTCTCCAACTGCATCAATGTTGGGTTGTTATTTCTTCAATGGGAGATCTTCAGGATCCAATTGATGGAGGTACGTTAGTACCATATTTTGGGCCATATTTTATGGGGATATTCCCTGAAAGATAGGCCTTACATAGCCCTTACATAGGCCTGAAAAATAGGCCTTATATATGGTAGGTACCTCCAATTTAGGATCCTGAATTTCCCATTGATATATTGGGATATTTGATGTAAACGACCTGGCTCTAACGTCACATGTGTGATATATATATATATATATTGATATATGATATATAGTAACAAATGGGGCGTAAACGACTTGACTGCAACGTCACTAGCAATGATGGTGAATGGTAGGGGGAATCATCTTGGTTGAATCTGAACTTGTCAGGCAAATGGCATAGTTTATGCAGATACAACATAGGTAGGGGGTAGTTGTAGGCCCACAGTTAATGCTCAACTAACAGATACATGGGATGAAATAACTCCTATAACTAGTTGGTTATATATCATGAAATAATCCCAGACATAACATTTCAGGACACGGCAATAGGCTAGATATTAGGATACTCAGACACGTCGTGTTTTTCTTCAGCAGGACTTGAGCAGTGATGACCTGTGGGACCTGTCGCCAATACAGGAAATCAAGCCGTTCAAGTTGATGGTCTGAATTTCAAAGTTTAGCCGAATCTTGCTGAACATGAACCCACGCAGATTCAGTAAACTCTTGTTCGGCACGTCAGTGGGTCAGCCAAAAGCTGAACATGTGCATGGTACTGACGACTTTTCGTGATTGAATGGAAATCACACTGTGAAGTCCCTCTCCTTGATTTGACAATCTATCAGTGGCTATAGTGGAGGTTGTCCCTTCCCAAAGTCGTGACTTGCATGGTTCAATCTAGACCTTGGACTTCAGACAAGAGATGTCCATTTCTCATTTGTTCATAAATTCGACAGGTCAACCTCACGTTTCCCAGTGAATTGATGTGAATTGGATGTATTTTTTTGGGCTACTGTTTCCAGATCAACCCATATGTGTCGACTTCTTATGGAAGGTGACTCCGGGTTGAACCGCTCCAACCATCGCCAGCGCCAGCCCCGAGGTTATAAGCCCGCGCGCGCGCTGTGTCGCGACCTGCAAGTGGCTGAAATCAGGCGTTGCGGTGCGGTCCCAATCCCATCCTGATATTTTCGAAACACACCCATATGGTGGTCCCAAATATGTAGCAATCCCCCACTAAAGCATGTGTTTTTTGAGGCTATGGATTATTTGACCAATTTGGTGGTTAGGGATCGATTCGGATCAAGATGGCAGCCAGGGGAGCGATAAAGTTGTCCAACCGACAGTTGAGACATGATTTACAACACTGGTTGGTGATGGTTAATCTATGGTTAATCTATGGTTAATCTATGGTTAATAATGGTTAATAATTGGAATAACAATATATTTGCTTGGTGGTTTGGAACATTGCTTTTGTTTTTTCCCCATATATTAGTAATTTCATGATCCCAACTGACGAAGTAATATGTTTCATAGGACTGTAGGTATACCACCAACCAGAACATTATTGATCCCCATTGTTCTTACCATCTCTTTGACTACCCATGTCTTGGATATACTGTAATGCTTTGAGTTCGTAAACCCTTCGTCGACTGGGATTACTACAACTATGATATACCACAGCAGCTTTGGTAACCTTCATGATGATGTATAATGCGTGTGATGGTCATGATGCTTATTGGTATTAAAGCTCTGTTGGCTAAGTATTGTAGTGTATCGCAAGTATTTTATATATCCGGCCGTAACTATGATATACACAATGGCCTGACCCTGTCCATGATGCTTGTGTAATTAACATTCACCTCGAACTAGCCTAGAACATCATGTTTGCACATGTAAAATCGCTTTGAGCCCCATAAACAGCATGTTTTGAACGGCACGGAGGAGCAGTATGTTTCAGTATCTTTGTTTCAACCCTCATAGAACCCCTGAAAATCAATGAAGTATCAACTTATCAGCCCAAATCCTTAGAGAACATATAACGAAAAATGGAGGTCTCCTAAGTCATCGGGGTACCCCCAGTTATCATCCATATTTTAGTGGGATTTTCCATGGACAAAAACAATCCAGCGAGCGACCGGGGATCGTCCATGGAAAGCCAGGCCCTTCAGGACAGCAGCCGGATGGGGTTTTGGTGAACCTGCAATGGCTCAAAATATCGAAGGAATTTTGCACAAAGGAACATAAGGAACTAGAAAAGTAGACTTTTAGAATCTTTTAGATGTGCAAATTTAGCATAATTCTAAAAACATTACGTTATAAAGTTACCTTAGAATCTTTTTTGAAAAGAGTGGGATTCGGAGCTTTCAGGGTTCCAAGCTCATGTCAATGTGGGATTGTAAGATGCAAACCATGGGGTTAGATAGGGTTAGATGATATCAATATCCACAATAGGGTACGGGATGGGTCAGAACCTAAGGGAGCATCGAATGGATGAACATCCTACCCATACCCAATTCTTGGTCTCGGGAAATGCTGGTCATGTACACTTCCGTTTCTTGTGGGTTCCCCTTTTCCAGAGGATTTTTAGATGAGCTGTCACCAACGACGTAGTCACACCCAGCTCCCCAAGTCATGAATAGTAGATCGTTCCACCAAGGTTTCGTCTGCTTTCGACTCAGTTGTAGATGAGAACGACCCACTTAAAAAGGCTCAGCATTAACCAAGGTTGGTTCTTCAGGAGTTCGCCCCCATGTTCATCTTACATGTCTGAGGTATGCGATTCCCCACGACATCGATGCGGAGGGACACAGCACCTCATATCAAGCGGTTGGGTATGCCCTCAGTTTTGGACATGAGCTCCTTCAACTCAGGTTAATACATCACTTAAATTGTTTTTTTGCCAGGTATAACTGTCAAGGGCCCTAGCTGTATGGTCGTACCTGAATGTATGGTGCTTGATAGTAATTATTGCATTTCCTTTTACCACTGGGGCATTTCGGAGTTAACTGTTGGTTTGCCACCAGGGTCACTGAAGAGAACTGCAGGATCTATGTGGGCTACGACAGGAACCAGCACTATCACAAGTTCACTGTGGGGAGCCCAAGGTTGTTTTGCATTCATCAGTTTTTGACCATGAACATTGGTGAAACTTGGTTCTCGTCCTGATCACGAAAGTGAAAAAAACAAGGAACAACATAGACTCTAGACAATTCATGAAAATTCCTAAGCAGCAGGCAACGGCGTCAACGGTTTTTTCGGAAAACCATGGATTGTCCTTCAAAGAACTTCTCGAAAAAAGGATTTCCAGACTTTGGATTTCACCGAAACTTCACCACCAACCCATTTTTTCGCATGTGGATCTTATCAGCAGAACCCCAGTCAAGGGCCCCCTCGCTGTGACGTTCGTGAACGATCCCTCGGACGTGCATAGGAAAGGGTAAGTGCTTGAAAATCTGAGTTGGACCTCACCAAAAAGCAATGGGATCTGAAAGCTTCTTTTGATGAATAATGATGAATAATCCCAGCTGGTTTGATTTTGCGGACTCCAAAATGTGTTTCTATTGTGTCCAACACGTCCAATCAACAGCTAGTCGAAAACTCCTGTTCGGAGCTTCCCCCCACGATGGCAATTTTGGGGCATTTTGGGGCATCCCCCAGTTTCGGACCCCGTCAGTTACAGCCCTGAAGAATCCGTATAATCCGTATATAACTGTTGTAAATGGGGTTTGCACTCCTGCAACTAAAGTGATATATTACTTCAATGGGCTTATAAGCCAGTTTTGGCAAACTCCAATGTGTCTCTCATTGCTGTTCCATTTCGAGTCGCAATACCCGGTCAATACCTCTGTTCTGGATCATTCTGTGCCTACTTGTAGCCAGGCCACATAGGTTGGCCTCTGGAGCGCAACCCATTTGTGGCGACACTAATCAGTAAAACAAAATACTGTAAACAAGATTTTCAACCATGTAGTATACATAATGTATTCAACGGAATTTGCGGAAAACATGGCTTAAAGATAGAGGGTTGATTGGGAAATGGTCTTCCCCAGACCCTTTGTTTGCGATGATCATCCCCGTTGATGAAGATTTGTAGGGAACGGTCGTGTCAGCTGGTGTTATTGGTGTCGTCCGAAATATCCAATCTAATCATTTTTTTTCGCGATCAATATGTGTTTTGTTTGGTTTTTTTTTGGCCGTCTCCCATTTTCACATCCATATTTTGGGTATACCAATAGACCGCCATTAAAAGAACGTATGGATGGTGGAATGACTTCACCCCAGCTCTGGCGAACCCTCCTGGCCACAAAAGAGCCGGGGCTGATAGACTTGGAACGAACTCAGCTACCATTTTGGCCCCCCAAGGTAGGTAAGTATAGGTAAGTTGATTTATGTTCAGTAGATTTACTATAGTTGATGATAGTGATATACTAATCCCTTAGAGCCAAGGTAAACCAACAGAACTGAACTGCGGATTCCCACCTTGTAGCTGTTGACACGTTCACCATAAAGATCATAAGACATTCCAAATTTCCTCAACTGATCTATCCTCCCGGGCATCCTTTTTTCGACCACACCGAGGATTACATCGTGCAACACGCACCTTGTGATGTTGGCATCATCAAGTCCGATTCGGAAGATCCTGTAACGAGGCTGGCAAGGAGTCAAAAAGATCGGTCGCATCGTGCTGGCAAGGACAAGATGGGTTCAGTTAAAGCCCGAAAGTTACAAATGATTATAAATGGTTTATAAATGGTTTCTAAATGGTTATAAATATATGGTTAAAAGTTGTTTATAAATGGTTAAAAACGGTTATACATGGTTTTACATGGGGTTCTAATTCCATAAATGTTTATTATAACTGACTTAGGTAAAGGGCCAAAACTGCTTGGGATGGTGCAAAGGAAAGTTGGAGGTGTTAGTCCTTAACGTTGAGAAGGTTCTTAGAACAAAGATGTCTTTTGCAAATGGGGATTCTGTTTGGGATTCATGTTGCTGCAATGAATGGCAACTGGTAGGCTTTCCAATCACAGCATTCTGAGATTTTGGGGGCGACATTTACTGCTTCACGTGCCTGCACTTGGGGCATACAAAGGATCACATGTCGGAGTGCGCCTGGCGCGCTGAGCTGGGAAACAGTCCTGGATGGTCGCCCTCACTCTCATCTGGTGAACCACAAGTGGAGGGACCTGCTGACACGTCAATTAGATGGGGCCTTGCAGCCACTGTGGAATGTTTTCCAGCATCAACTGAGAAAATGTTGGACAACAGCACAAGCAATGCAGCGGCTATTGCTTCGCACTCTGGAAGATGGGTACAAAATGTCCTCAAATCATTGTATGATTTTCTGGAGATGGCTCCATCAACTGAAGTTACCCAGTTTCATTTCAATCCTCTTTACCCTTGACATTGCTTGGCTGATGATGGGTGGGGTGGAACACTAGCTTGACCCGCCACCTTTTTCTCCAACGATGTTATGCTTGCTGAATCGTGTTGTCGAGAATGAGTTTTTTTGGATCAGCAGATTCCAGCATGAGACCGGCAGATCGAATGTCACCACTCACATAGAAACATAAGGGAACGCATTTCCGAGCTGTTCATTTTAAGCAGTGCATGTTCAGTGTCTTGCCTAATGTTACCAAGGTTTCCAGTTCAAATTGCCCCTTAGAGTAGCCCAACGATCATCATATTAGCATATGTTATTCTTCAATCCCAATTTTATGATTTCGCGCTGAATTCTAGTTGCTTCCCTAAAACCAATGCATGATGCAAAGCTCGTTTTTGGCTTGTTGAGGTTATGCGCGAGAAGCTCCAAGGGTCAACTCATCTTTAGGGATTTGGTAGAGGTGGGGTCCAAGAAAATAAGATAGTTAGATTGACAATGATTGACATATCTATACACTTAAACCATCTTAAACCCCTTTACCAGTTGTTTTTTGATCCTTAATGGTTATAATGGTGTTATCATTTCATGTTCTTAGGGGTGGCTTACTGACTTAAAAGTGGTAAATGGCCAAAAGTGTAGATTTGTTGGATATGTGTCTGACGGATACACATACATACACATAGTGTATGTGTATATATATATATACATATATATATATATAGATAGTCATATCTAAGATAGCTACAAATTTGGTGGGTATATCTATAGTTAGATGGGTAAACATAAACCCGGGGGCCTGAGGGGCCGACATCGTAGGGAACTACAGTACCATGCACGTTTTTATCCTCATTGGTGTTGATATCCCCACAGGTCAGAAGACGTGGTATACTTTAACGATCTCAATAAATCCACTGATGCGTTCACTCATGAATCCTCTCGTGAATCAGCGGGCGATGCCCCATTTTCAGTCACGCCTAGATGTCAATATAAACATATAACATCATTTTTAGGTAGAACACATGGACATGATACAGAAATGATCATAAATGTATATGTAATATATATATATATATCCCCGTTTTATCCCCAAAGATGTCCTAGGTAGCGCCTAAACCAGCCCCTGTGCCTTCGCCGCCAGGTGGGTGGGAATTTCCAGCCGCAATTTGCGTCTTGGCGAGTCACCAAGCGCAGTGAATTGAACCATTCAAAATAGCTGGTTGGTGGTTTGGAACATTTTTTTCCATCTATTGGGAATGTCATAATCCCAACTGACTTGCATATTTTTCAGAGGAGTGAGGGGTGGGTATACCACCAACCAGATAGCCATGAAAATGTAGGGATATAAGCGGATACAACTGATAAATGATGGTTGATTGATGATAGTATGGGATAGTATGGGATTATACTACCGAATATATTGGGGGTTGTATCTTTGGTAATTGAGCCATTAAAAATACCCCTCTTGATTGCTTGTTATAGGGAATTATACTACCTGGGGTATTGGGGATCATGGGTCAATCTGCGTTTAGCTTGGTTTTTAGAGATCATAGATGAACAGGTTTTTGTAGCTTGAGACCATGATATGTGTCTGGTATGGGAGCATGAGTTCATAATGGAAGTCCACGATTTACATTGGGGTGATGGCGATGATTGCCAAGGCCCAGGCTAAAAGATGCTTCAGTAAGGCGAGTGTTCCCTTACGGGATTTCAAGTGTTGAACTGACCCAGTTTGGTACACAGTGGTGATCCCTAGATTAGGTTGAAGTCGGCGTATTACTACTATTACCCATCCAACTATAGATACATCCACCAGAATGCCCTTGGAAAACGCTAGTCATAAACCAACTTGGGGTACAGTATGGTAAATAACTAGAACAACTATTGGGCTTATGGTGATGAAATAAATAAGATAGATGGGTAATAAGCTCACTTTGTAATTGGGGGACCACCTTGCACTATACAAACTAGTGACATGATATGACATGTTAGTGCGAAATAACTAACGTATCTATCATGAATCCGTGTTTGTTACTAGTTAGATGCTGACTGTGCCTGCAGTTGACTTGCCCATCAACTTCAGCTAAGAGGCTCATGCTAGGTCGTTGATTACCCTTAAAAGTTGGGAGTTTCCATTGCCAGCCATGTGAAATAATGGGAGGACACCCCACAGCCATAAGATCAGTAAATCCCTTACCATCTGGTTATTTAACATAGGAAAATCACATTTTTTAATAGGTAAACCATCTATTTCTATGGGCCATCTATACCATGGCTATGTTAGTCATAACCAGAGGGTAATAACATCCATCTCCAGGTCATTTTCCATTGCTTAAACCACCGATGAGACGGCGACGTCACTGGAATGATTGTTTAGACATGGGGAATCATCCCAAACAAAAACCGAAAATTCGCATAGTTTCAGGTCACTCCGCCAGAATGACATAGGATGGATCTATTAACATCAAATTACCATCACATATACCCTTCAGGTAATCAAACATGACAAGGGACAATTAAATTGTTTATTTATATATATATAGTGTTAAAACATATGCTAAAACATATGTTAAAACATATGTTAAAACATATGTTAAAACATGTAAAAACCTTCATTTATATTTGGCTTTCCACTAAAACCTGGCAATTTCCATTTAGTTGTTTGTTTTGTCCATTGAAGAACCTCCATTTGAAGCTGATCAATCCGGTCCCAGGAAAGCCTCGGCTGCAGCTCTAGCCCGTGCCTTTCACGATGCGCATGCGGGCGATTTGGTGGTGCCTCGGTGGATGGAGTGAACAGCATTGGTTGGCTACAATGTGGTGCCCCGTAGTTAGCTAAGTTGGTTTATAACTTCAATAACGGTGGTTTATGGTAGATATATCGAACTAGTTAATGGGGTTTATAAACCAATTTATAACGTTTGGGGGGCCACATTGTGTGAATAGCTCTGGAATTTGGGATTGAATGGCTATTTCATTGGAATTTATGATTACAAGGGTCATTTAATGGGAATGGGGATGTTGTGATAATATTGGTTCACAGTGTGAAGTCAGAAGCCCAGAAAGGTTAAGTTCAACGGCCATGTCTACAAAAATGCGAAGTCCCATGTATCAGGCCGATGTAGGGGATATGCCCCTAAAATATGGCATGATGATCATGATGTGGTACAGTACCTCCATTCTAGGGTCTGGAATTTCCCATTGATTCAGATGGTCACCATCTACTTGCGAAGATCCTCCAAATACATTCAAATGTTCACTGAAAGCCTCCCCTGAAAAAATAAGTGCAAATGGGCGCATGATCTTGGGAACGTTGGAGAAGACACCTCGACTTTCTTTAAACCAAATGAAATTGTGCATAAATATATGATTTACCCAATTTTTGCTTGGTACCTAAATATCATTGCTGGAGAGTATATTCAGGGTCCAGGCATATATGTTCCAAGGTTGAAGAATTGAAAATTATATACATATATATTATTTATATATGTATATGTATATGCGATGGCCATAAAAGAGATGGCCATCCCCCCATGAGTTCATATACAAATTAAGCACGTGCTTAATATGAATCATCGGCAGACTCCCGTTCCGAAACCCGGTCCGACCACCTCGCTTTACGGGAATTGGATGGTTCTCAAAATATCATGCAATGTGGTGCCTCATAATTAGCTAAGTTGGTTTATAACTTCAATAACGGTGGTTTATGGTAGATATATCGAACTAGTTAATGGGGTTTATAAACCGATTTATACCGTTTGAGGGGCCACATTGTATAAATAGCTCTAGAATTTGGGGTTGAATGGCTATTTCATTGGAATTTATGATTACAATGGTCATTTAATGGCTATTCAATGGGGATTGAATGGGGATGTTGTGATAATATTGGTTCACAGTGTGAAGTCAGAAGCCCAGAAAGGTTAAGTTCAACGGCCATGTCTACAAAAATTCGAAGTCCCATGTATCAGGCCGATGTAGGGGATATGCCCCTAAAATATGGCATGATGATCATGATGTGGTACAGTACCTCCATTCTAGGGTCTGGAATTTCCCATTGATTCAGATGGTCACCATCTACTTGCGAAGATCCTCCAAATACATCCAAATGTTCACTGAAAGCCTCCCCTGAAAAAATAAGTGCAAATGGGCGCATGATCTTGGGAACGTTGGAGAAGACACCTCGACTTTCTTTAAACCAAATGAAATTGTGCATAAATATATGATTTACCCAATTTTTGTTTGGTACCTAAATATCATTGCTGGAGAGTATATTCAGGGTCCAGGCATATATGTTCCAAGGTTGAAGAATTGAAAATTATATACATATATATTATTTATATATGTATATGTATATGCGATGGCCATAAAAGAGATGGCCATCCCCCCGTGAGTTCATATACAAATTAAGCACGTGCTTAATATGAATTTTCGGCAGACTCCCGTTCCGAAACCCGGTCCGACCACCTCGCTTTACGGGAATTGGATGGTTCTCAAAATATCATGCAATGTGGTGCCCCATAATTAGCTAAGTTGGTTTATAACTTCAAAAACGGTGGTTTATGGTAGATATATCGAACTAGTTAATGGGGTTTATAAACCGATTTATAACGTTTGAGGGCCCACATTGTGCATATTGTTGGTGATACATGAACCAATCCTTGTGAAATATCCATATTCCATGAAATATCACCACAATTAATTCATTAGTGGTAGTAATTGTCCAACAATATAGTGTTGGGGATACCACTCTTCTCCATGAAATATCCATATTTCATCCCCTTTATTCTCGCATTTACCTTTTGAAGATTTAACATGGCTATGGAAGATTGTCCATTTAAAGATGATTAAACATGTCCAGACCAACTTCTTAGTATACCAGAGGCAAACACCAGATGTTCGATGCGATGACCATCACCATACAGTTATCGCCCTTAACAGTTACAACTTATAACTGGGATTCCAATGATATACAACCAACTAGTTATAGGAGTCATAACTCATCCCAGTTAGAACTGTTTCTTGGGCCATCGCCTCAAGCTCAGGTGGCGATCCATTATCCCGTGAATCCCTTCTTAGAGATCGGCGGCTCCGTAGCCTGTCACGTCGATGCGGTTTCAGGTAGACATGTGGCTTGGGTAGTCCTCTGCGCACGGATGCGCATGAAATCATTATATTACCTCTAGGGCTACTTATAAGGGCAATCATTATATATATTAACTACGGTGTTTTATGGAATATAATGGATATATGAATTTATCCCATAAAATACCATACTTAAAATACCACAAAAACCCATGAAATACCATACAATAGAACTTGCTAACTTCTCCAAGTTGGATGTCAGCCTTCACAGGTGGCAACACCGGCAACACCATGTGTAGCACGAACGCGCGTGAGGGTTGCTGCCGGCAGCTCCATTGCGGACGGCGATGCACTCCTCCGGTTCCAGACCCAGCATGGTCAAAAAGCACACCCGGACTAGGCCCGCAGGCCCTGCGACCTTTCCAGCGTTTTGCTGGAGGACTCTGCAGGAAAACTTTGGGATACAAAAAAAGTGGCTCATTACTTGATGAAATGGCCACAAAAAGGGGCATACCTCATTCTCAGACTACCCAATAAAAATATTGGTATTTTTACCTATTCTAAGAAGGTAACTGAGGTTTAAGGCATACTTTGTGGCCCAGGGGTTAATCCATAATTAGTCATCATTAACCCTATATTATAATTGTGTATGGATAATTATGATCATTTGGGTTAATCCATGCAGAAGTAGGGTTTCCACTAATCCATTTACGATGCATTTCCATCAGCTTTTTTCAGTGGTGCCACAAAAAAAACGTTAGCTAACTTGGTTTGGGATAACTAGATTAAGCATCGTTTATTGGTGTTTATTCGTGTTTAGTGATGTTTATTGCAGATAACTCGAACTGGTTAGGTAACCGTTAGCAAGTTGTAACTGGAGTCATGTCCAGGTCCAAGCCGACCTGGAAAGGACAATGTTCTCACTTTGAATTGGAACAATTTCTACTGTGCAAACTTGAAATTTACCTTGGAGGCTTTGCAATTTTTAGGAGAAGCAAATATCTCACCTACTTGCAGGTGCATCCCACTTATTCAATGGTTTACAACCCATATGTATATATACATATATAGTCCATACCTGCATCTTCAAAATGGTGCTAAATTTCTGCCTTTTGATCGAAAAATAGGTTTTCCGAAAGAACGACATTTTTTTTGCGGAACGGCGTTTTTGGAGATGTTCCAAATAATTCCAAAGATATGATTTTGCAACGGCGACATTGCCTGACCAAACGGCGACATTACCCGACCACATGGAGAGACATTTTTACACCGGCATTTTTTTTGCAAAAAAAAACTTTTCTTTACAAGAGCGACTAAAATTGATGCCTTTGGAACAACGGCGGAAAAAAGTACCACATGGAAGATGTATAAGTGGTGATATGTCCATTCAGGACTATAGGGCCCTGTTAACATGGTTGAGAGTTCTGACTCGGGCGATGCCAAAATACTGGTATTTCAATTGTTGGTGAGACATGATATGACCCTATTTATTTGCCATTAGCCGATTTCAAACCACAATTGAAACAGAATGTAAAGCATGATTCGACTTAGATTCAACAACTGCGTGCAACGACGTTTAAATGTAACAACATGTTTTAACCATCAGAGTGTTGATACAACAAACAATTGACGGAATATTTTTTTGAGTGATCGTTTCACCATATGTTATGTATGATTCAAACCACATATTAACATGTGTGCCCATATGTTATTTATAATTCAAACCACATATTAACATGTGTACGCTGTATTGGCCCCAACCTGTTGATTTGTCTCATCAAACTTGAACGAGGTGTATGAGGCGCACTTTAGCTCTGTCTGTGACGACAATTTGAATGTCGCTGGGCGCGCTTCAGCCTTGGTATTTGGCAGTGGCTAAATTGACTGGTGAACGATTGTTTGAATTCTAAATCATTTTTGTGCTAGCAATCATAGCCCATCAGTTTTGTTTTTGTAGATCGTTTACAAATATATGTAAATATGCCCTTTATTACAAGGAATTGCTTGTATTTGCTAATTTTTGCTCACCCTTGAACAATCTATGGTTCTGGTTCATTGGACTCCGGCCCTGGTCGCGCACAACACGTTCTGGTTCAAGTTTGCCATCTATAGGCGGACAGAAATGCTGGATCTATGACCCACAAGGACCCGCAAGTACTGGCAAGTAACGATAGTTACAAGCAAGAATGCACCCATAAAAGTTGACTGAATGGGGAATATTTTTTGTCACCGGAAGACGAAAACAAATTACAGCTTGAGTCAGACCAAAAAAAACGCATTCAAACTTGGATGGTCCATGGTGCATGAACGGAAACTCATTCGTGAAGACTTGCCAGAAACAAATCTGGTCAGGAGCCAAAAGCAAGATTCTCGCCGTGCTGACCGATAAGAAAACTATATAAACCTGATCAAAGTTTGTTGAGATGTTTTATTTGTTTTTTGTTTACAACCTAATCCAAATGGTCAAAAAGGCAATGCTTCAACCATTGAACCATGAAGATCAAGTAGTTACCCAAACTCGCCATTGTTTAATTGTGGTCAATTACAATGACTGGTTGGTGGTTTGGAACATTTTGTTGTTTTCCATGTATTGGGAATGTCATAATCCCAACTGACGAAGTCATATTTTTCGGAGGGGTAGGCATACCACCAACCAGATGACCATATTGATAACCATAGAATATTAAACTATGTCATAGATCCAGCAATTTGTAGAATATTATATATATATATTATACCGTAGTAATAATTATGGCTAATGACTCAATGACCATTTTGTTGAAGCACCATGGCATCATTAATGGCATCCATGGCATATCTTCGCAACGGATGCGAAACCCGAGGTGATCATGGACAGCGCCTTGACACGTGTGATTGAATCCAGTCAGCGCGTGGCGCAGGGGCACTGCAAGGAGAGCGTCCAGGATTTGGAACAGAAATAGCCTCTGGTTAATTTATGGTTCATATATGGTTAATTTATGTTTCATATATGGTTAATATATGGTTAATATACTGCTCAAAATCACAATTGATTTACCTTTTTCCCAAATGCTGATTTTCCAGTTCGCTATGTAAACGTTTACAAGGGGGTATGGTGTTTCAACTGGCCCAAAAGAAGAAACATGCTGATCCAACTAGCAAACATGGTGACATAAGTTGATTTAACTTAAGTAAAAACTGAGATTGAACCAAAACGACGGTGATTCAATAGTGATTCACTGTCAAACATAGACGTAATCTCTTATATAGCGGCTTGTATGGGAAACTCCTCCCCTTATACTATGACCATCAAAGCACTTTTAGAGATGCCCACCAAACACTGTAAAGGGATAGGGCCGCGCAAAAAGTGATCACCGATAATAGAAATTACTGCGATGATAAGGACGGGATATAACTTGCATTTGCACCACTCATGGTGGCTACACTTGATCCACCCCTAGCTATAAGTTGGTTTATAACTCCAACAAAGTACAGATATATCTATTTTGTATATCTATCAAAAAGCATGGTGAAATTGGAGTTATACAACTTAGCTCTAATGAAAATCAACCGTGAATCTCCATGGATATGCCCATTTTTTCTCGCTTAACTCACCATTTTCCTATGGTTTTCCTATGGGCACCACGAATCCGCAGGAGGGCGTCCGTTTCCGCGTCTTCACGGGAGCCGAGACGCCGGAACCGCACAAGCAGCTGGTGGGCGATGCCATTGCAGGCGATGTGGGACGTGTCTAGAATTCGGTGGGGCTAAAAAACAACTTAATTACTCTATATAACAATATCTATGATAATATTTATTAATATCTATAGTTGGGATAATAAAGCAAAATACTATGATTATTTATATATATATGGATATTTAAACACAACTATGTCTATAATTCTAAAGTAGCGATATATATCTATGATTGGGATGGATCTATATACGATAATAGTTTGCATCTATAGTTGTAGAGATTCCAGTAATAGTTGGGATGTATCTAGAGACGGACTTATGATCCAACTTACAAGTGGGGGGGGTTCACTTCAAGTGGGGAAGGAGTCGTTAGATGGTTTAACATGGTTCAAAACCATGGGGCTTGATTTATGGTTAATGTTTTTCTGATAATTATGTCAGGATGAGATTTACTGTACATGTGTTTGTTAGTTGATGTTTTGTAATGATTTATGTGTTCTGGTTCTTACGGTTCACCCATAGAAATTAGGATTTCACCCTAACTGGTTGTTGATGTCCCTTTACACCCCCACTGGGTGCTGGGATGATGATCCCAATTGACGATGTGGAATTCCTTGAGGAGGCTGCTCACAGGAGTGGATGGGTTGTACCAGCTGGAGTTTCCTGTGACACTTCCCTTTGTTAAACCAATGCTGCAGTTATAGCCCTTAACAGTTATAACTGGGATTATTTCATGATATATAACCTTAGTTATAGAAGTTATAATCCCATTTATAACTGTTAAGGGCCATCAAGGCTGGGAATCAACTCTGCAATCTGGTGTCCTGATTCCCAACTTATGAGGATCATCGTGGAAACCCTGGGGCCCCAAGCGATAGCTAAGTTGGGTGTACGCTTGACATCGCTTGACTAGGGCAGGGGGATAAAACGAGAGTTGATGATTTGGTGGGCTTCAAAAACCAACTTAAGACTGCGGGGCCGGCGGGGCCCCACCTTGAATGTATTGGATCTATTCATCTTGGGGTCGTAGTCATGGCATTTATCAACGGAGGTTTCGAAATCAGCCAACCTACTTTTTGGTGTTCCAGCAAAAAAAACCATCCAGCTCTTGGGGTACTCCAATCCCAGATGGATGGGTATCCCCATACCTGAAGTATATAATTGGATGGTTCATATTAAATATTGTATGGTTCATATTAAATATCCCAATAATTGGATGGTTCATTATGAATATATCCAATTAAATATATCCAATTAAAGACAATTAAATATTAAATATTAAATTTGTCCCCAAATTGTCTTTAATTTTGACCCATAGCCGGCCATAGGATGGGTATCATGGTACCCAGCACAGGTGTGGGCGACCCCCAAATCCTACGACCACATACCATCTACGTGGGCTACAACGAGCGTCGTCACAGGACCCGGGCGACCAAGTTGGAGGTGCCTGAGCTTCAGGCAAACCCAAGTGGGTGAAAGCAATCATTGTATCCCAGTTATGTATTTATATATATATATATACAGTATATACATATAGTGTATACATATAGTGTATATATGCATATAGAGAGTATATACGTATAGTATATATATATATATACATATAGTATATATATATACATATAGTTTTATATAGTACATATATATAGGGTATATATATATAGTATATGTATAGCATATTTAAAGTATATATATTCAATATATGCATATATATATAGTATATATATCATATTATATAGTATATATAGTTTATATATAGTATATATATAGTGTATATATATATATATAGTATATATTTTTTTAGTATATATATAGTATATATATACTATATATATAGTATATATATACTATATATAGTGTATATAGAGTGTATATATAGTGTATATATAGTATATTTATATACAGTATATATATATAGTATATATCTCTCTCTACATATATATATATACACACTTATACATTATAGATAGTTCATGTATATGTATAGTATATAAATACACATACTTATATCTGGAATATCAGTAGTGAAAAGCTATTTGGCTTGCATATGCGTTTATCATTTGCTTGCTAACAAAGATTATAATGGTATGGTATGTGGTACATCGGGTAAAGCGAGCCGGGGAAATTTGCAAACCCCATGCTTACAAGCAAACTTGAAGTTTACAAGTGGTTACAAGGTAGTGCCCATACTAAGCTTGGCCAGCTAAGTTGGCTGATAGCCAATGCAACTAGGGTGCATGGTAGAAATATCTACAGTGAATGGGGTTCGAGAAGCAACTTATCACGTCGGTATTACCGGTGCAAACTTGAGGAGAACATATACAATAAGATGATATAATAATATACATATATACATACATATTTATATTTATATGTTTCATGTATATACAGCTTTATACTTTTTATACTGTACTTATAGATGTTAGTGGTAAAGCAACTTTGCTACCAAACTGGGGCACCACCGAGTATCCATTTCGGGGATGACTCTCTTCGAAACATGATGGCCACCTTGCAGCAGCCCACCTGAAGGAACCCGTGGTGCAATGTATTGGATATCACGGGGATTCACGGGAAGGGAAAACAATGCACACATACCATGTTTATTTTTTACATAAAATTATGCTTATACAGTTATACATATTTTTTGTGTTTTACATGCATATATATATATACTGATACATATATTTATATATATATGCATATATACATATATATGGTCAGCGTCCCCTCTGGGGCCTACCTTTTGGTATGTCAATGATACTATCTGACTTATTGAGTCCTAATTGGAAAAAAACACCGTAAAATACAGTGGACAAATGACACATGTGATATTTACTGCACACATGCATTCTAAAGTTAGAGCAATAAACTTGCACAAAATGGAGGCCAAAATTTGGCCATATTTTAGATCAACAAGAAGCAATTCCAAAAAAGTATCAGGAACAGAAGTACAGCAAAAACAGCAAAAATCGATATTCTGAGTCTCTTGTCTGACACATATGGAGAAAAGGCGATCTGAAAACATCAAAAAACCTTGGAAAACTAACAAAAAAAACATAGCAAATTTCGCGTTATTTTGCAGAACAGGGGACTGTGAGAGCGCGCCTTCTCTGCACGTGACTTTGTTTTAAAATGTTTAAGAAACTTCAAAATTCACTTCTTACATCTTCTTACCAAATTTTCACTTTCCATTTTTTCTCTGCATTTTGTCCATCTTAGTTTCTGCTTGAGAGACATATTGACCACCAGGCTGCGGTGGATCATGGGGGGTTGAGCGATATCCTATGAGTTTATATGTATATATGATATATGTATTTAATATGCACGTGTATATAAGGATTTGCTTGACTATTTTGTAACTTTAATCATGGTAAACCCGAGTTGTTGAAGTGACTTTATGAACTAGGCCATACTTAGCCATCATAAACCACTAATCCAAATTCTTGGCTTGTGAAATACCACCATTTTCTCTGGTGTTTTTTGTTCGTATCAGGGTAAGTAATCACTCCGCAGCATTCTGCCTACAGCCCCAGATCTTCAGGACGAAGTTGGTAGACCCGCACAAGCAGTATGACGCTTCCTCTGCGCTCTTTGGGGATCACGCCGAAAAAGTGGTGGAGAGACCATGGACCATGGAATTTAACCGACAAACGCATGGGTACAAAAAGTATAAATCAGACAAAATGGTTACTATAACGATGGTGATAGTGGCACTAAACATACCCAAGAATATATTATATTCGGGGGGTTCAATTCAAATATATGGCCTTTCGAAATATCAAAATGATGACTGACCAGTTTGTTGAAATGGGGTACCTTATTGTTGGACACACCCCTATGTAATTTGTCATCAAGGACAAAAAACAATCCAAAATAGATACGATGTGCCCCTGCAATTCGAAATTGGTTGATAAGGCCATCCAAAAATTAATACATATATATATATGGTTGGTGGTTTGCAACATGTTTGTTCCATCTATTGTGAATAGTCGTCCCAACTGACTAATATTTTTCAGAGGGGTTGAGACCTCCAACCAGATATATATATATACACATCTACGAAAAAAACATAAGTAAACATAGGTATAATCTAACAGAAACCCATCAAGCAGGGCCGCCCCCACATTGAAATTGATTTCCAACCATAGTCATACCACCATTTTTGTGGTTAAATCGCAATTTTTCATACCAACACTTACATTTCCTTTGCTAAATCTGGATTTTTGGTTGGTTTAATCCCTTCAATCTTTCTGAAAGATCTGCAGGAGACCCCAATTGTTGGGGGTAGATACCATGGTCTCTTGTCAATGTTGGATGGAGGGATGACGAGAGGTTTAGCCACAGTCTTATTATAAACCTTTTTAAACCAGCAAGATTCAAAGGAATCTTGTATTGGAAGTACGACTTTGCAACCATATCTATATACATATATATATAATTAAGTAAACATCATTAGGTTTACCATCGATCGGTCACCGATATTTTTCGGGCATTGGTCACGATGAAGATGACACATCCAGATGGCAATCGCTCAGGATGTTGCTGAATACATCGTGCGCAACTCCCCCTGCAACGCGGCTTGGAGCTGCAACGGGCGGCATTGGGAATGGGGTTGCCCGGGGTAACGTGATATAGAGAGCGTGTTTTATCAGTAAGTTAAGTATGACTTACGGTAGATATATCGAACTAGTTACCCTGGGCAAAACAACACACTGTAGATGTCGAAAATCACGATTTTACAAGGTCATCAATCCATAAATTGGCAAATTTCCACATCTCGTTTTACTCTAGGGCAATGATTTAAAGAGATTTACGGACCAACGGACATAATTGAGAGACACCACCTTGTATGGAAAAACTTTCCAGAAAATGATGCATGAATGATGGATTTTGACGGATTTTCCGGATATGTACGTTTATTTGCTCTAGTATTCGGGAAAATGGTGGTATGAATATGTATGAATATCATCCCAAAAATGTTTTCCCTTTCACATGTACCCTGGAAAATAGCTCCACAACTAGTAGATTTTCCATGGTATATGGGGTTCCAACCTGCTTTATGCCGTGGTAGGTGGTGGTGGTGAAAGACATTGAGCCAGAAGCCTCCCCCGAGACCGACGCAGGATGAAAAAGAGAAACGATGCTGCCGATGGGCAGAAGTGCCTAGAGTTAGTTGGCTTTCAAAGATTCAAACCATCTGTGCGTACATAACTCTAGCTATATACGTATTTTATATGCTATACTAGCTATACCTCTCTCTTTTACAGATGTTCAGGAAACCAAACAGATTCAAACAGGTATTTCTATAGTACTTAGTAGCTTCATAGTTCATAGTTCATTTCTTTTTTAGTCATCCCTTGAAGATTGTGGAATGCAACATTTGATCATTGGAATTGGCTTTTGCTTTCGCTTCTTCAAATCGGCTTAGGCTTTTCTATCCTGCAAGAATGGTTCTGGAGACTTCCTCCAGCCTGATCCCTTGGATAGTTTGACAACTTCACTTCGGTAGCGGTGTTTATAACTATATTCCGGCATTCATGTCTCTCACGAAATCAACCAAAGGATTTTTGAGTAAGACATTATTTTCAGTCAGTGAAAGAATTCTGAGGTATAGTTACAAAGGTCTTATTGTACTGTGGCATTTGCAGCTGAAATATTTATGTATTCCACATTGCTGATCACTTTGTCCCAGCATAGCTCATGCAGTTGACGAGCCTAACTGCGCCATCCATGCAGATAGACCACATCACTAGCTGGGATAGTTCATGGTCTGTGGCCGCAGTACAAAGCGATTTTGTTAAGCCCAGATTCTTGAAATGCCCCTCAATTTGGGACCGCTACCTGAATGGAGCCGAAACTAAACCAAGGGATCTAGGGGGGTAGTTAATATTAGGACAGAGGATTAATGGATCTGGTTTCATTGTGATATTCGTAGATTTCGTATTGCTGGTTATGTTCCCATTCTGTCACCATTGTGTCAACATACTTTGCACTGTAACTGTGTGTACACTAAACTGTTGTTGTACACTGTGTACATTATTGAGCATGTACAGATTTATATATATATATTAAGTAATGTACAGTATTGACAGAAATATAGAACTAACATGTACTGTACTGTAAATAGACAATATGGACGTATAGGCAATATAAACATTTATTTTGATGACAATGTATATATATATATAGGTATGTACGATTGTACTTCTATCTCCATCATATACAATCAGCAATGTTGTTCATTCGCTCCCCGTGGGATACAGCCGCTATGCCAGGGCGAGCTGCTAACCTTGTGGAGGATCCAGCAGGCAAGCTGAGCTTCAAGCGTAAGGATTCAAAGTTTCAATGTATTGGTTTCTTGCATGCTATGATATGTTATGCATTTAAAGTTTAAAAGTTTCAAGAGTATTCTGCTTGTTGTAAATGTTATTGTCTTGCCATTGAAATTAGATTAACAGGCGAATGCATTGGTCAGATTTACCGGGCACAACATGGTTCAAGGCGACGTATGATGATTGCCCCCGTGAAAGGTGTGTCTCCACTAAGGTCTATTAAGGTCTGCTTCAAGCACAGACAACCACTAAAGGCTCACGAACCAACGATTATTGGGTGGTCACCTTTGGTTGTGAGTGCTTGAATCCCCATGTATGTTCCTTCGCTGCAATGATGCTGAGTAGCCAGTCCATGTCTGAGAAATCATCACACTGTGTGCTGTTTGGAAACTGATGCTGTACCGTCTTTTGAGCAGATGCAAAGAACGGTTGGTTGATTAATTATAAGCGCTATATTGCTCCATGTATATACATGACAGTGTATATATATATACACAGCTAGCTGAATCTTGACATTATTCTTTGGGCATTAACAATGGCAATCCATGACGGGAATCCCAATAAACCGATCATTTTCATGAGGGCATCCCAGCTA
Source organism: Cladocopium goreaui (assembly GCA_947184155.2). Taxonomy (NCBI): domain Eukaryota; class Dinophyceae; order Suessiales; family Symbiodiniaceae; genus Cladocopium; species Cladocopium goreaui. Next base: position 125,453 of record CAMXCT020002112.1, on the reverse strand, counting down.
GTTTGATGTTCACCAAGGTTCCACTTGGATGTGCATCCCCCGTCCAAGGAATTGTCCGCGGCTTATAACATTGTATATCCATAAATACTAACATATAACTGGTCATATTATGTTACATTAATGGGCTCAAAATATTTATAGGAATTGTCAAGCTAACTGGTCATATTCCGTAAATCTACCTCGGCTATTTCACGTGACTAGCCACTTACAAGTCCTGGGTCCAAAACACTAGCAGGTCAACAAAACGTATGATTTTTTTCACTCATAAAGCATGATGATTTGCAGATATCCTCCAGTGTCATCAACAGCTGGAAGATCCCCGAAGGTTTGTATGGGAAACTCATTTATATATGATCGATTTTCCAGCAAGCCATGTTTGATTCAGAGAAAATATATCAATTGTCCCATTATTATCCCCTGAATCCCTGAATATTCCACTAACTATGGATTCATGGATAGATAACAATCCATGAATATCCCAATCCAAGAAAACATATTAATCACTATTTCACTCTAGACATATCTACCATTTGTCCATGTATATCCCAACCAGAGTTGGCAGAACCTTTTGCTGGATTCGAACTATCTAATGAATCCATTCATCCAATATCTGCTATGAATAATCCATTAGATATTTACTTACCATTCATTCACTAATATCCATTATATATATATATATGTATACGTATATAATATGCATATCTCTAAGTACTTATATATATATATTTATACATATTAATAACATATCTATATGTTTATATACATTTATATTTCACATATATCTATACATGTATTTATATATATTACGTATATCTCTAGCTCTCTTTATATATATGATATATTTCTCTACCATTACTCATTGCTCCGTGGGGATATTCCACCAACAGACCGGCCGCACCCCAACCGTTCCAGACCCCACCGCCGCCCAACTCTCCGTCGCCCTGGACCACACCGGAGCCGCCCAAAAGCGCCCGGTCGCCGCAGGCGTGGCGATATCACCGGTGAGGAAGTGTAGAAACAACAGACTTACTGAGATTCAACCAATAAACATGGTGATTTAATCAAGAAAAAATTGGATTTCATGGGATTTCGCCCTTTAAAAGTTATAACATGTTGTTTGATGTTGCTTGGATATGCTAATGAATGTGTGTTATCATTCCATAAATGGGATTATAACCGACTTACAACTGTACCTTATATGATCTGATTTTTGGGGCGTTGTGTATAATTTGAAGTAGAGTGAAATTGGATGAGAACGAAGATCTACCTGGTATTTACCGAGTTTTTTCGATGCTGGATATCAGGTCAAAGATAACTTAAAATTGCAATGGTGATGAAAGGGTTCAACATGAGGATCTAGCCTAACTAGCAGGAGAAACCTTGAACTCCCCCGAATTGGATGGGTGTTGAACATCAGATATGATCTCAAACTTTGACCTCCAGGCAGCACCTCCGTCCTGGCCGGTTTACCCCCCTGCCTGGGGGTAAACATTCATATGAACATTCATATGAACATTCATATGAACATACATCTACACCTGCACCTACACCTACACCTACACCTACATCTACATCTACACCTACACCTACATCTACATCTACATCTACATCTACATACATCTTACAGACATATAGACATACGGACATGCATGCATGCATACATACAGACAGACATACAGACATACAGACATACGGACATACATGCATACGTGCATGCATACATACATACAGACAGACAGACATACAGACATACAGACATACAGACATACAGACATGCAGACATGCAGACATGCAGACATGCAAACATGCAGACATACAGACATACAGACGCACATGCATACACAAAGTTGGGCGAATTGATGCTCAATGTCGCAACAGTTTCCGTCCACTTTTTTCAACAGCAAGAAGCCCAAAAATTGATAATTGCCTGAAACTGCAGTGTTTGAATGTGTTTGAAGCATCACAATTCGTTAGTCGCATTTGTTTTGGTTGTCGTCCGTGACGGCCCCTCCGCATTCCTGGAAAGTCAAAATTGCAGACACTGCTGGAGAACATGGCAAGAAGTTACAATGCTAAATGCTGATGCACGGGTAGACGAGATATCAACGTTGCACGTGGAGCAGGCATGTTCACACAAAAAGCAGTTGCTGCTTCTTGTCATTAAAAATCACAACCAAGAGGAAACCGCCTTTAACATTCCAGCCTGTCAAAGCGGCCGTGGACAAAGACACAACCCACACAACCCACACAACCCACACAATCCACACAACAAACACAACAAAGACATCTATAAAAAAAACAACAAACACCACCACAACAACAACAACAACAACAAGAACAAGAACAAGAACAACAACAACAAGAACAAGCACAAGAACAAGAACAACAACAACAACAACAGCAACAACAGCAGCAGCAGCAACAGCAACAGCAACAGCAGCACCGGCAGCACCGGCAGCACCGGCAGCACCAGCAGCACCAGCAGCAACAGCAGCAACAGCAGCAGCAGCAACAGCAACAGCAGCAACAGCAACAGCAGCAACAGCAGCAACAGCAACAGCAGCAACAGCAGCACAGCAACACAGCAACAGCAGCAACAGCAACAACAGCAACAGCAACAACGGCAACAACAGCAACAACAGCAACAACAGCAACAACAACATCAACAACAACAGCATCAACAGCAGCAACACCAGCAACAGCAACAACAACACCACCAGCAGCGGCAACAGCAACAACGACAACAACGACAACATTAACATGAACAGTAACCTAAGCGTTACCATCATCATCCTGACCATCATCATCTTCATCACCACCTTCATCGTCGTCATCATCATCATCATCAGCAACAACAACAACAACAGTCCTCTGTAGGATATTCCCCTTAATTGAACGCTTTAATGACTGTAGGGTTTTCCGGGGGTGGGATGTACAGTAATACCCTCTTCATATAAACCTTAATCCCTTTTATGAACTCTTCAACGAGTACCACAAACGTTTTATGCTATATAGATACACCTATGGATAAAACTGTATGTAGATTGTTCCCCAGTCCACGTACGGATTCCGCCCTTCGCGCGGGACAGCCTGGGGGTACAAATATATTTTTTTTTATTAAATAGATGATGTATACATGCATGTCACTAGGTATATTCAGACATATGTGGTTTATTCATATATACATATATATATATATGTGTATATATATTTTTTTTATTTCCCGGAGTATGTAGCATATTGAATATGTGATTTTCAAAACTTCCGCACTAAAATCTCAAGTGGGAATGCCTTGAAAATTCCATGTTTATCCTCTCCAGGATGATTGTATACCTACATCTATGGTAACCCCATAGCCCCAGTCCAGCTGATTAAACTCGGATTCCGAAACTCCACTTTATTCAGAAACTACAACTGGAGGTCGGATTCAGAAACTGCGGGCTACTCCGTTGTATTCAAAACCTACTCGTCGTATTCAGAAACTACTTTGTCATACTTTGTCGTATTCAGAAACTGTTCGGTCGTATTCAGAATCTACTGGTTGGTTCAGGGTTTTTTCAGTATCCATTTATGGTTGGTTTAGGTTGGTTCAGGGTTTCTTTAGGGTTTCTTTAGGGTTGGTTTAGGGTATATTTTTAGGGTTGGTTTAGGGTTTCTTCAGGGTTGGTTTCGGGCTGATTTAGGTCAGTACGTTTCATCTCCTTTCCTCGTAGTTTCTGAATACGCTGTTTCTAGTTTCCGAATATATGAGAGTGTCTGAATTTACATAAAACTTTCAGTTTCCGAAAACTGACTGTTTGCCAGTTTCCGAATACAAACGTGACCCAGTCCAGGCACACACGCGCCCACGCTCCACAGCTTGAGAGTGCACGCGGAGTGCGGTTCCGTTGAATCATCATGGACTCGGTGACCCCAGGTACCAGTTGGAACAATGCATGACATATGGCCTTGTTGAGTATAATATTTGATGGTTTCCTAAAATAGGGATACACCGAAATCATCCATTCTAAATAGGATTTCTCATTATAAACCATCCATTTTTGGGGTATCCCCATTTTAGGGACTTCCATGTATATCTATCCATTTACTATTTGTTTATTTATTTATTTATTTATACGGTATATACACGTATATGTAGGCTTAGTAGGGCCATATGGCCATCTATATTGGTTTCTTTCAATGTACGCATATTTCGATATGTGTATGAATATGTGCATTATATATATATATATTGTACACTTAATGTTGAATGCCATACCCAGATGGGTACAACGGATGAAATGCCCATCAACAACAATCATGAATGTTTCAATACATGATGGGTATCTTCATGTACCACATTTACATTGCAACAAGGCACCCCCCAAAAGAAATGGTCCATGATGGTCCATGGTTCTGCTCCATTTTTCTCAGCGACAGGGGATCCGAGCAACGCCCTATAAAGATTTCTCCTTGTGGACGTCAATTCGGCCAGGCATTTGAGGTTCGGATGTTCCGCTCCCAAATTTGGTCACGGGTTACGAGAATCCACTGACGCGAGGGGTATATTTTGGCGGCTCCAACGGAGAAAACCGCTTGCTGAAATTGCTCATTCAATGCTGAGTTTCAAATGATTCCGTATTGTGTAAACGTCTCCGGGTATGTGTTTAAGCACGACCAGGCTAACAAGCAGGCACAGTATACAGTATACCGTCCAGTAAAACAATATGACTTATGACTATTGAACAGCAATTTTTTAGGCAAATCATCTATGACCGTTTTCCACGGCTAGCTCAAATTACCAGAGATTTTGTGTTTATTTTTTTTAACATTTACACCCAACTACATCACATACTGTACTTTTATCCCAGGCGTTGCCCAAGTTTCGTTTCATCGCAGGCATAGACACTGTTCCATTACATGATTCCAATCAAAACATAAAGTGGATATCATTCCGGTGAATACATGAACCCTATTCTGAAAGCCTCATAAATACTACTGAACCCCCAGATTCCCTTAAATTATTTTGTTTTATGACTGAAATCTTCTGCTTTTCCTCCACAAACCCACTCCATTGACGCCACGTTGCCGCAATTTGCGAACCTTCCAATGCCAGCCTCTCAGCCTTTCCACCAGTTGCGCACCTGTCGCAGCAAAGCTTATCGAAATGTGAAGCTGAGGAAAGCCGTGTTTTTTAGGGGGATGGTGATATCGTGTTTTTTTCCAGATATCAGGGTATGTTCATGGTGTGAACACTGTGCAACTATATACAAAATTGTACAAATATATACAGTATATGCTTTCAATATCGCATGTGTTTATATTCATGTCATGTATATATATATATATGTGTATATATGATATAGAATTATTTATTTATATATATATATATATTATAGTGTTTTAAATTATAGTTTTATTTTGTATATAGGCAAAAATATGTTGATGTGTTCATTTATGTAACACCGTAAACTGTAGTTATATACTATAGCTATACATAAGTTTACACCAACTTAGTAATTAGCGAACTGGGTCACCGCTGCACGCACGTCCCAGTCAATCTGAATTTCCGGCTTCACTGAGTAATGCAACAGCTGCTGAAGAACAGCGCTGATTGAGATGGAAGGTCTTCACGGTTTGCAACGATGACGACCCTCACTACGAGTTATGGCCCTTTACCAATCATTAATCAGTTACAACAATTATAACATCACTTACGGAATGTACCCCCATTTGCAACCATACAACTGGTAAGGGCTCAGCTGGAAGTTGGATCCTTTACCGAAAAAGCTACTCGATTTGGAGCCCCAACTGGTACATGACGGCAGGCTTTTTTTGCGCTTGCTTTGTTCAGGTCAACAAGGTCAATAGCCAATGCTAACCTAGTCTACTAACTAGAAATCATCAACCAAAGATATAAATATACTATAAGATCTGATCTATAGGCATATTGGGGAATGTACTATAATCTACTAACTATAAGTCTATAAGTATAAATGAACTCATTTTTGGGGTAACCCCCAATGAGCTGATCACAAAGTGAGGCCCTTTCCATGTAGACCGCGGCAAAGTCCCACAATAGTGGACCGCCAATCTCCCCGTAGTCGTCAGGCCGGCTGAAAAGTCTGCGTTTTGGGTCGGGCTGGTACCTGGCCTTTGTAAGAAATTATACAAGTCCCAAAAAGATAGAAGATTGTTTCCAGTATCTTCTGATGATGTTTCCAACTTTTATTTCCAGGTTTCCAAGTTTTCTATCTATTTTGGCGTGTCCTTACTATTGCATTCTTGGGTTACATGATGGACACCGGCTGATCAAACATGGCGGGCCTTGGGGAAATCCCCGAACTCATCAGAGGTTTATACTTTGCGGGAAAAATCATCGACTAAATGATGGAGAATTGTCAGTTATGTTTGAGTACCCGAGGGTATTCACGGACACAGTTTTTTTCGGACCAGTTTATGGATGTCAGTAAGTCACCCCATTTATGGAATGATAAGCCCATTTATAACTTAACAAAGCTGGCAAATGGCTTTACATGTAGGACTTGTGGTAGATCTATCAAATGGGTTTGCAAATCATTACATGTACACATATGTTCTTGGTTTATGGACCATTACTATGGCACCCCTGGGATATGGATTCCGAAACTGTTGGGGATTGCACAGCTAGGGGTTTGGTTGAATCCCCATATGACGTCTAGATGACCACGGAGAATCATAGGATCACAGAGTCATGGGATATTTCAGCAAGCACCTATGGTACTGGGATGAACCCTGAAAATAGTAGATGGTTGGCGACTGGATACGTTATTTCCAATTCCATTTGTTGCTACACCAGGACATTTCAGAATCAGTTGTCAAATTTCTTCAGGTGCCAAAAAAAGCAACATCGATATGGGCTAGTCCCCACAAATGTAGATCATTTTCCTGTTCAAAGCATGGATTTCTTTGTTGTTTTTTGAATTTGCCGCATGGTATCGTCCCAGTACTGTGAAAGATCCTAGCGGTGGATCAGTAGCATGATTGAGCAACAGTGCGCTAACTATCCATGATCGGGGTAATACGTAATTTGAACTGTAATTATCACAATGAACATTATGCCAATGGTATCCGAGGAAGATGGATCACTAATGGTTATCATATGTTATGTCTGACTTTTACATTGGATGTTGTTTGTGGTTTGATACCAACAAGTGCCTCTTGTGTGGGTTCGTTCCCATCCATTTTGAGTCTTCACACCCACTCAAGTTTTGTGACAGGTTTTGTGAGTAAATTGTTTTATTCATGCAGCTTTGGCTCAAAGCAAGAAAAAAAGAACGAGAGAGAGAGAGAGAAATATGGATCACTTTGAGGCTTCTCTACTCTCTACCTAAAATAATGCCTCCAATACCTATCAACGCTGGTGACACGTGGAGATCATTTTTGTTGATCCAGTATGGGAAGCGACCTCATCAATCAACCAGATTTTGGGACGACCTGTTCCACAACCAGATCTTCATTTTGAATTTTGATTCGCATCCTTTGATTATTGTAGAGATTTAGTCGCTGAACTTGGTTGTTGCTGATTAGCTTTTAACATTTCATCGCTTGCTCACAGGTCTGTCTCCTCGAGTACTAAGCTAAACCTGTTCATACATCCATGTAGTTCAATTATTCTCACATTTTATAATCACTGTTTATTAAATATTATATAATCAACATGAAATCACCATTTTCTTGGTTATATCACCATTTTCCCATGGTTTTCCCATGGTTTTCCCACGGTTTTCCTAGGGTTCAGCATGGCTTCCTGCTTGCCATGGCTGCTGCTCCTGCGCTTCACCCTCGTTTTAAGCGACGGGGAGCTAGGCACCACGGAGCCGCCTTTGACCGGCAACGTGTCATCCAGTGCGGCTTGGCGGACGGGCTTCCCTGGATCAGTCAGGTTGAAAGTTAGCGATATCCATGAGACATGAATACACATATATATATATATAATATGGGGATATCATTGATATATCTGGTTGGTGGTTTGGAACATTTTTCCCATAATAAATGGGATAATCCTTCCCAACTGACAAATATTTTTCAGACGGGTTGAAACCACCAACCTATATATATATATACATATGTGATATGTATGTATATTGGATGTACATGTGGATGTACATATGTATGATATATTGGGGGATTGTTGTCAACAAGATTTTACAATGATGATGAACTAGTCATGTTTTCCCAAGAACGGTGCGCTTCTATGGGATTTAAGCAACACAGATGTGGGGTATAGAAGACCAACAGATGTGGGAATTCAGGCAACACGAGGTGGTGTATACCAACCTGGAAGATCCAGCGGGGCCCTTGACAATGATGGGCAGAGTAGTTGTTTTAAGGGGGCTATACCCAAAATGAACTCCTGCTTACCACCCGTATGCTTACCAGTTTTTGAATGTTTCAAGTATATACAGACAGAGATACAACCTCATTTCAACCTCATTTCAAACGATTTCTGGTTCAGCATTGTTTCATTCCATTTCGTACCAGCTGTTCTTTTGGTGCTGGCGAGTGGCCCGCTGGCTTTCAGACCCTAGTTGCAAGGTAAGGCCCGCGACGACGAAACCACTACGAAAAATGATGGAAACCATGGGTCATTTAAGCAACAAAAAAAACTGGTTGGTGGTTTCAAACATTTTTTATTTTCCATCATATATGGGATAATCATCCCAACTGACTAATATGTTTCAAGATGGTTAAAATCACCAACCAGATAAAAAATAGAATTAATTGCTTTTAGAGCTGATTTATGATAGCCAAGTTGGTATATATAACTCGCACAACTATAATTGTTAGGGGATCTATATATATATATACACTATTATAATGCGGTTTATAAACCAACAAACATAAGTGGAGGGCCCACCTTGTATAATACATGAAATATCCCATGTTGTATTTTTCATGGCATGTTTAATTTAACAAGCTTGCAAATGGGATGCACTTCCAATTACTTAAACTCACTACCCCAGTTGACCATTGTAGCAGGGTAACCCACGAATTAGAGACGGGTTATTCATATATGTTACGAGTTGACATTTAGCTTCAAAATCAATGTAAATATCCAGTACCTGGATGGTATGTGAAAGAATCATGTTTTTTTATTGTTATGTTCAAAGCAGTTTTCGCCTCTTTTGCCGACACCAATGATTTGTGAGATTGCGTTTGGTTCAATCAGTTGCTTGACGTGTGTCAACTCAGACAAGTTAATAACCGCGAAAGAGGCAACTAGGGAACAAATGGTCAAGAATCGAGCATATTCGACAAATTAATCAACTCACACACTCCATCCGCATTGCGAAATAACCGAACAGGTAGCGAGGGTGATGGCTCCTAATATCTGCAGCAACCGTTTTTTTTCTCACGCTTGTATCTGGGGATATCTGGGGTGTCGGGATCCATGATGAGGCTCTTTTTAACCATCCTGGAAGTAGGTGCCCACTGGAACAACACGTTACGTGTTCATGTTTGGACGTCCATTTGATGTCAAGATTCTGGTTGTTTGTTTTTTTACTGATACCCTGGGGATCCCACTAACATAGAGGTGGAAAACTTATGGGGCAATCCCAGGAAAATTATATATAAATGGTGGTGTTTCATGATTTTTTTACATCTATGGTAGTTTTCCACATCGGGTGTTCTCCCTGCAGACTTGATTTCCCGTGATAAAAAAGGAGGCGTGCAATCCCTATCTGGCTTACCGACTCTTGGCTGCACTGGTGGATAACTCCAATGGCGATGGTTTATATAAGGTGGTGCCCCCGGTCGATAGGATAACTATAAGAAAACATACTATAACTAGAACTTATAACTATAACTAGGACTTATCTTGTTTACAACTATAACATACTATAACTAGGATTTATGGTATATGTCGAACTAGTTAATGGGATTATAAATCAACTTGTAATTGGGGGAGCACCACCGTGTAGGGGCGGTGTATCTCTACTTAATGGTTTTTTTTGAAGCAACAAACATCACTGGAAATCCGGATATAATTGGATATATCACCATAGGGTTTATATCCCAAGTGCACCCTCAAGTAGCCATGTTGGGTGCATATAGAAGGGATTAGGGAAGTCCTCGCAGGCGCCTTTTGTTGCTGTTGTTTTTAGAGACCTCAGCTTATCGACTGGCAAACAGTCCATCTATTAGGGATTACCATGATGACCCTTTGTTCACTCATGAAATAGGTACAAGTCCCAAACTCATGGTGTTTTTACCATCTTTTTCCCCTATTCAATCCTTGTCTATGGGTCATTGGAGAGTCCAGATATACCGAATTACAGAGGGACTATCCTTACAGATGAGGGATCTCCACTACCGTTTTGGCATCTTTTGGCCATTGCCTGGCCAGTGGTTTTTGTGCATTTTAATGCATGGGTGTGTCTGAAAGTGGGGTAATGTAATGATCATTTAAGTTTTTTCCCCCAGCTGTGGATAAAATAGTGCCGTCGCTGGCGGGCGGGTCAAAGCAGCGAGCAAGTACCAAGTTGTACCAAGTGATTTTTTTCGCAGGTCTTTGGGTCGCCTGGCGAGGGAGCCAGGTTGAAAGACATGGGAGATGCAGGAAGCCAGAAGGGTTCCAGCAATGTAGCAAGATAGGAGTTGTCCAGTGAACATGCCAGTTCGGTGTCACCACTCTGCTATGAACTGGAGGTTGGTCATGAGAGATGTCATACTGTCCCACATTTTATGTGTGGTTTGTATCCCAAGTCTTGTGCTTCACAGGATAATGCCTTTTCCAGCACTCGAGACTAAAACGTGGAAATGGATGGACATGGCAAAATTGGAAACCCAAGTGAGGGCAGATGTTCAAGAAAGGCGTGTTTTACGCCATGGTGGCAATACAAAAGAAGGCAGACAGCTCATCTGAACATGTAGGGATGATCAGCATGCCGCATGCCGCCTTGGAGAGGAAACACGACACACAGCACAACGAGAGGAGGCAGAGAATCCAGGGCCACAATCTCCAACATCCCCACAGTTATGGCCATTTATTAGTTGTACAGTAACTGCTTAGAAATGGGATTATACATTCTATAAATGGGGTTGTAAGTACTATATAAGTACTTATAACTGGTAAAGGGCCATTACTGCACATGTGACAAAGAAACAAAACAGACGACAATGGGTAAGTAGATGCGTAGTATTGCCAAATCACCGAGAAACCGTTCACATCCTCAATGACTGTTGACATCCCAACATGTAAAGCCTAAGCAGGCTCCAAAGTCAAAATATCCCCTTAGCCTTGCTGGTTCATACCAAGTGCCAGTATTAGCTGAGGATACCATCTTACGAAACAAGACAAGAGCTATTCTATGGCGCAACTGCGCAACTACAAAAACTGTATCTGGCAAAAAGAGAAGAACAAATCCCAAGAAACAAATCAAACATGAAATGACCGAAAGCGGCACAAGCCTGCAATGGCCTCTGGCTGGTTGCACTTGAAATCCCATAGTGAAACAGGTCAGAGCATGTCAGAGCCAATTCAAATAACCTCTTGACACGCTTGAGGATAATTCGTACAAACAATGAGTAGTGACTAGTAATGCACTACTTTGGTGTTTCCAATCTGCTTCCACAACGGGGCTCCGTTCACAACTGATTTTCCCGCGTGGTTCCAGGACGTCCCCGGAAGGTTATGATAAACCATGAAACTTACAATAGAGAATATATAATATATATATATAATATATATATTTATATTTGTATATATATAATATAATATATATATATATATATATTGTTTATAATATAATATATATAATATATATTATATATAATAATATATAATATATAATATATTTAATATATAATATATATAATTTATCATAATATATATAATATATAATATATAATATATATATATTTTATATAATATATATAATATATATATATTATATGTAATATATATAATATATATAATATATATAATATAAATAATATATAATATATAATATATATAATAGATAGTTGAAATATACCGACCCCTGAGCCCCACTATGTACAGCATAGGTAGTAGGTCTTATGTAGAGCATTGCCATAGCTATGAGTCCAACCGTAGTTCAATTTAGATACATCCGAAGTATGTACAGTATAAGCACCACTTACCTAGAAGCGTTAGGTAAGTAGAGGGTTGTAGGTAGAGGTAGGCTCCCCTTTTCCCCTAACCCAAACAACTACCTGGGTCAGGGGATTAACTCGTAGCGTTGCCGACCCTATGGCTCAAGTGCCCCGCGCAAAAGGGGCATTTGGTTCTTGTTTGTATGCAGGGTTTGGCGGATTGGTTCCCCACCTTTGGGTTTCTGGTTCGACCCCCTGTTTCACTGGTTATCAGCCGTAAGGCTTTTGTTGGGGAACCTAATCCGGTAAAACCTGCCTTAGGCCCTAACTTCTTTTCGCACTTCACTGTTCTTTGTTGCATGCCCCCAGGCAGTTCGGAACAGGTCGCTGCTGATTCCAGCGCGACGCTAACTCCAGCCGAGGGAGTCGAGGCAGCTGAGGAAGCAGAAAGCGTTGAGGTGTTCCCTCCGTGGCCTGCTGAACCAGTAGCTGAGACATCTCAAAGCTGGGCCGATCTGTCTGAGGTACAAGCGCCCGTGCCTTCTGGTGTCGACTCCGTTGTGACAGACTCTGCAGATCCACAAAGATCACTGGTAGAGGTTAAGGAGGAGATCCACGAGGCCGAGAGCATTAGTGCGGTAATTTCAGCAATTGGCTTGCCAGAGGAGGTCGCTGACGATCCCGTCGCGACGGAAGAAACTGGGGTTGACACTTCACTTCAAGATCAGTCATTTTTGGAACCACCTTCTGATTTGGGTAACCCAGCGGAAGCTGCTTTCACGGACATTGATCGAGCAAAAGAAGAAGAAGTAGATCCTCAACAAGATTCTTCAACTCTTCTGGAACAGGCCGAGTGCGAGGTTGACACAACAGATTGGGCAGATCCAGCTGAAGAAGACCAACAACAGGTTGAAACTGCCGATCTTTTGGGTTTAGGTAACGAGGCGGGTCCAGTAGGAGAAGCATCCGTTGCATCCGAACCATCTGCATCCGTGCCTGAGCCTGCGGTCGCTGACACATCCGGTGTCGCGACAGAAGCCAACACTAGTTGCCCCGATCAAATAGTCCCACCACCAACTAGCCCTAATCTTGTTGACCCAGGTGCCGATCCTATCCAAGTAGGACATTCCCCCGCTAGTTCATCAACAGCCCATCGACCAAGGGTTCGATCCAGCAGGGGCGGTGCTACAACCAGGTGGCAAGAAGCAAAGCGAGCTTGGTGGAACGACTTCGAGGCATACCAAAATTGGCTTTACCATAACTCCGGAGGGGATATCGTAGGTGGCTTTTGGTTAAGAAAGATTTCTTACGAATACGCCGACGAAAGCACTCGCTGGTTGATAGCTCTTCATTCAAGACTTGTTGAGGAGTTCCCAACATCACAGTGTTTAGCTTTGGCCTACCAGATCCTCATCCCTTATAAAGAGTGGGCTCATATCCACGGTTTGGACAGGCGCAGAGGTACTTCACACGCCGAACAAGTGATAAACTCTGGTGACCTACCCCCAAAAAGGATCATTAACCAACGTATCCTAGGGGCAGAGCACCCGCGCCCAGAAGAGTGGGATAGGTATTATAGATACATAGGCCCACAGCAGCAACCCCGTCCAAAAGCGGAAAGGCCTGCTGCCACAACACCCGTTGTTGGCGCGGCAAGTGGAGGCACAGATCCGACTCCGGTCCAGCAAGGACCCAAAGAGCCTGGGCACCCACCGCCGAACTGGCAACCTTCTTTGAGAAGGCCACCTGAGCCAGCAGTGCCACCGCGTCCAAGGGTTACTGTCTCTGTCCATCCAGTCCCACAAGCCCCAAAGTCAGATTCTCAAGGGGTCGCTGCCTTTGGGCGCGACGTAGCACCAGTCCCAGTTGCTAGCCCTGCGAAGCCACCAGCTAAAGCTAGGCCCAAAGCTCCTGATTCTAGTGCCACAACCCTTGCAGATAGAATTCAAGGTTTGCCACCTCCACCTAATAACATTCCCCCTAGTCCGCCTGCTCATAAACAACCACCCTTACCACCACCACCATCTCATCCGCCGCCAACTGCACAGGAGCTCGCTGCCCGCGATCCCCAGCCAGCAGAGGCGCGAGAAGAGACTGCTCCGGAGGATCCCAACGATCCACCGCCTGAAGAGGAGCAGTGGGTGGAGGAGGAAGAGGAAGAGGAAGTTTTGGAGGAGGACGAAGTGGTTGAAGTTGAGGTTGAGGCCGAAGCTGAACCCGAATTCCCTGACTTTACATCAACAGAGCACGGCCGTGAGGTTTCCACGCGCCGTCGTAGGCCTAAAAGAACTAGGTCCAATCCGCCATTGCCTGTCAATCTAGTCCCAAGGGAAACCCGTGAACGCATTGAACTTAATCAGGAACTTTATAGAGCCCGAACCATAACCGGTGTTTCTAGGAGACCTCTTGCTTTAAGACCCCAAGTGCACGGTTACCCCGAAATTAGAATTGACTCCGCTGGCACCTGGGCTAGGGTCGCTGATCCTCCGATCGCGTACGCGCCGCAGACTTTGCCGTTCATTGTGCCTCACGCCGTGGCACCAGAGCTTGGCACACGAGCTTCCCGACTCGTTGTGGCGTGATCCTGCACTTAGATCCCATCGGACTGTTCTTGGTTCAAGTAATTTAGACCCCAACAGTGTTTATAATCTTGACACCAATAACCCCGGTACAGAATCTGAGGGCTCTGAAACTGCTGAGACTCGAACCGCCAGGTTTGTTTCATCAGGTCAGGCATTTGTCGGCCAGCAAGAACCGTTCGACGCTGGCTTCGCTGAGCGCACCCCTGCCCGTCCAATTGAGTCTCGACAGCGTCCTAACATAAGAACCTCCCGAATCCAACGTGACAAGCCGGCACAGCCCAGAAAAGATCCAGTTTCTGCTGCACCAACACCACCTGCAGCCCCTACAGTACCATCTTTGACTGTTCCCCCATTAAGCGGTTCTAGTAGTTCAGCTTATCCCTGGAGGCAGTCTTTGCAAAGTGCTGGAACTGGGGTCGCTGACACAGCCCGTGTCGCGACAGAGACTGCATCAGAGCCAGCCGGCTCTCCCGTTGCGCGATCCAGGTCAAGAGCACCCTCAGCCGAGACTGCGCCCGCAGTTGCTGCCAGAACAAATAGGGGAAGGGAAGTACCAATTTCCAATAAGATCTCATCTAAGTCTCGCAAAAGAGCTAGTTCCGTTCCTGTGCCAATCCGTGCAAAGGGGGCTGCTGTCCCCGACGCGCCCCAAAGGCCAGAACCCTTACCACCAGCTCCAGAGAAAAAGAAGAATCTGCCTTGGAAACATCCACCTGTGTCAATTGCGCCTGCAACACCTGTTGCACCTACTGCACCTGTGGTAATTCCCCCAAGACCTAATAGGCCAGTTCCCCCTAATCCAGCTCATCTTAAGCCCGTAAAACCTCCTCCGCCAGGAATTGGGGGGCCAAGACCTGCTGGTCAACCGTCCCGAGATCTTCCTCCACTTGATCCCAAAGGACAACAGCAACAGCAAGAGGCACCAAGTTCAGGATCCGGCCTTGCACCCCACGTCCGTGGGCGGCCTTTACCTGACCCAACACCAGATCGGCCAGAGGGGGTCGCTGGCTCTGTGCCGCGACATTACCAGCATCA
Source organism: Cladocopium goreaui (assembly GCA_947184155.2). Taxonomy (NCBI): domain Eukaryota; class Dinophyceae; order Suessiales; family Symbiodiniaceae; genus Cladocopium; species Cladocopium goreaui. The sequence goes on along the minus strand of CAMXCT020002112.1, from coordinate 109,758 downwards.
ACCCAACTTAGTCTCTAAAGCTCTAAGGTAGTCCACGTTAATACATCCAACATAGTTGTTTGTATCGACTGGCACGATACCATTGACCAAGCTCTCAACCCCGTTGGTGAATTGTCTTCCCATTTAGTTGATAAGCTTCGGACATTGACTAGGATTGCTGGTAATCAAATTGAGTTCCACATTGTCTCATACGCCGGCCAATCTAAGATTGACAGCACCAAGGCCGGTGCTGAGCACGTGATTAGCCAGTTGATCGCAGAAGGTTTGCCGTTTAGAGAAGTGCACCTGGCACGCTATCCTTGCGGTAGGCAGGGCAAATCCTCTATCATCTCCGCTCTTCAGGCACATTGTCTCATCGACGACCGTTCTGACATCCTGAACGAGTGCAGGCAACTCGGCATTAAAACCATCCGATCAGAGGGGCGTTCTGACAGGGAACTCTGCTGGATTGCAGAGGTAGAGGACTGGATCCGCCTCGAAGGGGTCAGCCAGATCCTGGACTCTCGCCGCCCAGTTCCTCTTAGGACCGAGCAATTCTACCCCAACTTTGGGGGGCAGGACGATAGGTCGCTTTGGTAGGCCCTGGCACAAGCCCAGCGGTCCTACAGCATCCGATAGGCTTTCAACGCCGAGGTAGCTGAGCTTGCTCGCTACGTTCGTCGGTCTGTCCTTGTCGTTTGCCAAGTGTCCATTGTCCAATTGCCTTTTTCCTTTTGTTTTTAGTTCAGTGTTGTTTTGCGGTCAGAGCTAGGGTCATTACCGCTAGCGAAGCCGTATTGCATCCGAACTTCAACACAACTTGAATTAATTTCAATTGCACTTTATTATCTTAATATCCAACTTGCGAAGACTTTGTTGGTTGGGGTAGTATTGTGCTGCATTGGTCTTTTGTCCCATCACTGCACACTTTTGCTTGGAACGCTGAGCAAAGCTCGCGTTGGATCAGACATCGTTGCAGTTGAGCGCAAAAGTTCAGCCGAGTTTGGGTCAAGATGTCAGGCATTTCTCCCCCTTCTGATCCTAGTTCATCTAACAGTAGGTCAAGGAGTAGTCCTGAAACTTCTAATCCAAATACAACAAGGGTCCCGGCGGTTGTTACCTCCCTGGTTCCACGAAGAATCCAGTTGCCTTCAACTAGGGATGCCATGCGTGTTGATGAGTCATCTGATACTAGTGTGGAAGCATCTCAACAAAATAGATTTAGGCAAAGGGGTCCCCATGGTCCAAACCCAAGCAATAGTCCTGATGAAGATAATCCTGTAGACCTTAGTGCAACCCAAGCCACTTTCCTTGCGGGTGCTGCTGTAACCCAAGCGCACCATGCCGCCACTATCGCAGACCATGCTAGTAATGTTGCTATCCAATCCCAATTAGAAGCCTTCCAAGCTAGACAAGTCATCGCACAGCAGCAATCCGACTTTGGTCAGGTCGCTGCAGAAATGCGCGACGCTGCAGCACGAGCCATCCTGCACAACCAGGAGGAAGCTCACGCCGCTCTGGCTGAGAGGGACAGGGGTTCGGAGTTGTTTGAGCATAACCTCACTCAACAGGCCCAACAATTTGTTTTGGGGGCTAGGCAACAAGCTCAGCAGGAAGTCTTAGAGAGTCAAGCGGTTTTGCAACGGGAAGCCCAACAATTTGTGGAATCTAATGTTAGACCACTTCAACAACAAATTAATTTGGGTAACCAACAATTGGCCACTCGGGAAGTTGAAATAACTGAAAGGGATACTAGGATTGCTTTTCTTGAGCAACAGCTGGCAGAAGCCAGACGCCAAAACAACTTGGCTGTAGCGTCCCCGGTTCCAGTTTCCCCCATTTCAGGTTCTGCCCTCATGGACTTTCTTGCGGATCTTCCCCAAGAAATATAGGTCAAAGGGTAATTCCTGAAGATGAGCAAACTATGGAAAACTTCAATTTATTTGAGGGTTATGTTCCAGCTCCAGCTCAAACACCAGATGTTCGTGCTAGGCCTTTTGGTTCCCCACAAAATACTTCAGTTCCCCTGCAAGAGGTTGCAAATCCAATGGTTGTAGAGGCAACTACTTGGGCCACCCCCAGGGTTTCTGTTGGCCAATCATCCCATGAAGTAGCACCAAATGTTGTTCCGACCATGCCTCAATCTTTTCACCCTCCGGGTGCCACACCCGTGACTGTTATGGCGAACCCCCAACCTGCGGAGTTGGCAGTTGCCAACTTGTCCATGCCAGCAAATGCCATGGTACCTAGCGCTAATGTTGCAAGTGGTTCGAATCCAACAGAATCAGCTTTAGTCCAACAACTTTTAGCTGAAGTGAGTAGATTGACCAATGCATTGCAATCGCAACAACAGCAACTTCAACAGATGCAACAACAACAATCACAGCAGCTTACTGCCCATGCACCCCTGCCGATAGCACCTCCGTGCACGCCCCCAAAGGGCGCTGCTGCTAGCGCACCGGGCTTAGGTCCAACCAATGCTAGTGCTGCGGGCACTCCCTGTGCAAACTCTCGTTTTGGGTCCATAGGTCGTGCACCTCCACCGCAGCAGGTGTTGCCGCCAGGGTTGCCGCCACTTCCGTTGGCACAACAGGGTTTAGTTGTTGACAATACCACATCTTATCACCATATTGGTTCTGCTAATAGATCAGTTGATTCAGGTAGCTCAGAGTCTTCCTCGGATTCTGGTGAGTTCCACTCAGTGCGTGCCCCATTAGTCCTTACTGAATGTAGGATTTGTGGTGACCTCCATGAAGAGATCGAATGCCCGCATCTTACCATGAACCAACCCTATTTAGCCCCACAGCCACCTGCCGTTAACTACGCGGATGATGAAGAAGATACCATTAGGGTAAAATCCTTAGCTGACATGGTTTTTCCGAATCCACCAGAGAACGCAGGTCAAGCCCGTGGATATATCAATCAGGTGTTGATGTCAATAGGCAAACTCCAAAAGACCCCCGGTAATGAAGTTTACCAATGGGCCCAAGAGTGCCTAACCACTGATGAAGCTGTTCTTCAAGCCGATCCTAGGTACCCCCGCACCGATCGAGAGATCGCTTCTAGGCTCATAAAGACCTGTAAGCGCGGTAGGTTTGGTCTTGTTTTTCAGCAAATGGTAGAAGCAGAGCGCGCAGCTAGTGGTGCAATGCCTTGCGGGCGCGCGATGTTGCGTAAAATATTCAAACATTTTCAACTCGAGCGTGACCGCATCGGCATGCTTGGCGAGCGAAATCTGTTATCCCTTAGGGTCGCTGGTAACACGGTAGCTGACTTAGAGGCCTTTAGGGATAAGTATATTTACGTGATGTCTACCATTCCCTTAGAGGATTTACCACGACAACAGACGCTGTTTAACCATCTCATCGACGAGCTAGAGCGCAATGCCGTGATCGCCCCAAAAGTTGTTAAAGCTAGGGAAGCCCGACTAGATAGCCATCGTCGCACCACAGACTGGTTATGGTCTAAGGTTGAACTTGCCATCCAACTTGATCAGCAGAAGCGCAATCGCGCTGAGTTTGATAAGCAGCTGAAGTTGAAGCCTGCTGCTGGCTATGCTGGCACGCAACAAACCCCCGATGATAAAATCGCTGGTGCCCCTGCACCAACCCCTAATCCCAAAGCTAAGGCCACGCCTAAGAACCAGGGTTCAGGGGGGGGTAATCCTCAACCAAAGAAAACTCCTAAAAAGGAGGACGTGAAGGCAGCTCCTGCCCCGAAAGCGAAGCCCAAGGCCAAGCCATCCGGTCCAAAGCCGCCTCCGCCCAACCGAAAGGGCAACACGACCCCGCGTGGGGAAGAAGCCAAGAAAGTAGCAAATATGAGTGCTTCCGAAAAGGCCAAAACCCCTTGCATGTTCTATGCGTACAATGCATGCAAAGCTAAGTCGTGCGCGTTCCTCCACTCAGACACCAACAAGTATAAGGGACCTCCTCCTAGAGCACTTGGTAAAAGCGGTAAAGCCCCTGCCAAAGCTGCTGCTAGTATGGCAACTGTCATAATCCCAGAGGTCGCTGCCGATGGCGCGACTAATAATCCTGACCCCATCAATGCCATGCCAATGAAGGCCTCCAAATCCATCCCTTGGCTTTGGGACACGGCCGCAGGTCGACACTTGATTGGACGCCAAGCCCTCACACCAGCCATGAAGGAGCACTTGCAGCAATCACCCAATCCTGTTGCTTTTGCTACCGGAGGTGGCAGCCAGCCTGGCCAAGAGTCACTAGCCTTTAATGGAAGTAAGATTCTTGAAGGTGAAGAGGTCTATGTCCTTAAAGAATGTCCTCCCGCACAAAGCATTGGTAAGACTGTCATAGATAAGGGTTACATGTTTGTCTGGGATCCTAGAGAGAATGTCCCCTACTTGATAGCTCCTGAAAATATCAACAGGTGTAGGATGAAAGTTCCCCGGAACGCTAGAATCTGTGCATCTAGGGTAGTTGAATATGTTCCCCAGTATGATGAAGAGCTGACTCCACGTCATTTTGTGCCCAGCGAGCACCTTGCTCCTGTGTCAACTGCCGTGCCAGCTCCACCTGTGTAATCTGATGCTCCCGCTGATGATGAAGAAGATCCTAATGACCCCGGCTATGCTCCTAGCTTTGGTGGTAGTGACCTTCCTAGTCCTTCAGAATTAGATGAAATTCTAGATCCCGAGCCTGTTGAGGACGCTGCTGGGCCCCCTAGCGCGTCGGAGCCTAAACACCCAATGGATGATAAGCTTTTGGTAGAGCTAGGTGATGGTGAGCCGCCTAAGGATGAAGTTCTAAAGCAGCAAGCCACTAGCCCTGAACATTTGCGCACCCATTTTCCCAAAAATCCCTACTGTCCTTTGTGCCATATAGCAAAAGATACCGCCATGAGGGTTTCACATGTCAAAGATGGCAAAGCCGATGATTTTGTTGATCCCCCAAAGCAGCCGCTGGAACAGCTTGCTACTGATGATGTTATCTTAGCTAAAGGGTCCGAACACTTGGGTGTAGGTATAGGGGGAATAAGGTCGCATCATGTCATCCGCGATGCGTACTCTGGTGCGCGTGTTGCATACCCATTGTCTAAACGTACTGCTGACGCGCATGCTCGCAACTTTAGACATTTCTTAGGATTGCGTGGATCAGAGCTCACCACCCGAACGTTCATCAAAATGGACGAAGCAGGCGAGCTTGAACAGGCGGCACATGCCGTAGGCATGGTTCCAGAAACCTCTTTGCCGAACAGATGGCCCCACAATGCCATCCTCGAGAGAGATGTTCGAGAGGAGAAAGAATGTTGCCGCACTATTCACCTCCAATCTGGCCTTCCCTATGAGTATCACACATATAGCTATCCATATGCTTGCCTTTCAATGTCATTCGACAAGCCTTCAATAGCCGACCCCGACAAAACCCAATGGGAGTCGCTTACTAGGAATAAGTTTGATGGCATGAGGTTATGCTTTGGTCAGTTAGTGTATTACCGTAGGAAGTCACCCACCAAAAGGACTTTGGAGCCCAACATGTCACCTGGTCTATTTTTGGGTTGGAGGATTGATCCCGGTTTCCGATATAGAAATATCTTAAGGGTGTTAGATTACCAAGAGTATCGCACTAGAGGTGGGAATTCAGCCGTTGATGTTCCAGAAGCAGAAATCTTTGTCCCTGAAGGTGATCCTGTTTTTCCAGTAGGTTTTTCACGCCACCAAGCTCTCATCAGGGGGGATAACCCAGATGATCTTAAGTTGCCTGAATATGCCTTAAAGGATGTGCCCTTCCCCAAGGAGGGCGGAATAGCCTCACCCTCTACACCAGGTCTCAAAAGTCGTTCTGTTTATATAACCGTAGACCGTATCCTTAAGTGGAAAGAGACCCCTGGTTGCAAAGGCTGCACTGGCCATTCGCGCGTGCACACTGATGAGTGCAGAGCCCGCTTCGCAATGTTGGTTGAAAAAGAAAAAGAAGCCGAAAAAGAAAAGAAAGCTCCACCTCCCACAAGTGAGACAGAAGCAGAAGACAAGGATGATGAAGCACATGGCATCATCTTCCGCGGTGAGGATCTGCCCGATCCCGATCCGATACCATCTCACCTCTCCGTAGAGGACAGAGCACTGGTTGAGGAAATCTTCATAAGAGGTGAGGTACCAGGGTCATCCGAACCCAGCGCTCCAGCCGAGCCTGCTGTTTCTGTCTCTGGTGTAGCTATTCTCCCACAAGTTGCCAATCGATGTTCCGACCTATGTCAAAAGTCGCTGCCTGTTTTTGGTTGCCCCGCTGTAGGTAAGCCAACTAACCGCGATAATCGTAGGAGCCGGAAAGCTGCCAAGAAAGCTTCCAGACCCAATGCCAAGTCAACCATGTTTGAATTTGCTTGTTCTGAGGACTCCCAGATGGGTTTTACTCACCAAGAATATGGCATTAATCATGTTAGACTTTGTAAGGATAGGATAGACCTGGGAGATGAGTCACAATGTGAGCAACTAGACTATCAGATAGATGAAGCCGCTAAGGTTGCACCTCCACATATGTGGGCCTCTATCCCTTGCACATCCGGATCCCCTTGGCAGTACATCAATAGGAAGAGGGGTGGTGCCGCATTCATTAGGAAGCTTGCCCACCAGGTCAAAGAGTCCAAACGGTTGTTTAAGAGTTTTTCTAAACGCGCTGAAAGGGTTCTCAATCATGGTGGTACTGTAACGTTTGAATGGCCAAGACCCTGCTCCGGCTGGAAAAGGCCTGACGTTGTAGCATTCTTTGAGAAGCATCCCCAGTTTATGACCGTTGGTTTTGAAGGGTGTACCGTAGGTTTAACCGACAGAAATGGTTATCCCATCAAAAAGCCATGGAAACTCAAGACCACTTCTCCCCGAATTGTAGAGGCGTTTCAAGATATGCGGTGTCGATGCCAGCAACCTCATTCCAGATGTGAGGGAGCTGAGACCACTCGCTCCGCAATGTATCCGCCCCAAATGACTAATCTAATTGCGCAAGCTTTGTATCCCTCAAAATGTGCCCAGCAGTCCGTTCCTGCTATGCCTTGCCGACCGGCAACCAGCGAGCCTCAACCCCATAGGGAAATTGAGCAGCACCTTAAGCACGTATCCCCATTAGCTGGTTTTGAAGATTTAGCCTTAGCTGTTGAATCAGACCCCACCGCTAATAGGTTGGTTACAGAACTTCTTGACCATGAACAATTGATCGCCCAAGCCTTCCACCTGGAAGACCCTAAGGCGCCAACGCCTGAGATCAAAGCTATGGTCACTAAGCTCTTATCCCGTGCAGAGATGCTGTCCAATCCCAAGGCCCTAGAGGCAATCCGCGCCGAAGCCGATGGTTTGGTTAAGGCTGGTACTTGGGATCTTGGCTCGGTCCGCGAGAAGGAAGATGTACGCAAAGAAGCTAAGGCTTCAGGTGTGTCAGTGCACTTTGGTCAGCTCATGACCATCGCGTCCATTAAATTCTACGAGCTTGCAGACCACCTTCACAAAATGAAGGGACGCATCGTGTACAGAGGAGACTGCGCAAAGGACGAACATGGTGCAGCCGCGGTTTACCAAGAACTCGGCGCAAACCCCACCTCCGTCCAAGGGCTAAACGCCTGCCTGGCGTATGGGTCGCTGCCGGGTAACCGCGCGACGGCTGCAGATGCAGTCAAAGCTTACGTCCAAGCACTGTTATCTTCCAAATACAAAACCTGGATTGAGCTTCCCCCGGAGCTCCGCCCTAAGTATTGGAAACAACAGTTTGTTAAGCCCGTAGTCCTCTTAATTAAAGCCTTATACGGTCATCCTGATGCCGGAGGCCTGTGGGAACAACACCTGAAAGTCATCATCAAGAACCTTGGTGGACAGGAAGTTCCAGAATACCCAGGAAACTTTTACTTCCCAGATACAAAGTTACTTCTGTCAACTTATGTAGACGATTTAACTCTAGCTGGCCCCGCCGACCAGCATGATGCATTCTGGAGTAAGTTAACTTCTGTGGTAGACATCGAACCCCCAGAGCCCATCTATAGGATTCTTGGACGCAACCATGTTGTTACCCCACTATCCAAGACCGAAGGTCATGAAAAATGTGCAGCCTTCCAAGCCCAAGATGGCATGGTTTTTGATATGGCAGACTACGCTCAGCAGACCGTAGATTTGTATAAATCAATAACTGGTGTCACCAAACTCAAACATGCTGCCACGCCATTTCCACCTGAGGGATCCATCACCATTGAAGATGATGAAACTAAAGGGGAACTAGCTCCAAATGCATGTAAGATTTTGATGAAAGCCCTTTGGTTAGGTAGACTTGCACGTCCCGACATCATCAAGCCTATCAATGATCTGGCCACAAAGGTCCAGTCGTGGTCCAAGGGGGATGATAAGAAGGTCCTAAGATTAATCCAGTACATAGCCTCAACCCCACACTACAGGTTAGTAGGTACCATTCAGGACAAGCCTGAAGACCTAGAGCTCAGACTGTTTGTCGATGCCGACTTCGCCGGCGACAGATCAACTGCACGCTCAACCTCCGGTGGCTTTTTGGTTTTAACTGGCCCTAGTTCCTTCTTCCCACTTGCATGGATTAGCAAGCGCCAAACATCCACTTCTAGATCGACCACGGAAAGCGAGGTTGTTAGTTTAGCCCATTCGCTTTATCAAGAAGGCTTGCCTGCCTTACAGTTATGGGAGCTGTTGCTTGCACGCTCCGTAACCCTTAAGGTCCACGAAGATAATCAAGCAACAATCCTAGTTGTGAAGAAAGGATATAGTCCCAAGCTTCGCCATATAACTAGAACACACAAAGTTAATTTGTCTTGCCTGTCTGAAGTCTTCAGAGATGACTCTGCCGAGATAGAGTACACTCACACCGATGACCAGGCGGCAGACATATTCACCAAGGCATTGCCTCCACACAAATGGGCAGCAGCACTAATTCTTCTAGGAATCCGTACTGACCTTCCCTTAGACCTCAAATCCAAAGCCTAGGTCGCTGTGAACATCCGTTCACGCGACATTAGCTGCTTAGGATACTGCCAATGCGCAGTGCGTGTGGAACAGGCGAGGGGGGAGTTGAAATATACCGACCCCTGAGCCCCACTATGTACAGCATAGGTAGTAGGTCTTATGTAGAGCATTGCCATAGCTATGAGTCCAACCGTAGTTCAATTTAGATACATCCGAAGTATGTACAGTATAAGCACCACTTACCTAGAAGCGTTAGGTAAGTAGAGGGTTGTAGGTAGAGGTAGGCTCCCCTTTTCCCCTAACCCAAACAACTACCTGGGTCAGGGGATTAACTCGTAGCGTTGCCGACCCTATGGCTCAAGTGCCCCGCGCAAAAGGGGCATTTGGTTCTTGTTTGTATGCAGGGTTTGGCGGATTGGTTCCCCACCTTTTGGGTTTCTGGTTCGACCCCCTGTTTCACTTAGATATATTATAATATATATAGTATATATAATATATGTATATAATATATAATATATATAGTATATATAATATATATATAATATATATAATATATAATATAATATATATATATATATATTATATAATATATATATATTATATAATAATATATATATATATATATATATATATATGTATATATAATATATATATATTATATATATTATATACCATTGGTTTTAGTGACCCTATTATCAGACAAACCCAGATTTGGGGACTTCTGCCAGTAGCGGCGTAAGCTCATGATTCCTACAGACGCCCTCAGGCTACTTGAAAATTGCCAATGCATCTTGGCAAGATGGGCTGTAGCATCTGCATCTTTGGGGCGACTTTGGGATGAGGGAAATGATGTGTGGTGTAAATGTTGGTATATAAGTGTGGTGTTGGTGTTGGTGTTGGTGTTGTTGTTGTTGTTGCTGTTGCTGTTGCTGTTGCTGTTGCTGTCGCTGTCGCTGTCGCTGTCGCTGTCGCTGTCGCTGTCGCTGTCGCTGTCGCTGTCGCTGTCGCTGTTGCTGTTGCTGTTGCTGTTGCTGTTGCTGTTGTTGTTGTTTTGTACCATTTTCGTCCATTGGTCAAATTTGGAAACATGTGATGTTATTGTGTCATTGTGTTTTTTAATCAACCTGAAACAACCAGTGTTTTTGAGCGGTTTGCACCACACGAACCTCAAACCAAATCAAACCTTCGGCATCACTGGTTCCCCGAAACTGCATATCTGAAAACTGAGTTATAAACCAACAGACAGCTATCATAAATCACTTAAACATCCCCATTTGTGTTGCTTAAATCCTATGTTTTGGTGAAATCTTCCCGGAATCGGCCACATCCGGTGCTTCCAGGCGTGTTGCGTGCGCGCTGACGGATGCACGGATAGCTGGGACTTGTATGCGCCCTGGCTACTCGTTGGGGAAGCCTCTCAATGGCCATGATTTGGGATTGTAATGGGAAAAACCATCTATCAACTGGTGCAGGATTTCGCTGGCCCATCCACAGTATGTTTGGCAGGAACGCGAGTGAGAGGGATGACTCTTTTTAGGAAATTGTAAGTTTTATTTGCACACCATGTTCTCTTGATGATGTGCTATTTTTTTAAACCCAATAAAAACAAATACACCCAATTGTACCACCTCCGCCCCGAATCATAAACGTTCAGAAACAACTCTATATGTTTCATCTTGACAAATCTTCACTCTATGGTGAAACAGTCGTATTGTTTGGTTGGCTGTCCTGAAAAATACGGTCCTTATAGATACCCACGACTACTTTAAGTATCCTATCCCAGTTGGATTTTCATCCACAGTCCCAGTTTCGTCCGTTGGGTTATCCCATTTTTCTACTTGATGTTCATTCCATTTTTTTGGAATATAGTATAGTAACCATCCCCCCCCCAAAAAAAAACGTGAAAAGTGAACTGTTACTAAAATAGATTGGTATTCTACCTTTCTTTTTTGGGGGTTACTATATGTGGGTGTAACCTAGTAGGCTATGTAGGCCCATATCCCTTGGATCGACCCTAAGAATCCAGTTGTGACCAGGGCAGCCCATTGCGATCCTTTTCCCCAGATATCCACATTCTATCCACATTCGATCTGGTTGGTGGTTTGGAACTTTTGGAACCATGGAATTTTGAATGACTTTTGCATGCAGTTGGGAATTTAATGATCCCAACTGACTTTCACTCATATTTTTCAGAGGGGTAGGGCTCAACCACCAACCAGCTATCTTTGTTTTCCCCGCTGTTTCTTGGTTCAGTTTTATCCACCTAGGGACATAGCCTCGAATTTGATATAGAAATAACCATTGTCTTCCCCATTTTCAGATGGTCATGTTGGGAATACCAAAGATTTTCAGACAGACCATGACACAGCCATATGGGGGGGTTCCAATGTCATGGGGATACCCCAATGGCTGGATTTAGGGGTACCCTCCATGACTTAAGACCCCCCCCCATATCCTTAGATATCCACATGTCCACGCGTCCACATGTTTAGGAACCCCCCATCTTGGCTGTTGAGTTTTCCAACACTAAGAGCTGAGCCATCACAGTCCTGTCACCTTTGTTTATCCAACTGAAAGCTATCATAAATCACCTGATCTTTCTGTTGGTTATATAAATTCAATGTTCTTTGGTGTATACTTATACGTATGTATAATATATATATATATTGTATGTAATGTAACGTAACGTAATGTAACGTAATGTAATGTAACGTAATGCAATGTAATGTAAATGTAAATGAAAATGCAAATGTAAATGTAATGTAATGTAATGTATGTAATTATAGCTATGTATATCTATGTATATATATATATATACATACATATATATATATACACATATATTTATGTACATATACTTGATATGTCATATCATATATCCCGCCAAACTTCCCATGAGTTCTATCCGCATTCTAAATCTTAGGAGTTTGCCATCTACGACACTGCCGGAGAGCGCATCATGACCAGCTCGAGAGCCTCGCTTCTCGGAGCTCGGATTGTGGTTGGTTGTTGCCCTCTGGTACTTGGAGGATCATCCCATGAATCGTAAAGTGGTTACCCGGCCTGGTAAACATACAAAAAGCTATTGAACATGGCAATTGAACTAGTGGGTTTACCCAGAAAATTTTGATTTTCCATAATTAGTTATGTAAACGTTTACCAGAGGGTAATAAGTGGAGTTATAACTTATAACATCTTATAACCCACTTATAAGTGGGATAACCCCTGAAGCATTGGGCACTTACTCCCCAGGCTTATTCACCATTTACGCTTGGACCGTGGGATGACCCTCCAAGCAACGCTTGGAAAATCACAACGTCGCTGGCAGATGGTCGTCCCCTTTCTCTCAAGGACGTTGTGGAAGCGAAAAGCCGAAAGACCTCTTGAACCCTGTGCAATCCCACTTATAACCAGTTATAACCACTTATAACCACTTATAACTAATAAATGGCCATAACTGTAGCAACCGTGTGTAAGTGATGCCGAAACACCTTTCGAACTTTTGAGATGCTGGCCTTCACCAAAAAAACACCACAGCCCTTGTCCCCCTCACCAGTCCACATAGGGGTTGATGCTCACCAGGGTGGTCAGCTTGTTGACCCCAAACTCATTTGAGCAATAAATTGCGAGAAATGGGTGGGGTAAAGTAATGGGTGCTACTTCAATCTCTGTTTTTCGCTATTAAATGAGGATTTAATCGAACTAGCCAGCTAGGCATTGATTTTTGTGCAACGTATTTCAGATTGGCAATGCTGCACCATCATTGCAGGAACAAACGTGGACCAGGAAGCGCTTTAAAACCAAAATTATGGGGAAGTAAACACACAAACGTGGGTCTTCGATCAGCGTCTTGCAATGGCTGGATCAACACCATCAAATGGGTCAGAGTTCTCTGAATCTGCAGAGCAAATGATTTTTTTCAAGGTTGACAAAATGGCGCCAAAATGTTGGGGGAAGAAATATACCACCCATCGACTACACAACTGAACGTGGTTCGGCTACAACCATGAGGAATCAACAAAATATCAAAAATGGAAAGATCATGGCGTTCATCGCCCACGCACCCGGTTCACCCCACTTTCTGTGGCTAGGATTCATCTAAGTCTGAGTAGTGTTGCTAGGTTTGTGGGATTTTGTGTCAGAATGGTTTTCTCTTGTTGGTATGTTCTTCATTTGTTTCATGAACACGTTTATTGTCTCGATCCCCATCTTGTATCTTGTATTGTTCAAGTTGAATCATGTTGAATCTAGACCCCAAATTCTTACAAGTGCAAAACCCGAAATTTGTGGTTGAATTGGTAAATTAGCCATTTTGGTTGGTTGATGATTTTTGCTTGTCAGCGTCATTTTTTTCAGGCAGTCTGACTCCCCATTCAACTCATCCAACTAGAAATTTACCAACCAACCTGGTCACAAGGTGGCGCCCCTGGCGCCCCCCAGTTAAACGTGGTTTGCATTAGATATATCTTCCGTAAACCATAGTCGACCTGCCAAACCAACTTAGCTATCGTTTGGGGGGCCCACTTTGGGTTTTAAATCAACTAGGTGAACTATTGTTTGTGGATATTTGTGGATATTTGTGGTATCTGTAGTTAATTGGCTTTAATCATGTTTAATTTCCATATCCCCAATGATGTTGGTTCAAATGGAGTTTTAAACAACCGAAACCTATGCTTGCAGCCTCACATTGTAGTTTTGGCTCAGCGGAGGTCCGGCTACGGCAAATCCAACACGGAGGGGATGCTGGGATTGGAAAATGCCTGTGAGATACCGCGGGTGCTATCCATTACAGTTGGTAAATGGTAATATCAATAGCCATCCGGGTGTGACACCTCATATCCTAATATGATATCGAGGCTCATCACCTGACCAGCAAAATGCTGATTTTTGTTGGCAAGGCTGAAAGCAGCGGCCGCTCACCCAAGCAATGCTTTGAAAGTCTGCTCCAAAAACTCGGAAACTGAAGGTTGCTATCTACAGGGAAGCATCAGAAACTGCAGGTTGCGATGGTTTGTTGTTTAATGGCCGTGGCCAAGGCGCATATGCACCTCTGGTTGGCGCCATTACCTGGTTAGTCAATAATAGGTGCGATGCCATCAAAGCAAAGTACCGCCCAAATTCTTGAGCAATTGTTTTTGGCATTTTTTGGCCAGCGTAAGTGGCAAAAACACCAGCAAATTTGCCAACTTGTACATGTATTTCAATGCAGGCCTGCCATGTTGTGCTTCGCAGAATTCTACGGAGGTTTTGTCGAAAATTGGGGTACCGGTTAGCTCTAAATCATCCATTTTAGGTTGGGATTTTCCATGAAATAAACCATCCAGCTATTGGGTATCCCCCATTTTAGGACACCACCATATCTGCAAGGACTAAACTTCCACCTTGTGAATCTATCATGCCTAGGAAGGCGTTGGATTTCAATACGGACACTTGGTGGGAAGGTGCATCGGGGGGATAGATGATTCAGGAGGCAGGCGCATGTTCTTGAAATGGGGTCCAAGTATCATGCAAAACCACTGGTGAAATAGAGGATCACCATTTTCAGCAACATACTGTAACATACGTGTGTTTCTTTCCGTATATACATCACTTAATTGTGATATATTGTGATCACCACTGACATGTTGTTAACTGTTTGGAACCCAACAACCATGTGTGTTATCATTTGGTGAGAGGTTTGTAGCAGCTATTTGCCCATGATTCTCGGCGAGATACCATGGCTTTCGCCAGCGTTTTTGCGCCAGGAGATTATGACATTGGGATGGGCTGCGGCTGCTGGGAGGAACACAAAGTCGGAGGTGGCCGCCGGACCAAAACGATCTCCACATGGTAGCCCCGGCTAGTCATGTCATATGATCATATTTGGGAGTGCAATTCTATGTATAGGTGGATATAATCACCTCTCCGGAATACCAAACCCTCCTAAATAAACACCTGGAGGAGTTTTTAATATTAGGGGATATTTAGTATTAGGGTGCGAAGTTCCCCCCCTATACTAAATTATAAACTTTAATAACTTTAAAAAAGAACTAAAATGTTCGATTTCAAAGTCGGTTCAATTCATGTTTAAGCTCTAATTAAAATATTGCCAAAAAATGGAGTTCGACGCTTTCCCCTAATATTAAATTAAACACCTTATTTACACAACAAAAAAACATTTTAAAAGACGAACCTTAATATAAAACATCTCGGTGTTGACTAGTTTTCATTATTAGGGGGTGCAACCCTCAAATGGGATCTTCATGTTTAACGTGTTGTCTAAAGCGGATCAATTAAGAATCGAATTGCCCAATTTGAAATGTCCCAAACTTGCAAGTCGACCCTACAGTAGTGTTTAGTATTTTGGGTACGTCTAGTAATAGGGATAAGAGATGACTTCACCAGGTTATACTATATTATGCCCCAGTTATACATGGGATATCCCCAGCTATATACAGTTCTGGCCCAAAATACTAGTTATAATTCAATAAGTCACCATCTATCAGTTATAATTCAATAAGTCACCATCTATCAGCATAATAATCACTGGTAATATATGCTTACCCTCTGGTAATTTAACATAGCTATTGAAAATGGCCATTTATAGTGGATTTTCCCATTAATCATGGTGATTTTCCATAGCTATGTTAGTTTACCAGAGGGTAAATCCCCATTTTCCTCGTGTTTTTCGATGGTTTTTCAACTATCATCTGAAACATCTCGGGGTCAACATGGTCAACAATCAACCCGGGCCGTCCAGGTCAATGGATGATTGTGGACCTGGGCGAGCCCAAAACCGCGACTTCACCCAGATGCGAACCATGGTCCAATGGTGCTGGAATATGCACACCAACATTTAGCCCCAAAAATTGCCCAGTTTTGTAGGTAAATATATGTAAAATTATGTAAATATTCCAGCACCATGGAGCATCTGGGTCATATGATTTGATGGTATTTATGAACAACATTCAACACCAGTGTTTTTGCCTCAGAAAAAATGATGTCATCGTGTAAAATTGGTGATCTTTATCGTGACATAGTGAGATATCATATGATACAATCAATTTAATACCCATAGGATCCATGTATGCTATATATGGTAACATTTACCATCAATATACCCCCAATGTTAGTATATACCATACATGGATCCTATGGGATATGATTTGGGTTTGCTTGAATGAAATTGTACCCCTGGCAAGTGGTATTTAGGACCTTAGGATTGACGGCACCTCAAACCACTGGATTGGGGGAGATTGTTAGGATTGGGGAAATCATCCCCAAATGGTTTCAAATCTGGTTTGGGAAAGATTAACAAAAAACATAGGACTCCAGGGTTGAGGTTATAACTATAGTATAACCGGGATTCACAGTGAATATACAATTGGATGGGTGAACATAAACCGACAAGCGGATGACTTTATTCCAACGAGATTTCATTCGTCAATGGAGAAGCCAGATACCAATTCAATGACTAGCCACTACGCCTGATGATTTGCTGAACAAAGTAGCCAGTAGCATCCAATAAGTGATACCCTCTGGTAAACTAACATAGATATGGAAAATCACCATCTTTAAGTTCGGTAAATCAACTAAAAATGGGCCATGTTCAGTAGCGAAATGTTCGTCATTACCAGAGGGTAACTGGATCACAACACGTCAACATCCCCAAGAAATCGTCCCCACGAATCACTACCTACCCAGCGTCATGGTGATTTAGCCACCAACATCTTTTGGATGCACTTAGTCGACTTAGTCACTTCGAAGCCTGGCCGATAACCTGGAGAGATCATGAAAAATCTGATTTGAGGATATGTTCAATGGGAATTTCAGGATCCTAAAATGGAGGTACGTTAGTACCATATATGGTAGGTACCTCCTTTTTTTCGGTGGGCAAATCTGAGGCATCGGAAGTGAGGAACTGTGGTGAACCACCCGGTTGGGGATATGTGGCGCCATAAGCGGAACTGTTAAGTTTTACCCTCTGGTAAACGGTTACATAACTATGGGAAGATCCACCATTTTCTAGCTGGGTAAATCCACTATTTCTATGGCCATGTTCAATAGCTATGTAACAAATTACCAGAGGGTATCACCTTCCCGTTTTTTGGAACCGATATCAACACTGCAAACAATCTGCGCAAAAGTTGAATTTTCTGAAACAGACATCTCAGCCATGGGTCGTGGCAAGCAGGGTGACAGGGGTGATGACGGTGGAAATCCAGGCCAGAGATCGGCGGAGGATCCACGGGTTCTGCGGCTCCAAGGTCCAGGACGATGAAGATTCAGATACTGCCTACACTTTGCTGCTCCAGGAAGACTTGCAGTCTCTTCAGCGGTGCGAATCTTCCCGGTAGCGAGGGAAGTTCTTCGAGTTCTTTGACGTCAAGTTCTGCAGTGAAAGTAAGGAACCCATGGTGAAGTGGGTTTGATGCATCAATCTGGGGATATTACCATTCGGTTGCTGCATATTACCCACTTACGATTCCTGCCCCAAAATTTGTTTTCGGACCTTTTCCGAGAAAATCTGAACCCCAATCACGTGGTGGATGTTTGTTTTTTTACCATCGTCTCCGGATGTTCCGCGTTTCATGTTCATTCATTTTCCATGTCTTTCCCCACAAAAAGTCCACAATCATGGCCCCAAATACCGGTTACAGTATAAGTCAGATTACAAGCCCATTTATGGTTACTTCTATATAAGACAGTTATAAGATGTTATAAGTCAGTTATTATAACCATAGAAATCACCGGTTTCTAAGGCTTTTCACCCTGCATCGGCTAACTTTTCTCCGGTGCCCCCCCCTGACCCGAGGTGAAGAACATCATGGTCATCCAGGGCGGTGTCAATGACGTCTGGGCCGTCTCTCAGGCCAGGCCGCTGTTGACTACCCAAGATTGACCATGCTTTGTGGTAGAGAATGGATGGTAGATGTTTTTTACTATCTTTCACTATAATTTTGAACTGGTGATGGTGGACATGAGCCAACAACACCGCCACCTTCAAGAAGAAGAAAGAAGCAACCTGATCCCAGTGGGACAATTAGGCAAAGGCTAATGACCAGCAACCCCCAAATCACTGTTGCCCCAAATTTGCGTTTGGACATTTGTCGCTGAAAATCAGCAACCCCCATATCCACTGGAAGAATTCGGAATTGTCCCAATTATCCCGTAGAAATTGCAATTTGGAGACACCTGATGGACACAGCCATATAGATTCTCCAGCGGTGGATGAATGAATGGTTGTTCACATAGAAAAATAAGGGATTCATCATGACGTGTAGTTGGTTAGCCCATATTGCTAGAATTATTTTTATGGTTAACTACAGCTTCCAAAACCAACTGTTTTGGGGTTTGCCAGAAAAAAAAAACATGTCTTTCTCAAATAGTTCGTTCTTTCTCAGCAAGGCATTTGTTTGCGGGAAATTACGGGGAAATTATGGGTAGAAATCTGGAAAACCGGATTTTTCTAGGAGGCCAACTTAGTGAGAAGGCAACTTAGCTAGCGTTTTGGGGCACCACCAAAAGCATGATCCTTGCTTTACATTGCTACATTCCATGAAATCCCCATAAAACATCCCCATAGCATATCCCCGTAAAATATCCCCATTTGTCCCAGGCAACTCTCCATGTTCATTACATTCATGCTTCGACAGTGCCAATAAAGTCCACGATACACTATAGTTGGTAAATTAAACATCCCATCAAACATTATATATATATATATATGTGTGTACTATGTGTGTATATATATATATATCCCTATGGATCCAATTGCCTTCTTAGGAAGTACTTGGGGTATGATTTAGGGGGCCAAGTACCTTCTCAGACAGTGTTTGGATCCATAGGGTAAATATATACATATATATATATATTTAAAAAAAAACATGTGGTAGCGCCTGAAACCTGCCTTTTCACTATTTCTACTGCACCTCCCATCACTTCGGGCACCCTCCATGGTACCTCCACGTCAGGTGCAGATAGAGTGCTCCCAAGACATGGCACCTCGATGCGGATCTGGGCGGATTTTAGATGAGCCGATTTATGGGTACACTAAATTCAAAGCATACAGATTATATCTTGTTATATATATATGAACTAAAATCCATCATATATAGTGTATATATCTATACATATATATATACAGAAAATTATTCCACACAACATACAGATGTACTTATTTGATATAGTTTTATATCGTTTTTTTTGCAATATGCACAGATGTATACATTGGCAAGTCAGTAAGTTGTGTAGGCAATGTGAACACCAACTTTTGTGGCTTAATTCTGTTGAAATGGGTGTGTCTGAAACTGCGGTGTATCCCCAAACTGCCATCTAGGGAAACTGATGATAAGCCATTGGAATTGGGGATACTATTTTTTCTGGGTTTGCTCAAGGTGTAATTTTTCAAATAGGCAATTCACCATTTGGGGGATCTTTAAGGAATATTTTTTTTTCCCCATAAAAATAACCATTTTCCTCTGGGTTTTCCATCAAGGCCCTATGGGATTTCCATCAAAAATCACCGATCAAAAAACGGGCCAACCAACCAAGGTCACTTGGGACCGATCTCCGTTGCGTTTCTCTGTGCCCTGGCGGCGGTTGGAGCGCGGCTGGATGGGAAAACCATCGGACAAATCATAGGAAAATGGGGATTGAACCAGGAAAAATGGGGATTTAATATGATTTTATGGGATTTCTAGGCCTAGAAACTATAGTGATTTTGATGACTTACTGATTTACAACTCGTATTTCGGGCCATGACCGTGTGGTATGTATGGATGTAATGTAGATGTGATATATATATATACATACCTAAGTTGGGTGTGTTTTTCATGATCTATCACATCTGGTTGTCCTGTTAACAACGGGCGTTTTCGACCATGGCGACCATTTCTTGAAACAGCCGGATGTAGATCCAGTGGTTTTACTGCAGGATTCGATGATCTATGACCCATGGATAATTCGATTAGATCAACCGACCCATCCGTTGACAGATGTTCAGCAATCAATGTTCACAGGTATTACTATACCCATTATATCCCATTATATAAGTTATTATGTAAGTTACAAGGATTCCCAACAATGGTGAGATGACCGCAACCCTTTTTTATACCATGCAACTTGACCTTTGGCACCCATGGCATGTGGTAAACGTACTAGCCTAGATGAGTAAAATACCAAACTTGTATGAGTCACTGATTCCCTTGAACGGCGAAGACCTACGGGGTGCCGTTACAAGCTGAAAAAGCTCGGGCTTCGAAGCGGACGACGACAAAGAGACGTCCATATTTCCTGTTCGAATTCTTCGTGTTTTTGGAAGAACGGAATTTAACCACCACCATTTGTGGACAAACGCAATTAGATAAATCCCAAATTGTACCATTGGGAATCCCATGCGGGTGATGATGTTGTTATCCAATACCATTCATGGTCCATATATGATCATCTCATATGTCTTGTCCATACATTCTCATCCCATAGTCGTTGATTGACATGCCATGGTGCAAAATTCGTTGTGTTTTTGGTGATGGCTGCCATGTCAACCCCATGATTTGATACTCTTTTATGGTACCTTCCCAATTTTTCACAGCCTACCCATTTGGGGTTTATAAATCATTAAACAGCACATGGCCCCCCGCAGCGTCTTTGATTGTTTTGAAGCCACAAAAAGACCCACTCAAACTTCTCATCCAGCTAAGACATCGATCGAGAGGGCCGCAAAACTTACCCAGGTGTCCTATGGACAGACGCAACTTCTTTGCAGCCAACAAGGTCATCTTGTTTGTGGTGAAAGGTAGTTTTTTTTTCCTTCGTTTTCTCATTTGTTCAGGTCATCACCATTTTGGTTGGTCGAAACCTTGGGTTACCCCATTCCATTCACTGGTGAAGCACCATGATTGTTATATGAAATGGCCATGAATATCATGAATTGGGGGTCAACCTTCCATTTTCACACCCGTTTGAAATGAATTTGGTGGTGACAGGTAAGTTGATGGGTGACTTGCTTGCTACACACGGAGAAACATAATGGGGTTTGATCACGCATACAGAGTGAATACCAAGTCTGCTATCATAATCATAATTAAAGCCATGTCAAAGTTCACTCATGGTACAATGCGGTCACAGTTATTTGATTGCAACATAATTGTTTAATTGTACAGTCAAAGCCCTAACAGTTATAATAACTGGGACTATTTCATGATATATAACCTTAGTTGTAGGAGTTATATTCCGATTTATAGCTGTTAGTTGGGCCATGACTGTAGTTTGAATGTAACGGATAGCGCTGCTACTTTCACGGACTTCGCTGTCGGCTACCGAAGTTGAACCATAGGAAGGCAAACCCAAATGTGCAATTTTCCCCCCTGAGTAAGATTGTGTTTGAACCCATCTAATTATAGATTCAGATACATCTACCATGATAATTAACCATAGATAAACCATAATAAACTTAGATTAATCCAGTTATAAGTTATAAACCCACGTATACCTTGTGGAGACAAACCTTACACAGATGGGACTGACCCAGCAGACAAATTTGCGACACCGACGCGTTCTTTTTGGCTTCTGAATCCGCGGTTCCGATAGTCATGGCCACCTGTTAGGACTACTATGGGGTGAATGGTAGGTTCAGCCAGCATTGTGAGGAAAAGTCACAGTTTCCACACCAAGGGCTGGATAAGAGGGGATGATGTTACTGACATTCATGTCTGAAAAACCCAGCATGGGGGATTCTCATAATCCGAATGCTCATGGACGCTATGCAAAAAACATATATAAAAAGCGTTGAATCTGGCAGGTTGTGTGGTGACCACCTGCGAGTTTCGCTCCTTGGAAGCGGCTTTGGTGCAAACATTAGCGTTTCGTCGACGAAAAATCCTGGAAATCTTTGGGAAACAGTTTGGGGTCATGAACCCGGCCGGACATGTGGTTACGGTGAAAAATCCCTTTTATGACCAATTTAGATCATTTAGGATGGTTACATTCCAGGACTGAACATGACAAATGTGGGCCCGGCCCTTTTTGAGCCTGAGTATGATACAGGGTCGGTGATTTGAGATGGTGGAGCAGCAATTGTGTTGTGCATTGAAAATTGAGTCACAGCGAAAAGAGTTTTTCACAACATTCATGATTTATACAAGGGTGTTGGTTCATTCTGGTGAACAATTCCATTTTGTACAAGCCCTCCATGCACATGTTTGACACGGATTTTGTTAAAGGCAACAGTTTCAATGTGGGGCCCCTAGTTCTATTTGTTGGCTTATGTTCAATCGTCTAATTTTCGAATACTTTGGATATATCTACCACAAACCATGTTTGAGCTAGTTAAATAAACTAACTGAAGCCCACCGGTATCATAAATCACATCCATTCTTTTTGGTTAAAGGTTCAATCCTGACCGACCAGATGTTACCTACAAGGTGACGCCTCCCAGGTTATAGAAATTGGTTTATAAACCCCATTAAGTATGGATATATCCCAAAAAGAAAACATAGTTATTGGAGTTATAAACCAACTTACCTATTCTTTGGGGGCACCACCTTGTATCAACTGGTGGCTCTCAAAATCGGTACAGTGACCCCTCCAGTTTTGTCCCAGGAATGCACATGGCAAGACGCTTGCTCGCCTGTCGTGGCTGGCTCGTGCAGTTGGAAACTGGGTGTGCCCTGGCCGGGTCTAAGCGGCCGGGCGGCAGTGGTTTTTTTTCCATTCGATCCCAAAAACCATTCATGGGTAATGGTCCAATTTTGGATGATTTTTTGGGGTACCGTCATTTTAGGAAATTTCATGAAAATCCCACCCGGATTGCAACCCTTTTTTGGTTGGGATAGAACCTGAAGGGCAAAACTAAGCTGAGGTAGAGACACTTGAATCCTCTTGATTTAACCAGTTTCTGCCGTATTTTGGGGTCTTGGGAGCCCCTGAATATTGGTCCCCAGCTTTTTTGGGTCTATGGGGATGAAGTTGCGACAATGGTGATTTTTCCCGAGCAATTTCAGTATTTTTTCGTGGATTCTTTATGGGATGGATGAAGCAGCTCTAATTGTTCAACCTAGGCCACTTTCAAGAATTGAAGATGTTTGTCGATGGGTCTTGGTGCCACTTTTTCATATACTGGATGGATTAGAAAGCCATAGGATCTTTGGTCTTTAGTCTGGGCCAAGGATGAGCTGATCCACCAAATCCATGAATTTGGATGAACAGTTTCAAACAATTGTAAGGTAAAATTGATGGTTTCACTTTCAGAGACATGTTGAATATCGTGATTAACCATGAAACTTACATTTGACGTTTCAGCAAATCATTTTTGTGTGATATTGGTTTCAACAAACTACTCTCGGTCTTTCAGGAAATTCACACATTGATAGTGTTGAGTTGAACGGGAAAAACATAATCAGATATATAAATGTGTATGTCCATATCTACAAACATATATACGTATGTATAATAGTGTACCGTATAATATATATAATACATATATATATATACGCCTATGTACACATATTTTTCAATATAAATAAGACATAACAGTTTAAGGAAAATAAAGCATCTAAAACACTGATAGACTGAGGCGTCCCTGTGGGCCCTGTGGGCCTTCGGTGCGCTGAGTTGGACATCGTTTTAGATGATCATTTCATGATGATAATCTGCTTCAACTATGTCCAATCAGTTGGACTTATGGTAATTTCATAGTTGGACATGATAATTTCATAGTTTTAGATGATCCAGTTTTAGATAATAATAATGGATAATAATTGATGATAATTTCATTATAATCCAGCTGAGTTAGATATTGTTTCCAACTGGTTCAACATGATATTTTGTCCAGTTTTTTAGATGATAATGAAAAAACTGATTATATTTAAGATAATCATGATAAATGTATAAGTGGTTGGTGGTTTGGAAAGCTGAGTTGCCCAAGCCACCTTCCAGCGGGTTCAGCTGTGCTGTCTAATCGGGGGCGTGCCGGTCTACGTTTAGCCATGGTGTTGGAACTTCCTGCTGCATTTGGTGACATCAATATCGGTAGTCGAATCAATCTGGTTGCGAAACTTTTGTGTTGGGACCCAAGTCATGATGGACACGGATTCCAAGCCTTGCATGATGGTACCTCCTTTTTGGCTGCCGGACTCTTGGATGGCTCTGGGGAGAAGTACACACTGTTGAATGGGGAATTTAGACGTCAGTACCCAGTACCTGTGATTGGTATCGATCAACACACGGTTGTTTTCAAGCACGACCCCCCGTCATGGTCATCACTTCATGCTACGGTGGAATTGTGTGCTGGGTTTGGTGGAATGACGCAAGGGATGGCTACATCTGGTTTTCATGCTATGGTTTCTGTCGATTGGAATGAACGATTCATGAAGCTTTATGATTGCCAGGGAAATGCTGAAACTGTCATTGGGGACGTGAATGAACTGAGCACTCTGATCCGAATGCAGAAGCTTGCCAATGGAGCTGGGACTTTGGTTGCAGGATTTGCTTGTCAGCCGTTCTCCCGTTTGGGGGATCAATTAGGTGGACTTGATGCAAGGTCCATGTGCTTGCGAGGGATCCTGGCCAGTGCTTACTATTTGCAAGTGCAGGCAGTGATTTTAGAGTGTGTTCAGCCGGCGTCCAACAACTCGTTTGTCATTGATGAAGTGAACAGGTTTCTCAAAGCTTCCGGATTCCATCTTTCGCAGTGTGATCTCAATTTGAGTGATGTCTGGCCTTGTCGACGTCCAAGAGCATGGTGGTTGATGACCTCGTCCCTCCTTGGTAAGGTACCATTGTCATCATGGCCTAGCATGAACCAAGTGACCAAAGTTCGACATGTTTTGCCTTCCGTTCAGCCCTGGGATGTGAATGATGAGGATTTGCTTGCCCTGAAAACAATTGAATCGGAAGCGTTTGGTGCTTTTGATGATACTTTTCATCGTTTCTTGCTCAACTTTGAAGGACATGCCCCTTGTGCTTTGCATAGTTGGGGTTCTCAATTGGTTGGGTGTGAATGCGGATGTCGTATCAAAGGTCTTTCAGAGCATCGGTTGAGAGAAAAAGGGTTATTTGGATGTTTGATCAAGTCATGCCAGACTGATCTCAAGAACAGTGTCTTGCGGCACCTGCATCCTAACGAAGTTATGATGCTTTGTGCATTCGACCCGATGATTGATTTTGGTGAGAACCCAAGGCTGACGCTTGCTGCTGCAGGCCAGATGGCCAGTCCTTTGCAAGCAGCATGGATTTTTGCAGCCTTGGATGAAAGGATCCAACAATTGCATGGCATGCCCATCCTGTTTGGAGCGGAAGCTCGCATTCAAGCATACATGGCATGGGTTTTGATGAGGGGACGACAAGTTTGGCCTGCTGATTTTGAAACCATTGATGACCCCAAAATTCTCTCTTTGATGCGATTCTGGGAAGAAGTTGGAACCAAGTCATTACATGAAGTGATGCATCCGCCTCACTGGCCAGATTTGCAACCGCATGACATCAACATTGCGACCATCCTTGACCATTTGATCTGTAGGAAACAAACTCAGATGCCTCGGCAGATATCATTTCCCGTGCTTCATGAGGATGTTGCTATGACGGTGTTGGATGAAGAAACCAATGATGTTGCGCCTACGCCATGGTTTGAAACCCCCCAAAGTCTGTTTGATGTTTTGCCGGAGGGTGTGCCAGATGAATGCTTGGTGGTTTTTCACCATGAATTTGCTGATCCTATTAAGGTCAAAGTTCACCAAGGGTCCACAATCCAGAACCTGCTGGATGCTCATGAGAACTTGGTTGGAGGTGTTCATGCCCTGCAAGCGTTTGATCGAACAGGCAATATCCTCCCGTTCACACATGTCCTTCAGCTGGGTCAGGTGATTTGTATCAGCTGTGATTGTACTCCTCCCTCGTCGGCTGATCCCATTGAAAGTGTAGGTGAGGTTGAAGTGATTTTGGATCCCCCTGAGCCGCACTTGCTTCATGGCCCCACTGTGCAAGCCGAGATTGAGCCAACCGTGAGTCCAACTGCCGTTTGGACGCATCCTGTACAGAATGCAGCCGATCCTCCACCTGGCCACTTTGGCCCTTGTGATGCTGGGGAATGTGCAGTCCCTCTGCAGCGTTTGCCTGACTGTGAATCCTGGGTTTCGGCGGCTCCTTTGCTTGGTTTGATTGGAGATCAGTTCAAAAAACTGCATGTTCCGGTAGTGCTTAACACGCAGCATTTGTGGTCTTTGAAACACCAACTGTTGCGAGCTGAGGACAGGGTCACAATTTTGCAGCACCAAGAAGGTGTGTGGTCAGATGATGAATTTCGATTTCATATCTCCAATCTGCTGCAGCTTCGAAGTGAACGTTTGCTTGTCAACAAAGAAATGACCTTGCGACAGCATTTTATGCTTGATCCCCTACTATTGACAGGTTGGACTCATCATGGGACCCACTTGTGCCAATCATGGGGCCAAGCGCACCCTGAAATCCGAGCCCAAAGCATGGTTATCCTGTCAGCATGCATGCTCAATGGACACTGGATTCCTGTGGTTCTTGACCCACAAGGTGACAAATTGCATTTCTCTACCTGGGATGCCCCTCAGAATGATCATGATGCACTGAATGGGGTGATTGACCAAATTGGACGTGCACTTGGTTTTGCTGGAGTGATTGGTTTGCGACACCATAGGTTGTTTTTTGCGTCAGAGAAATGCGGAGCTCTCGCCATGGCCTTTTTGCACCACAGTGTGCTTGCCTCTATGTTGCCGACTTGCAAGGAAGAGGTTGAGGTGATACATGAAGGTTATCGAAGCTCTTTTGCCCATGCAGTTTCCTCATGCCAACTTGCACGCAGACCATGGGTCTGGGGGGCTGGTGACTCTACTGATCCTCCTTTCAACAATGAACCTGGCATGTCTTCGTCAGGGCCTGACCCTGCGAACCCAGTGCCGATCGATGTGCCAGATGCTTGTAGATCCCATCAGTGCATTACGAAAGAGGCAAGATTGCAATTGCTGAGAGACAAAGGGAAAATGTGGGGCGATGATGAGATTCGGTTCCATTTGCTGAATATGATCAATCATCCCAACAATGTGTGCAATCAACCGTTTAGCTCCATTCCAGGGGTTTTCATGCTTGACCCGCTCCTTTTGACCACATGGGAGTCCATTGGCAAAACGTTGTGTGAAACCTGGTGCCAAAGACACAAGACAGTTCCGCTGAGAGGATTCCATGTCATTGCTGTCCTTTTGCATGAAGAACATTGGTATCCGGTATGGTTTGTTCCCCACGGAAGAACGATTGTTGTGCATGTCATTGATGATGGTATCACTGAGCCACAGATCATTCGACCGATGCTTGATGTTTTCCAGGAGCAATTCTCTTTTGAAGAAGCAGTGCTGCATACCTATCCTAGTCAACTGCCGAAGCACGATTTGTGTGGGGCCGCGGCTATTGCTTTCTTGGGACATGTCATTGTAGGAGCAGATCTTCCTTTTGATCTTGATGCATTGCATGATCTCCATTGTAACATGAAAGCAGGGTTTGTGCAAGCCCTGCATGAAGGACAGTGTTGCATTTGCCCGGTTGCTTGGGGTGCAGGTGGTACTGGCTCTTTGGTCAAATCACTGATTGCTGAACTTACCTTGCATGGAGTACCGGAAGACAAAGTTGAGCAACGTGCACAACAAGCCATCAAGGCCATTGGCAGTGAGCAAGTGATGGATGCCTTGTCCTCAAAAAATGTTTGGCGTGCATTGAAGATTTTGGGGAACAATGTGAAGTTCCAATTTCTCCTCCCTGATGAATTGCAACTGATGGCTTCCAACAACAAGAGTGCACCAGTTGGCAAACGAATGAGGAAGGGAACACCCAAAACCAAACCGGTGATGCCTGATACGGTTGACCCCTGCAAGTTGCGACTGCCGGACGGTGCATTCCAAGCCAAAGGGCAGACAGTGCCACAAATTGCCATTCAACAAATTGGTCCAATTGCGCATGGTATTGCCCTTGTTTCACTCGATGATGCTTTGCCTTATCTCAAAGCTGGAATGCAGGTTTCTGCTGAACCATTGGCCATTGCTGTTTTTCCTCCCCCAGGGATTGAAATTGAGACTGCCTTGCCTCATACGAAAGTTCTGGTGCCATGTGTGTGTGTACTGAACAATGAACCTATTCTCACTGAGGCCACGATTGTCCAGTTAGGGTCAGGGTTTGTGGAAAAGACAGTGGTGCCCGCCGCAATTTCCTTGGACCAGCTGGAGGTTGTGACAGTCAAAATCATGGTTTATAAGGATGAACACCCACATCCATGGGATGACTTCATTGCTTCGCCCATCAAGAATCTTGTGCGTGTGTTTCCAATCCTCAAGAGATGTCCCAATGATGCATGTGAGTGCCCTGCTTGGCATAACCCTGATGCACTGCCGATCAAAGACCCAATCATGGATGTTTGGCGAAGACAGTACCTTAATTCGGCCTTCAAACCTGTGGCGGCGAGCAAAGCTGATGTTTTCTCAGTTTGTTTGAGGGTGCCAGCGGTGATCATGCCATTGCTACTCTCGCAAAGTGGAACTGCGGGGGCATACACAGAGCCACGGACACCTGACGGCAAAGCCGTGCTGCCGCAATACGTTGTGATTTGGGCGTCTAAGCTCTCTCAAAGTGAGTTGGCACATGTCCGCCAAACCAATCCGGTGGTAACAGGAATGGCACGCCTTGGAGAGCGCAGGGGCTTGAGAGTGCCCAGCGAGCATGCACAGACGGTTCATGATGTCCTCAGGCCGGAGGCCACATTTTTGCCCAGTGGACCCAAATTCCAATTTGTAGTTGGACCCTTCCCTTGGGGATCCGATCGCACAGCCATCACGAAGGCGATGAGGCAGGCAGGCTGGACCATCAAAGCCCTTCAGCCAAACCAGCCCATTGCTGGTCGAGGCTCTATGTGGCTTGTCCAAGCGGTTGAGAATCCTCCACAAATGATTTTTCACATGGCTCATGGGGAAGTGGTTGTGTCAAAACACAAGGCTCCTGAAGTGATGAAACCTGTTGCAACTGCGTCGGTTGGCTCAGCAAGCACCTTGACCTTATGCTCTGCTGGAGGGAATGATATGGCTGGTGACAATGACCCATGGCTTCATGCTGACCCTTGGGGACCCTACAACAAGGCCAAGATTGGAGCTCAGCCTACAGGGCCGAATGCTGGCCTCCAGCAACTGGAGGAGCGAATCCAGTCTGCAGTGCTGGCAAAGATCCCCTCTTCTATGGATGATGATGTCCCGGATCGAATTTTGACTCTCGAGACCCAGGTGCAGCAGCTCATTGCCAAGAGCCAAACGTTGGAAGGACAGTTTTCTGACTTTACATGCCATAGTCACAAGCAATTTGCAGTTGTCCAGCAACAGATCCAGCAGCAAGGACAAACCTTTCACGGACAGCTGGAGAGTCAGACGCAGAGTGTCCAAGCAATGTTTGAATCGCAGATGCAGCAGATCCGCAATCTCCTGACAAAGCGTCCAAGAGATGATGGAATGGAGTGACGGTGTGGGGAGGGATTCCGATGGTTTTGCCAGAGGTGTCTTGTTGGAATGATGCTGCTTCTTCTCATATTCAGCACGTGCTTTTGCTTGACCCCTGGGATCCTTATCCCCATGACACTTGTTTTGGCCTGTACTCTACGGCTTGATGTTGGCATTTCAGTTGGAAGACGATGGCAACGCACCATTTTGGTGATTTTATTTGGTATGTTTCCGATCGGGGAAGCCTCAAACCCTGGGCCTGGTTCCCATTTTGAGGACACTTTCATGCTGGGTACTTTCAACCCCTCGGGGCTGAGAAACAAAGCACAGTATGTTCAGTCACATCTGTCTGATGGGGATTTGTGGACGGTGGCTGAGACCCATTTTTTCGGCAAGGACGTTTCCAGATTCCGTGCCGGCTTGCGTGCTGCTTCTTCTGTGCATAGTTATTGCATAACGGATATGGCCTCTACCCGCAAGAGCCTGATTTCCCAAACCTCATGCAAAGGAGTGGCGGTCTTGTCCAAACATCCGACTAGGGCCATTCCCAATGGATTGCCTCAACACATTCGTGACTCAGGTCGAGCTTTACTGTTTGCCTCTTTGTTTGGTGATTCCTGGGTATCTGGGGCGGTGATGTACGGTGAACCAAATAGCCATTTGCATCCTGACTTCATGCGTAACAACGAGCATGTTTTGCATCATTTGGCTGCCCATGTGTGCAATTTGTGTAGTGGCCCGCGGTTTGTGGCGGGAGATTGGAATGTGGAGCAGGATTCACTACCTGCCTTTGAGATCCTCCGTCAAGCAGGTTTCCGTGATTTGCAAGATGTTGCCTTGGCCAAATTTGGAATCTCGGTGCAATATACTTGTAAGGGTCGCACACGCAAGGATTACATGTATATTTCCCCTGAGTTGCAAGAGTTGTTACTTGATGTTACTCTGGACCATGATGTGTGGCCTGACCATGCAACCTTGAAAGGGAAGTTTCGTAGCCTGAAATGTGCTCCACCAATCAGAATTTGGCCGACGCCTCATGCCTTTCCGTGGCCATCGAACTTTTCTCTGGTGTCATGGCAAGCCAATGAGGAAGACATGACTGGTTCCTACATGAAGCTTTGGGCTGACATTGAAACTGCGGCTGAGGCTAGCTGCGTATTGCCTGTTTGTTTGCATATGAAGGGGCGAGCGAAACGCCTTCAACCTAAGGTTGTTAAGGGTGGTGGAGTTGCCCCTGTGAAGATTGGCAGGCAAGGTGATTTCCAGCCGGAGTACCATGGACCGTCGATCCGACATGCACAATGGATCCGCCAAGCGCGCAGACTCCAAGCCTTTGCCAGAATGGTGACTCGTGACAGATCTGATCTGTCCATCCCAAAAGCTGAATCATGGGGGGCTATCACTCGAGCTCGAGGCTTTGAACCATCCTTTTGCCTGTGGTGGGAATCCTGTGAATTTAAAACTTGGAATGCTCCTGCCAAATGCCCATTGTTTCCGCCTGATGTTGAAGTAGCCACGGCAATCTTTGACTCTGTATCGATGGCTGTTCGAAACCTTGAAACGATGCTTCGGCAGCAATCACGCCATTATGCCAAGTTTTGTCGGGATCAAAATCCTAATCAGGTGTTCATGGATATTCGTCCGCCAATGGTACCAGGGGTTGACATTTTGCAGCAACCTATCAGGGCCACGGTGGAAGCAGTGGATCATGATTCAGGTCAAATCACTCTTGATCGTCCCTGTGAATTTGCTGATGACTGTGTTGTGGCCTGTGCAGGAGTCGCTCTTAAAGTGATTCATCATGAGGCTGATGCATTGTGGATTGATGGAAGTGATGAAGTCAAGGTAGGAGATCAGGTCTTGCAACAGAGATTTGTAGGAAATCTTGATGACCTTGAACGTGAGTTTGTCCAAGCATGGTCAGCCCGCTGGATGAGGCATGTGGATGTACCACCTTGTAGATGGAACACAATAGTCCAATTTGCCCGACACCACTTGCCCAGGGGTCAATTTTCCTGGCCTTCCATGACACGTGATGACATGCAGCGGATTCTCCGGACAAAGAAAAGACGCACCTCTCCTGGTTTGGATGGAGTGACCTTGCTGGACCTGCAGAGCATGCCTGGTCCTGCGCTTGATGCCTTTTGTGACATGTACAGAAGTATTGAAACCATTGGCATTTGGCCGGACCAATTGGTTAGAGGGAAAGTGGTTAGCTTAGCGAAGGTGGCTGATCCCAGCTCTCCTGCCGACTTCCGTCCTATAACTGTTTTCAGTCTTTTGTATAGGATTTGGAGCTCCTTTCATGCTAAGCAGGCACTGACGGCTTTGGACCCCTTGTTGCCAGGATCATTGTTTGGAAACCGGCCAGGCCGATATGCGGCTCAAGTCTGGTCACGCTTGTTGTGGTGCATTGAAAACTCTTTCCGTGATGAGGTTGACTTGTCAGGCATGGTTGCAGACCTCCAGAAAGCTTTCAACATGTTACCGCGACTGGCAATTTTTGAGATTGCTGCACATTTGGGTTTGCCTGGAAGTGTGTGGTTGCATGGGCAGGCGCATTGTCTCAAATGAAGCGTCACTTCCTCTTGAGGGGAGCGTTGACAAAGGGGGTGCCTAGTGTCACTGGTTTCCCCGAAGGATGTGGTTTGAGCTGTGTTGCCATGTTGATCCTGGATCATGTCTTTCATGCCTGGCACTCAGTCTTCTTTCCCTTGTGCACGCCACTGTCATATGTGGATGATTGGCAGCTTCTGTGCCCGCACAGTAGCCTTGTTGAAGGAGCCAAAGCATGCCTTGATCGTTTTGTTGCTGCAGTGGACATGCACCTTGATGCCGAGAAGACGTACACCTGGTCCTTGACGAGCTCTGGTAGAAGTACGCTGAGGTCACAAGGGTTCACTGTGGTGCTTTCAGCCAAAAACCTGGGGGCTCACGTGCAAATGTCTCGCAAACACACGAACCACTCCTTGATGGATCGAGTTAAAGGCATGAGCTCCCTATGGCCTAGATTGAGGATGTCAATGTGCAGATACTCACAGAAAATTCGGGCGATCTTGGTAGCAGCTTGGCTGAGAGCCTTACATGCGGTGGCTTCCACCACACTGAGTGATGCATCATACCAAACCTTGAGAGCGGGTGCAATGAAAGGCTTGGACGAAGATGGCGCAGGGAGCAACTCTTGGGTTCACTTAGGTCTAGTCGAACACTCCATGTTGGATCCCCAGTTTTGGTCACTTATTCAAACGGTCCGATGTGCAAGAGACTGTGGGGAGGCCGTCCAGGTTGCCCGGAACTTGACCAGCCTCACAACTCAGCCTGACTGCCTGCCTACCAATTGTATTAGCTCAACCTTGTTGACTCGATTGCAAGTTTTGGGCTGGCACGTTCACCCTGATGGCTTTGTGTCTGATGAGTGGGGTTGCTTTCATTTGTTTGGAGCCTGCATGACTGAGATCGTGTTGCGAGCTCAGTGGGCCTGGCAGAAAGTCATTGCTCAACAGGTTTCCCACCGGCCAGGTTACCAACACCTGCAGTTTGCCGACGCTGGCGACACACGTGCTTTCTTGAAAGGGTTGACAAATGAAGATCAGGACTTGTTTCGTAAGTGTCTTAATGGACGCCACATTACCCAAGATGGTAAAAAGCACTGCCAGGAAGAAGGAGATGAGCTGTGTCCTTATTGCAATTGTGTGGACACCAGATACCACAGATTCTGGGAATGTGAACGTTTTGTCCAGGAGAGATCTCATGTGTCCTCATGTACTCTTGCCCTGCTGCCCACTGCTCCTGAATGCCTTACAGGGTACGGGTGGAGTGTCCGTCCATACACCAGGTTGCAATGGTTGAGAATGTTGAATGAGATCTCAATTCCTCTTTCCCTTCCTTTGCCGCCTTGTTCTCATGATTTGCATGTTTTCACGGATGGGAGTTGCCTGAACCAAGCACACCCCACTTGTCGAGTGGCTGCTTGTGCCGTGGTTTTGGCAGATGTTCATGCGCCGCTTGTGAGCCATGTCTTAGACTCAGGACCGTTACCAGGAGTTTTGCAGAGCTCATACAGAGCAGAGATTTTTGCAGTGTGGCGTGCGCTTTGTGCCATGAGGCTTCAAACAGGCACAATCCATATCTGGACCGATTGCAATGCAGTGGTAAGAAGGATGACCAAAATCCTGGATGGTATTGAACCAAAACCCAATAGTGCTCACTCTGATTTGTGGATGTTGATCTTTGACTGCATGCGTGACTTTGAGAGAGGCCGGGTGACCATTACT
The DNA here is from genome assembly GCA_947184155.2 of Cladocopium goreaui. Lineage (NCBI taxonomy): Eukaryota > Dinophyceae > Suessiales > Symbiodiniaceae > Cladocopium > Cladocopium goreaui. The sequence continues at coordinate 76,108 of CAMXCT020002112.1, read as the reverse complement.
AAGGTGGCTGCCCATCAAAGTGTTGCGCTGGCTACAGGTCCATTGGAGGAGTGGTGCTTTACCCATAACAGTTGTGCTGACCAAGCAGCTAATCTGGCTCAATTCAAGCGCAGTGAGGGTTTTTGGGATTTTTTTGCCAAGCATGTGCAGGTGACCAATGCCTGCTCTCAGCTTTCCAGAGAGGTACAGCAGACCCTTCTGTTGATCAGTAGAGCGGTTGTACGTGATAAGGACAATGACATGCAAGCACAGCGGCCTGAGCTGGCTGTCCCGACCATGGTGCCAATTGATGCTTGGAAACCACTGGAAACACTTTCGATTCCAGGAGATGCGGTCCGATGGTATGGTGATGAGGTGGTTAGAACAGTGCTTTCTTGGTTTTGCCAGAATCTGTTTGGATGTGATGAAGAGGTAGTCTGGGTTGCGCAGTATCAATTGTATATTGATTTTTCACTCACCGGTGAGCTTGCACCTACGAATTTTGGAGGATGGCAATCAGGAAGATATACGCCACATCTGGATCTCCTTTCTGTTTCTTTCCAAACCAGGGTGCGGTGGTTTTCGAAAGTCCTGCGTGAGTGCCTGCGTCATTTGGGTCACCCTTGCACACAACAGTATTGCAGACCATCTTCTAAAGCTCTTTTCCTTCATACGGGATGCCTCGCCTTGCCATGGCCCAAGAAGCGGTTGGATCGTGTCGATCAGTGGTTTCTTTCTCACTGTCCGGATGGAATCCATAGAACATCAAAGGCCTTGCAACACCTGCCTCTAGCGTCCAAAGTCGACGATATGACAGAGGTTTGGATTAGTTTGGCGTAGGCTGCAGCTGAAAGAGGGCTGTCAGCGTCAAGACTCTGGCAGCGCTTCCGATAAAGTGGGATAAAGTGGTGGTTTGGAACATGATTTTTATTTTCCGCAATAGTTGGGATGATGATCCAATCTGACTTTCATATTTTTCAGGGGGGTAGGTATACCACCAATTAGATAATGATAGCAAAGAAACAAGTTGATTCTAGTTAACTTTAAACTGACTGAAAGAGTTGTTAGTTTTAGCAGGTGTAGCTGTCACAAACAATAAATTAGTTTAAATTTGGGTAGTATATGTGTGTTATAGCTTTGTTCATACGTTAATAAATAGGAATCAACTATAGTAGTCGTCATAGATTATGATATATATATATATGTATATTACCATACGCAAAGCTCTTTTTGGGAGCTCTAGAACGCCTCAGCGCCTGGGTCCGATACGATCACGTTTGATGTGAAACATTCGAGACGTGTGAGCTGAGCTTGGCAGGTGGCGACACAGGATTTCGGGTGAAGATTCTCCCAACAAAACTATAGAATACGGTTGTCCTTGTTGGCTATGTTCTAGTAATGGTACTTACTTTGAACTACTGTCATGAACTATTCCAACAATCGACCTAATGTTCGATCCAGGAATGAGAGGCCAACAGCCACCGTTGACACCTGCCAAGCCGCAGGTTGTGACCTGCGTTTTGATGTGTACGAAACGGTCGACCCGGGAGGAACAAATCAGACCCTGTGGGATTAATGCGACCGTGATCTGATTGACAAATAGTAATGTTAATGTTAGTTGCTAACCAGTATCATTGTTTGGTATAATTGATCTAATGTTGGGTATATGTGTATGTGTAGATGTACTATGTATAATATATGACATGATGTGTGGAATGGGATGATTAGCTAAGAATGGTCACAAGGTGGTGCCCCAGTTCGTTGCCGAAGTTGGTCTGTGTCACTGCTATAACTAGGAACTATAGTATATATAGATATGTAAGTAATGTGATGTGATGTGATGTGATGTGATGTGATGTGAGGTGATGTGATGTGATGTGATGTGATGTATATAATGTAATGTACGTATATATATATATATCAATATATCCATACTTAATTGGCTGCACAAATAAACAGGGACTTTTGGGGTCAATTGTTGGCCAATATTCCATGCATGGAGCATATGTGAATACACCTGGCTTGTTTTCTTTTGCAGAGCGGTGACCTTCCGATAATATCCTGAAGTCATGGTAAGTATAATTTAAATACAACTGCTATTAAATATGATAATCAAACGAACAAACAGAAAGCTGGAGGGATGTGGAGGGTCAATGTTCATCCTGGATTGATACTCGGGGTCAACACTTGCTAAAGGCATTGTCATGATGGTCCTGACTTGTTTTTATTCAGCGCGTGTCGCGGTGCTGCAGACAAAATTTGAAAACATCATGGCCTTCACGTCTTCCAAAGACATTGATTTGGGTGAATTATAGTTACCTCACTGTGACCTCACTGGAATTGTGGTTAGTAAGGGGAATCATCCCCAAATGACCGATTGCGAAGTGTTGAGGCCTTGTTTCAGATTGTTTCAGGTTATGTAGTGAGATGTAGTGACTAGTGAGGTATTCGAAAAAACGCCCAGAATCGATTGTGGAATATCCCCTCAGGTCGACGCACCATACTTTTCTGAGGGGTTTCCATGGAAAACGGGATCCCCTTTATCGCTGGATGGTTTGTTTCATGGAAAACACCAATCTTAAACGGATGAGAACTGGGAGTACCCTCTTGTTATGACTACCATAGCCACGGAAAATGGCCCATTTGTAGATGATTTTCCCAGCTAGAAACCTCCATTTATAAGGGATTTTCCATGGCTATGTTAAATAACCAGATGGTACCCCTATTTTAGGACACCACCATGGTGGAGTCCCTGTACAACGACAATCGACATCTGCTTCGATGATGCATATCGGAGCCATAGGTGACTTCCCAGGTTTGTGTGAACACAAGCAGTAAATTTGATAACCAACCACCATAGTTTTCCTGTAATAATTGGTTTAATTTATATTTTAATTTCCTTTTATATCATTTTATATGATAGATATACACCAATTACAGTCACACCCATATGTTCGTTCAGCCCCCGGCATTTTTGTGTCACGTTGCAGCCGCTTTTTTTTGGCCCAAAGTGCGCCAACACATGGAGTGATTTTTCAGCAGAGGGGTGAGAATTGGTCCAATGTCTGCCCCTTCAAAGCTGCAAAACAGCATCTCAGATCCTTACACATGGGGTCAATCCAAGCGATGTGCAGACTGTTTATAGGAATGCACACGAGCCAACCGTGAACATCAGTTCAAGTTTGGCTACACCAAGGTCTTTTGAACACGACAACATGAGATCGAGGGCGAAAACCTTTCAAGAAAAAATGTCGTATCTTTCAAGAACCTTTCTCACAGAATGAGATTTTGCCAGTTCAATTTGCCCATTTTGATCTGGCTGGAAAGAAAGTCAAACAACTCCAGGCATCGCACTCTACAGACAACTCATCTGACTGAACAGCCAGAAGCTGCACCCCAAAACTTGCCATTTCCAGACTGAGGTCCAAAAGTCCAAATTTTCCATGTTCACTCTGGGACGCCACGTTCACTGAATTCTGTGGTTTTCCACTGGGATATATCCCAATACATCCCACTAATAAGGGGGGAAACAGCCAACTTACCGACCAGGAATCGCTCTTTCCGACAACGTCTAAGTGTTCAGAGATCCCCGTCCAGATCATTGAAAACATCCGCCTGTTTCGCACCTGCCGGAGCGCTGCATGTCCAGCCATGCTTCACAGCCTTTCAAGGGCTGCCATTGAACATGCAGAGACACGAGGTTTGGTGGTTCTTAGCGGAGCACGTGCCAGCGGTGCCCGTGTTTAACCATTCAAACATGAGGATATCAACCAACAAAATGAGAGTTTTAAATTTGTAGTTTATTTTAGGATCTATGGTATGTATAGATATTGAAAATTTTGACAAGAGGGATTATAAACACGGAGAAGTTGTTGTAGCAACACATGGACCGGATTAATTACTTGGTATCTCCAAATTGTGATGATTATATGATTTTGTTGATCAACCTGATCATCCCCAATTATACAAAATTATCTTTGGTGCCTCCAACCAATTTGTTGCTGGTTTTGATCCACATGTTTATTTAAAAAAACATGTTTTCCCGATGTTGACTGCGTTAAAACCTTTATGTCAAGTTTGGTCTTTATGCAGGCAAGTCTGTGTTTGTTGAGCATGTGCATGTTTGCATTGTAACTTCTGAATTGGCATGATATCGCTTGATCCCCCAGATCACACATGCCATGACTTAAAGTTTTGGTGCCAGAGCCAACTTCCCCGCTTGCATGATCCTGCACACTGGTAGACTACTCAGAATTCGCAAAATTCCTGCAAATTCTTTATTTCAATTGCTAAGAATTTTGGGGGTAATGAAGGTGAATGAAGGTGAGGGTCCCTCAAATTCTTACTATACTGTTTTCTTCATTATTTGATATTATCTTGCACCTCGGGATTGGGGGGGAGTTCGTGGATACGATGAAACAAGTCCGGGCACGGTTTGTCTATTCTGATGCCGGTTCAAGAGGCAGGGGTCGCTCCACTGTTCCATCTTTTAAGGATTTTTTGAGGTATAATCAGATGCAGCCCAAACAGTGATAGTGGAATGATAGTGGTTTGGATTGGAGCCGAGTCCCTCAAATTCGTATTGATGAAAACGTTCTTATACGGTACTTGCGCTGTACTGAATCAAGTGCTCGTGAGCATTTGTCATATGCGGAAACCAATAACAAATCCCATTATTCAGTTTACATTTGTGAATGATCAACAAGAACTGTTATGATCATCTACGTGTCCTGACTTTCAACTGAGGGCACTGAAAGTCAGAACGACCCAGCTGTGGTGAAATCACCAGAAACTGTGATTGATCCGAAGATTCCGAAGATTGTGAATCATACTATTTCTATTTATTTCTATCAGATTCTATCATTTTACCATTTTCGGAGTTCCAAGACTTAGAACTCCAAAAATGGTGAACATGTTTGGGAAATGCTTAGGAAATGTGGATTAGAATGATTAGAACTTTTGGAATCTAGCAGTTGGCCGTTTTGCCATGTTTCGCCACGCCGCAAGGCAGCCTGGCCTTTGGCTTCGGGCACAGCACCTCCACAGGCCCTTCCATGTTTTCCATGGGAAAATCTTCGGGGAATATGCCTTGAATCATGCAAAATGTGAATTTTATTGTTTGAGCTATCTGTGATGAGGGATGAGAGTTTGCGAAAATGGAAAATGGATGAACATGGATGAAAATGGATGAAAAAAGGGCGATGATTCGGTGATTGAGTTCGATGATTTAGCTACTCAACGTGGTGATTTTCCATAGCATTCCATAGCTATGTGGAACTACCAGCGGGACATTTTATGGTGGGTTCTGCTAGGTTACTTGAAAGTGCAGTTCCAGTGAACAGAGTGGATATACAACCATGGCAACACCGAAATGTGTTGGATACATTCCCAGTTCTTGGACCAGGTGAGTGATGGTTAGCCCCAGTCTTTCCGTGTAGTTATACGCTGGCACCTACTTGATGATAATTGGGAGACATATCCCTAATCGACCTCATTTTATGGTACAAGGTGGGCCCCCGTTTACGATAGCTAAGTTGGCTGCATTATAACTCCAATAACATATATTTGTACAGACGATTCATGGGGGTTATAAACCAAACTATAGCCAGTTATGGCAGTTTTTTGGTAGGTTGTGGTAGGCTATGGTAGGCTATGGTAGGCTATGGTAGGTTATGGTAGGTTATGGTAGGTTATGGTAGGTTGTGGTAGGTTAGAGATATTCCCAAATTTACTGGAAGTTGAAGGGAACCAGAACCTACCAGAGCACAACATTGCTGACGGGATGATATGTCCGTTAAAATGCTGTCCGCATTTTGCAACTTACCATGTGTTCCCTATGGATCCAAAGACTGTCTGAGAAGGTACGGCTAACCCTCCAAATTATAATAAATTATACCCCAGTCCCACTTCGAAGGTACGACTGGATCCATGCCGGGTTTACTGCTCACTTTGCATCACCCCCATAGCAGCACAGGGGATGGGAATCCACACAAATTTGTCCCCAGACTGCCAGACCCCCGCCAGTGAATGGGGAGATTGGGACAAGAGATGTTGACATTTTACATCAATCCGCCAGAACCAATCCACCATGGGCTTGGGAACTGCTTGGAGCATAATCAGCTGACATGAGATGGAAGTCAACATGGTTGATAAATAGCTGGACTGCTGCTAAGAACCAAGAAGATCAGAATGACATGGCACGACTGTTCCAAAGTCATCACTGAGTTTTCAACCACTGATCTTTCGTCAAATAGGCCTTCTGGGATGGCTGGCTACATTTCTAATGCATCCAGCAAGGGCTTACAAGATGTTGCAAGCAACTGTAAGTATAACCACAAATCGGCACTTCAGAGAATTTCTGTTTTTTCATGCTCCATCATGATCCCAAATTGATCCAGATTTGGCAGTTGCCAAGACCTCATTTGCTCTGTTTTTGTTGGGGCCTAGGGAACCTTCACGCCAGGCCTGTCAGAAGAGCATTCCGAGCTTTCCGAGGAGCCCAACTTCGGCCCGGGGCTGCAGCTATAGCCATTTATTAGTGATTAATGATGATTGATGGTGATTATCAGTGGTTAATCATGGTTTATTTCGTGGCTAATAGTGATTGATGATGGTTATAACTGGTTATTTCGAAAAGGGATTATACATTCTATTTCTATGAGGTGACTTAGTAGTTATAACTGGTATTTCGGGCCATAGCTGTGGGGTTTATAGTCATGGTTATATCATGGTTGTATTGTATACCCAATATACCTATAAAGATGATAGCCTCATGGATTGCAGCCATAAAATGCTACGGATGGCGTTGTCCCATGAGTCAGTGCCATAGCCCATACCTGCTCTGCGTTTGCCGTGTTATGGGTCCAAGTTATGATGAATTCTCATGTTTGATGGTTATATACATCCTATTTTTTTCGTTCAGGTTTGATAGAACCCCATTGGAAATGATTGTCCTGAATGAGCCTGTGTTTTGCTTTCACTTTTGATCCAAGAGGAAGATAGCGGAGCCCAAAACAAATGATGCTTCCATACAAGCAGCGTTTCAGGAGCTGTTGATGGCCATGTTCCCAGACCATTGCTGGATTCTTTCTGGTAACTAGACATTAAAACATACATATGGGTCCCCAAAAAGAGAAACATGTTTCCATAGGTTTTCCAGGATGTTATGGATGATGTTTCCCTTCGAAATTCCAGCTTTTCCAGTGTTTCTAACAATGGTTGCAAGATTGGGTTTGCCTGAACATATAATACACCTAAATCATCCTATATCCATTTCGGTGAGTCGTCGCCATATCTGGGGGATGCCCAGCTGCATATCTTGAGGAGGAGGAGGAATTTGATGTCGAGCCGGTGAGAGAAGAGAGCCATGGACGGATGGGGTGGGAACTGAGCGAAGCTGAGGTGATTTTTCTTCGAATCGAACTAGGGAATAGTGACACTAAATAATTAGGTAGGGAAACAACAGATATGTATGGTTTGGTATGGCATGGTATGGTATGGTATGTATGTATGTATGTATGTGTATATATATATGTGATTTATGTGTGTGTGTATATTTATATATACCTCATGAATTTATACAAGTCGGAATGATAGACCTCATTGACTGAATGGAAACTAGCACTTGGGACATTTAAGGAATAGTGAATCTAGAAATTAAGGAGAATTGATACCATTGAACAGGTTTAATAGAGATTTCAATCTCTAGGGAAACTTGTGCATGTAGGGAATAGTGGAATTGGGCAGGTCTTACTTCAAGAGGTAAAGATCCTATTGCATTTTTAGCCGAAAGGGAAAAGTGAAACTTAATATTAGGTAAAATATACTATGTTCATAGACTTATTAGTATATTTTGTAGAAATTCCCAGATGGGACATTCTGGGCAAGTCTTACTTAGATTCCAAAAATTGGATGCTGAGATTTGTTTTTTCAGGAAAGCCCTTTTTGTGATGGTAAGATATAAACATGCCTTCCTGCCGAATTTCCCTTACCCCACTCCATTGACAGATCTTAAAAGAACCCAGGTTGGGCGTCGCGATGGTCTTCACATTCGGCTTAACAAGTTAGCCCGGAAAGTGATATGAACATGTCGACACGCAATGTGAATGGAGAGGGTTTAGATCAATTATGACTTTGGCTTTGGAAATGACATTTTCAGACTTATTCCAGACGTTCAATGCCTCTTTTCTGGATCACAAGCTCTTGAAGCGTGGTAGAGATGAACATCCATAACGCGCCAGGGTTTTGACCCCCATTTGTCATCACTGTTCAGGCCCAGTTAGCAAGTGGTTGACAACCCTGGGCCCCAATTCTACATGGGACAACGGACAACCCTAGAAGCCCCCCCTATTCATGTTTGTTGATTTCTACAGCCGTCTAACATCACCTAACACGATCTAGCCAGTTCCAATATATATATATATCCAATATATATATCCAAAATATATATATATATATGTACATGGTATGTATATATATATGTATACTATGTGTATATATCTATATACTATGTGTATATATCTATATACTATGTGTATATATATATATACATATATATATATATACATACACACACCAGTCTTGTTTTATGGAACTTGCCTATTTTTGTTCGGTAACAAGTTAGAATCGTCCCATTGGTCAAGGAAAATCTCGTGTTGCTATCGCCTGGCTCTCTGCATTGGCTCCTGGCTTTCCATTGGTGCCACGTTGGGTGGTTGTTTGATGCCGGAAGCCATTCTCTGAATGCCTAAAATCTGATGATGATGATGATGATGTGATTTTAATATTTTTTAATATCTATTCAAAAACGGCCGAGACTGCTTTAAAGACCTGTTTTTTGCTTGAGCTTCACAGCAACGAGTTGAGCCAGAAGGATCATGGCCAACGGCAAGCGGGAATCATCCCAGAACAACCTTACCATCCGTTTGTGGGACATTTACAGCTGGGAAATCAGCACCTGGGTCTTTGTTTGACTACCAGAGAGTATGTCAGGTTGGTGATAAATCGAATTCAGCCGGGCATTTGTTTTGCAGAGTCTTGGATTTCTAGTACGAATTTGCTTGAAACTTTTGAGTTGAAATGATATGTATCGTCGTGCTTGGATTTCAAACAAAAGTCGTTGATTCCAGTACACGATTCCATGGGTCAGTAGCTATTGGACCCTGAAATGAACACGTGGTACCAGGGTACACTTACCCTCACCCATTTTTTGCAATAGAATCCCACAGTCTGCTGGTTTTTGATGTACATCATGGCGACCTCATTACGACCTCACCATGAATGATGATCAGCGAGAGAAATGATACAAGAATAGGCGACATCAACTTAGTTCGGGTTTGTGAATGATGATAGCTTTAACTTTGCTAAGTTACCAACATTTTCCTGCCGATCGCTCTATCTTAAGAGATTGCTTTAGAATACATCTTAGTGGCTTATATTCCAGATTGTATGAGATATATTTACCTAGACAAACCACCTACTGGCAGCATATTCGGGGAACATCTAAGTAGAATAGACACTGTGTTACCCATCAAAATCCCTTCCCTGCAGGCTGGCACCCCAGTGAAATGTTTGTCGGTTTAAGTTCACCCCATGAAAACTCAACAGTTCACCAAGTTAGTTGGCCCTCAACGTAGCGAGCAGCTCTCATATGTCACCATTGTCACACCCATTTTCCGAGTTGTACATTCATTTTTGGACAGATATCCACAGTTTTCATGCTTAAATCCACTACTCATTCCACTACTCATCACTATTACTCACTATCTATCAATATTTATCACTATCAATCCCTATTAATCATTATGAATCACCAACGCTTTTAGCTAACTTTTCTTTGGCCCCCCCTGTGACGGGCCCCAGGTTATTTTCTCCCTACCTGGGGGCATTTGAGCCTTGCCAACGTGGGGCGATCCTGGGCTGCGGGCGTAGCTCGGTGGATGATGGGAGGAATGGCCCAATGGCTGGGATTCACCTGAAACTATGGTGGATGTTTGTGGTACTTGTAACTATCCTTACTGGTGAAGACTGGATATTCACTTTGCTAAACGTAGGGTTGCTGGATAGGTTGCTGGGGGTTGCTGGGATGATGATATTACTAGTGATGACTGGGATCATTCCCGAAAGTTCCCTGCCAAGCACCAGTAAGATTGCTGCTTGGTGGTTTGGAAGATTTGGATGTTTTCCCATTTTTTGGGAAGAAGAATATGAATAGTCCCAACTGACTTTTTTATTTTTCAGAGGGGTTGAAACCTATAACTATAGTGACTATAGTTATTGGGGTGTAAAAATCATTATTAACCATAGCTATAGTTACCATAGTTACTGGCAGTAACTGGGATTAACCCTGTAAAGTTAGGAATTTTATTTACCAGTGACAGTTCATACTTTCTCGAACAATCTTTTTTACTTACTAACTTGTCCGTACTTACTAATTGTCACCGATCTGGGCCAACCTCGGTTAGGTACTTTGGTAATTATTTGAATATTGTGTAAAATGTACAAAGACTAGCTAAAAAAAAAATAGTTTAATTGGGCAGGTATCTCAGATTGACCATGGTCAGTGGGATTAACCTGCCGAAAAATATGTTATGAACCAATTGTAAGTATAGTTATAGGGATTGATACTGGGATAATCATGGGATATAACTGGGTGGTTAGTCGCAAGTACTAAGATGATCTAAGATGTGTTTGTTTAATGGCATTTAATGTCATAAGTACTAAGATCTTTGGAATTACTTGGACTTGGACCTTCAATTTAACCACAAAAATGAGGACTGTATTTGTACCTCCGGATAAGTTTATATTGTATTTTCTCTGTACTATGGGTCAACCAACTTGGGGTCATGGTAGGTTGTTAAGACGATTCCCAATAAGTAAATGACAGCTGAGTGGCAGAGACACGTAACACGAGTGGAGGAGGACCTTGAAGGAGAAACAGTGAATTCCTGAGCGGGATTGACTCATGTGCTCAATTAATGTGTGTTGTACACGTACAATACAAAAGGAGTCTATGGTATATTTGACACATGTTTTAACCAATGCAATATTGACCATGATGATATTGGTTTTGCGTACAGATAGCCCGCACAACACCGCATTTGAACAAGATGGCGCATAGATAATGATTTGTAGAAAAGAGATAGTCACGCTGAGAACTGGCATTGTAAAGAGCCTATCATTGGGTTATCATTGTCACGGATAGATAACTTCCCCTGAAAGTCTATCCGCGATCCATGAAGCCAGCCACTGCCCATCTACCCATTGTCCTTTGGACTTAGATGGGACCTCCAAGACGTTTACCTTCTCACGTCCAAGTCTTGAAGCACAAGGTGTTTGGAAGTCTAGTTACCCAAAGATTGCATGACACCAAACACATGTCTGACAATGAGGGTATCCGGGTATCCATGAAATTGCTGTTTGCTAGCCATTTGTTTGGGTGTTTTTTTGTCTGATGTTTTTGCGCATGCCCAAAGATTCATTACTGTAATACCTCAATAAGATGATGACAATTACCGGTTAACCTCTGGAAATTTAAACTATGGAAAGTCACTATTTTTGATAGCTGGTTATCATGGAACGACATATGCCATGGCGAACTCCCGGCGAACTTTTTTACCAATGACCAGAGGGGAAACCATTGAACTTTTTTAGATTGCCCTCCGGTAATCAAACATGGCTTGCTGGAAAATCACCAATTATTTTGATATAATTCGATGATGTTTAATGATTTTCCAATTAACATGTCCATTTTACAGTGGATGTTCCCATATGTTCCTATGATTTTCCCGTTGACAGGGGATTGTTCTAACCCTCCCTCAGCTGCGGGCCTGTTTTCAACGGATCTTGTGAGGCCTTTGCCTTGTGGCATTGTGTCTTGGCGTTCCGCCGTCCCGAATGTGAATGTGAATTCACCAGGAATTCACCCAGAAATTTTCTGGTGGAAATCATTGGCTTCAAGCCATCCTGAACATGGTGGAAAATTCTGTGAAGTCGTCTAGTTGTTTCCGCTGGAGTCCTTTTTTTCATTCTCCAGAACAGTTGGTCATTTCAGCTGGATCGTCCCAGAGGGGTTCCTCTGAAGCTGCAAGGTGCTGCCCCTCCCAGTGAAAAAAGATGGCTGTTCACCCGATCTAAGCCTTGAAAAAAATCATGATATATCATGATATATCTATCATAAACCTGAGTCAACCTAGCTATCTTCACAAACATAGATAGCATGTTCAATGTTTTGAGGCCCCACTGCCACCTTGTAGTCACCTTGTGCTCAACTTTGGGTCTCAGGTTTTATGTTTCTGAACAGCACCATCTTGATCTTCATCAACTGCACATCTGGTGTGTTGCGCTGCTACATCCAGTGGTTCTCAGAAATGTCCGGAACTTGGTCTGCCGGAAGTGTCAAACTGCTAGGTTTGGAGGGGATGGGAATGAACATGCCCTAGTTGTTTGAGTGAAGTTACTGGGTTTTTGGTTGGGAGGATGAACCGTGACATGACGCGAAGGGATCATCAGAGTTTGGAACAAAAAACAGCAGAGTTTGCCGCTCCCGAGCCTTGGACCCAGCGACTCAAGTTTTCCCCATCCTCCTGGGATTTCATGGCGTTCATCGTCGAATACATGGCTAACCCTGGGTCAAATGATTGACCCTGGTGGATGGTACCTGGAAAAATCGCTGGTGAATGGATGATGGTTCCCCAAAATATGGTAAGACGAGGTTTTGACCCATCACATCACAGAAAATAGATGAAAATAGGGCATCTGAATCCCCGAGAAAGCAGAGTTCCAAGTCTAGATCACCAAAAGTAGGCAGATAACCAGATGAAACATGACAGCAGATTTTTTTATTTCATGGTATTCCGGAGATGTTTATCAGGCTATGGATCTATTCATTTCGGACATCCACATTGGTTTTTAATAGGTGGATAGGATTGATGAGATGCCTATCGTTTTAACTGGTTATAATATACAATAATATATATATATACATACATACATATATTATTATTACATCACCACAAACCCCCCTAGCTATCGTAGTTATAGACCAACTTTCTTAACGTTTTGGGAGTATCGCTAGGTCTTCGTCTTCTCGCCGCCTCCGCCTGGGATCCAGGAGGGAGGGCGGCAACCCTTTCGTGAAGACGGGCGCAGGTTCGGGATTGGTCGGGCGCTGGTTTCAATGGCGCAACAGGAAGCGAGAAAAAATGGAGGTCCCTAGATGTCCCTAGCATATATTTCTGGCCGAAAAAAAAGGCCTATGTTTGAAAAAGGAATATCCCCAGAAAATATATGGACTTACTGTATATTAGGTACAGTAGCTACATTTTAGGGTCCCAAAATTCCCAGTGATGGTTTGTTGAACCAAAATTGGTTCATTTGAGCAGTGTTCATAACCCGTGTTGGTTGATGATTAGTTCGGGGATTATACTACCCAATCCAACATATTGGGCATTCTAATAATCCAATAGGGAAATCACTAGAAACCAACCAGTATTTCATGGAATGATAGAGGGATTTTTTTCACACTGCTCATTTGATGGTGATTGAATGGGGGACATGATGAAGATATGATGAGAAAAAATGGAATATCATGCTTGGTGGTTCATGCCACTTAGTGGATTATAACCCTGGTTTTAAATGGGATAAGTAGGCTTAGTCCACAAAAAAAACATCTTATAACTGGGGTTATAACCCACTTACGAGCAGTGGGATGAACCACCAAGTGGATTTATCTTTGGACTTGGGTTGTTCATGTGATCATGACACGCAACAATGACGGCACTGGAATGATGCGTTTTTTGGAGATTTTCTCTCCAGCCATGGGCGCAAGTTTCGGCTGAAAATATGTGTTTTCCAACACAATTAAAACCTATGTGTTTTTTATGCAAGAAATATATAATTCAGTATGTTGAGTTGGTGCACCAAAACTGGGCTAGACCTCCATTTTCGGCTCCAAAAAAATGAGGTAATTCGATTAAGGAACTTGGGGTCCACCGTTACAAACTGGGTAAGTCAGTTTTTTTTGGATAGTTGAAATAACGGTATAGACTGAGATTGGTACAGGGAGGGTCCCCCCAGATAGCCAAGTTGGTTTATAACAGATAACATTTTATAACTTATAACTTATAACTAAGGTCGACTATAGTTTGTTGTAGATATATCTATGGTCATCTATGATTGTATAATGGAATTGACAAGTCAATTTATTAGTGGATGGCACCACCTTGTATAGAATCTATAGAAGTCCAACATCTCCCAATGACAAAGTTTCATCAAGAATTTCAATACCCTGGACTGACAGTTTATCACCCACTATGAATATGTATATAATATATATATATACATGAACATATTTTATAAATCCCCAAAAAGATTGATAAATGTAGAATCCTACTGAACAAAACTAGCTTAGCTGTTGGGTTTATGGTAGATATCGAATGAGCTAAGTTGGTGCCGACAACTCCAACAACTATGGTTTATATTAGATATCTCTATAGACTATCTGGTTGGTGGTTTGGAACATGAATTTTATGTTTCCATTCAGTTGGGAATTTAATCATCCCAACTGACGAACTCATATTTTTAAGAGGGGTAGGTATACCACCAACCAGCTATAGAGAATGTCTCTACACCTATGGCCATTTATTAGTTATAACTGGTTGTTTCTTTGGAATTACACATTCTATAAATGGGGTTAGTTCAGTACAAACATAACTGGGTATAACTCGGGCCATAACTGTAGAGACTACATATACATATATATATATACACCATGTACATATATATATAGTTTTACTGGGCTATATACTATACCCCTGGCAAGTCCCAGTAATGGGGTTTTACAAACCAACAAACATCACCAGGGGGCTATGTTCTGCGGACCGAGGCAACTTTGTGGCGATTTGCCATTTCTTTGGTGCCTTTTTCAGGCACTGCGGGACTGCAACTTACTCTTGCGCCCAATTTGGGGGGCACTATAATCAATATGATATATATATAATATCATATGTATATATGATATATATGATATATATATATATAATATCATATGTATATATGATATATATGATATAGAATCAGCTATAATCATCTATAATTGTCACTAATATATGTATATATATTTTTTATTATTTAATTATATATATATTATTTTATTATATATAGATATTATTTATTTGAATATATAATTCTATATATATATATGTTTGTTCTATTTCACGACCTCCAAATATACTAACATTCTTAACATCAATCCCAACAAGCGTTGCCTGGCCCGGAGCTCGCTTCACAGGTCCTATCTTCTCATCAGCGTCGGCAGCGATCTGATGCGCTTTACCTATTTGCTGCGCCTGGGGTTCTCGACGGTGGAATGCCGTGGGAATACCCTAAACAAACATATCTATTGAAAATGGCCATAGAAATAGTGGATTTTCCTATTAAAAATTGTGATTTTCCATAGTTCGGTTAGTTTACCAGAGGGTACCTGGAGTAGTGAGGGTCCATTGGGACGGAGCGGAGAGAAGTTCACATTTTGCGCAAGTTCTGGTGAACTGTGTTGCTGAACTGTCTAACAAGAGATTGTGTGTCATCCAAAATCTCAAAAGGATGCCAGAATATGCCAGATACAGAAGTTTACAAGGAAATTATTGCTGGTGAGTGCCCGGCATTCAGAACACCATTGGCTGTTGAGTGACTACGAGATGGTGTTTCATGGTCGATGGAGTCGATGGTTGACTAATCGTTCGCGCGTGCTAGGCTAATCTTAGATGGGTAGAAACTAATCCTTTAGTCTTTTGGCATCAATGAGATTATCTACTAAGCAGCTAATATGTTGTTGCAGGCTATCTAAGATTGGCCATATTTATATATATATATATTGTATGTAGATAATATAGATTGATAACGAACTTGTGCAACTAAATATTCAATCTATAAATGGATACAGAAATATGTACATAACAAACATTAACAAAAATATAGATGATTTGCCCATACAGTCATGGCCCTTAATAGTAAATGGTAGTATAAAATGAAATAATTCCTATAACTAAGCTTACATATTACATATCATGAAATAAGCCAGTTATAAGTGTTAGTTGGGCCACAACTGTAGATGTAGGGTCAGTGTATAAATAGAAGCTTTACTATTAATATATTAATATAGTGTGTATATACATATATACAAATATCATCAAGTATCCGTTTTGTGTTGCACCCCCAAAATCTGTTTGTTTCGACCAGAGACTGCTCTTAGGTGCGTTGATGCTTGGCGTCCCGACGCCTTTGAGGCCGACTTGGTGTCTTATCCCATCTTATCACTGGTGGGATAAGGAGGCTTAATCCACTAACAGTGAACTAACATCTGATAACTAGGCCGAGTTCGGGATAAGTACGAGTAATCCACTACCATCTTACGGAATCTGGCAAACCCTCTGGTAATGACTAACAGTTCGCTATTGAAAATGGTCATAGAAATATTTGATTTACCCATATTTACCCATTAAAAATGGTGATTTTCAATAGCTATGTTAGTTTACCAGAGGGTAACGAGGCTGAACTAAGCTGGGACTCGAGTTTGGATTCATGGGATCCGTCCCGCATGGGATCCAACCAGCCTGGGATTCGAAAAAAACGGGTGTCACCAGCAGTCAAAAACTGGGTCCAACAAATCGGATGGGAAAATGATCATTTGAATCTGGCTGGTGGTTTGAAAATTTTGAAATTTGATGAATTTGTAGTGGACCCGCAATGTTTTGTCGTGTCAGTTTTCTTGGGTATCCTCTAGATATTCATAGGTATTCTACAATTGCTGCCAGTATGTACATATTCTACTGGTTGGTGGTTTGAAACATGTTATATGTTTTCCATATATTTGGAATAATCATCCCAACTGACTAATATTTTTTCAGAGGGATTGAAGCCACCAACCGGGAATTCATTTGATCCAATGTCCAACCACAACTGGTTGGTGGTTTGGAACCATGGAATTTTATGACTTTCCATTCAGTTGGGAATAATCATCCTAACTGACTGGGTAGTTATACCACCAACCAGATGATCATTTGAATTCATTTGATCCAATGTCCAACCACAAAGTGGTTGGCATTCAAGTCTAAGCTGTGTAGGCATACGGAATTATGATGAATTATCACCAACATGGTGGTTAGTAACTTAGTAGGGGAATCATATGGAATCATTCCCAAATGGCCGAACTCTTCAGGTCAATGAATCACTCTTCCTGTTCCAACACATCATTCCAATATGCCTAAGGGATGTTTCCCCATCCTTGCCCTACGCATTGGTTTGGTGGCATTGGAGTTGATCCCACTCCTGTACACCACCAAATCAACACGAAATTCCTCGGAGGCCTATCGAAGGCTGGTGGTCAGTGATGCATGGAAGGAGATCGCAGTTGGCCAGTCCCTTGATCTGAACCAAAGCCGGATGCGGAACCGATGAACAGAGACATGAAGTATTTAATCGTACGGCAATAGCCATGGGTTTTCTTTGCAAAATGATCTTACATGTTCACTTTACTGATATATGTGTTTGGTTTCTTGCTTGGACTGTATTGGGTCTCACCACAAGTGATCATTTTTCTGGGCAAGCAAAGAACAACACTAGCAAGAACAATGGATACCTACCTACAGCCACCATTAAAGTCTCAGAGTCCAAGATTCAGGAGGTCCCAGTCTTTGTCGAATGGCAAAGGCGTTTGATCAACTGTTAGAACAGGTCGTCTTTGGGGGACATAGACAATCGAAGAATCAACCAATAAAGGTCATTTATCCGGGCAAATCATAACAACCTCACTGGGACCTCACTGGAATGATGGTTATTAACGGGAAGTATCCCCAAATCACCACATTTCAAGTTTTAGTTCCTATAATTTGCCCAGATATACATTAACATCCAAATTAGATGTTCCGAGGGGCACGTCTCCTTTCTTTGATTTTTATGAACTGCAAACAGTGATGCTGTGCAACATTGACAGGAGTTGGATCAGCCGCATGGTCGAATGGCCTATTTTGTGAAGCTCCGCTTCGGGATGTCGCAAGTCGATCACACTTGGCAAGGGCAGATGATTAGGTGAATTTCGAAAAAATCGCCGCACTGCTAACTACTACTTGCATATCATTGATTATCATTGTATCATCGGGCGAAACAAGTCTGGACTTGCGTGCTAAGATGATGTACAGCTCGAAGTACCGTCACGTCCCTGTGCTCGAAGACGAAGGCATTCCATCCAACGACAAAGAGCCAAGATCACTTCCCACATATTCGTGATGCCCTCCAGACCGCATGGTTTCAGTCAGGCGCTCAAGACCCAGAGCATGGCGATGAAATCCGCAGCATTCACCAGAGGAGGTTTAGCATTTTAGCGAAGTGGTTGTTACAGTAGATGGTTTGCCAACAAGCTATTATAAGGTGTTCGTTTGATTTAGTCTCTATTGGTCCCCAGAAAGATCAGCACAAACCAAATATGTTCGGGTTTGGGATGAGATGGACATATCTAGACATCATAATTGTTCAGGTGTCTATTGCCAACCACCTTTCGTACTGATTCGATACGTTAGATGTACATCCCGGTGGTCACCATTGGACTGGGTCAATACCTTGGATATATACATGGGAATAGAATGGGATTCCAAGCAAGGGTTTCTCTTAAAGTATACTCTCTGGTAATCTAATACAGGTTACAGATTTGGAACATCACCATTTTTTAATGGTTACATCATCTATAAATCGCCGGTTTGATAATTAAACAATCTAAACCACCGTTCTCAGCAGTTAAATCATTTATATGTGTGCATTTTTTCAATAGCTACATATTATAAATGACCGGGTCTGCAACAGCAACGCACCGTGGCCGTCTCGAGGTTCTATATCCAAAGCTGGTCCGTATGCCTCAACCGTTGCCAAAAGGTGCCGCTGGATCCAACTGGTGAGATTCATCTGTGTCATCAAACGTGGCTGGAAAATCCCTGAACTAAATCTGGTTGGTGGTTTGGCACACTTATATTTTTGCATTCAGTTGGGAATGTCATCATCCCAATAATATTTTTCAGTCATGGCTGGGAAAAAACATCGATAAGATGAATTCCATTTAAACCTCCATTTAGTTTGATGATTTTCCCAGCTGTAAATCGTCGTGTGTAAGACGTTTGATGACACCGGAGGGTACATCAAATGGATAGATTTTGTGCGCCGCAACATTTTGGGGGTTGATCCCGATGATTTTCGGAGAAACCCCATCCACTGGTCAATAAGATATGCCATCTACAAAGATGTCCAAAAAGATTGAGGTCAATCCGGTCCCTTTTTCCAGACAAAACCAACTTCAATTCTTCAATATATAGTATTTCCGTTCGTCAGCCGTAAAGTCCTGATGATTCTTTAAAAAATCCCCATGAGTTTTGGTTGCAAGACGATCCTTTTTCATGAGGGTCATCATCAGGACCCTCATGAAAAAGGACCTGAACTGAAAAAGCAAAAAAATGTGGAAGCCTCGGTTGTGAAATGTTTGTTGGTTGATGTGAAAACCATCCAATTATAGCAATACATGTACCATAAACTGTATGCCTACCATAAATCATCCCCATGTGTGTTAAATAATATTTTTGTTGGTGAAATCGTACCTAGCGAAGCCAGGTGATGGATGTTATATTTCAGGCAATACGTCACTTGGTGCACAATGGCTGGGGTTTAGCTGATGCACAAATTGTATATTGATAGCCATAACTATTGGAATTGTATACTGTATACCATGGTTAAAGCTGGACGCTAGCTTTCTAAAACAATAAGAAACGGGGTTTAACCAGCAGACTCAGACATGGGTATACAATGGTGATATATATATATATATGTGATTGGCTAAACCAACAAAATATGGAATTTAACCAACACGTATTGGATTATGGGAATATGATGGTGATGTATAGATATACATATTTATATATATATATATATTTACATGCCACATATATATATATGTGTATATAGTTGTAATCTAAACACTGGTGATACATATATACATAAGGATTTTTAATAGTGATATTTATGTTTTGGTGAAATATAATATTACTGGGCAAACCAAATGCGAAAATAGATCCAAATTCTTTCTTGTCAACCCAGGAATTACATCCCTTTGTTGCAGCAACACCCTCGATGTGACTTAAGTCTTTGAAGTAGGTTAAGTAGGAATTATAGTAGAAATGCATGTTATATGTATGTATGTACGTATATATATATATATAGTAAGGATCCAGCAGATAGAATAAAAACCATAATTCATTTCAAAAAAAAATACTACATGAGCAGGTTTGCAGGCAGGAATTTCAACAGATAGAATATCGGCAGGTACGGACTAGATCCGTGTATATATATATATATATGGTTTTGTAACATTTTTGTCTTAAAAACCTTAAAAAATATTTTGATTATTTTTTTATATTTTTCTATAATAGATATAATTTAGATATAAAACATATTCTATCTGTTTGATTTGCATATATATATATACGATTTGGTGAGAATTGATGCAGAACACAACTAAAGATATATCTGTTGTCATCTTTTTGTTTAACAAATATTCACACATGTATGCTTCTGACATGACCATGTTTCCTTTATATGACGATACTGGAATATTCTATCTGTTTGGTTTGCCTATACATATATATATATTCAGTAACTGGCACATAGAATAAAATCAATGACTTTTTCGGGTAAGTTAAAAATGAAAATAGCAGAAAAACACGTTGACAGTATAACTCGCAGATAGAATAGTTTTTGAGGTTTCGTTGCAGTATTGAATATTCTATCTATTAATCCGTGTATATATATATATAGGGTTTTCAGAGGCATCAATGATTTTCCGGAAACTTTGACCAAATTCGCATTTATCATGATTTTTGCATATTTTTGTATGATTTATCTGCTGGACTATTCTATCTGTTGATTTCCCCAAGGGTACAGCTATTTCCGTACATTGTCAATGAACAACACATAAGTTGCAGTTGTTTCTGTTCACATCGTGTGTTTCCATAGCACTATATGCATTTGTCCGGTGCAAAGGCCAAGGCTGTATTTGTGTAGAGCATTGTCCGTCTGTGGGTGTCGATGGGTGTCGAAAGCATTGCAACTGAACATTCGATGCACTACGTCTGATGAGTCAAGGTTAGCAAGGGTTAGGTGTGTGTGTGTGCATGTTTCATGTTGGTTTTGCGTTTTGCGAGAGTTTTTCAAATTGTTTGATAAAAGGACGTTAATCAACCACATTTTGCTGTATGTTTTAATATGCAAAATGATTCAAAATCAACAGATAGAATATTCCAGCTATATGGAGTGCCAGCTTTGCTGGCTCCAGCCAATCTTTTGTACCGTTTTGATTGCAATGAGTGGCATACAAGCCAGTCAATGAATTATGAGTGAATGAATTTGTTTCCAAACGTGCAGATGATTTTCTGGAAAAAGTAAATTTGATTCGTTTTTCCCAAATTTATCATTTATCATAGTTTTTGTATTAATCTATCTTTTGATTGACTTTGGACTATTCTGTCTGTTGGTGTCCACATGGGGTAGACATATTTCCGAACATTATTGTTTGAACCAAGCATGGATAAAACATACATTCACGCCAACCGAAGGAGAAACATATAGTGAGTTGCAGTTGTTTCTGTTCACATCGTCTGTTTCCATAGCACTATATGCATTTGTCAGGGGCGAAGGTTGTGTTTGTGTAGAGCATCGTCCGTCTGTGGGTGTCGATGGGTGTCGAAAACATTGCAACTGACCATTCGATGCACTATGTCTGATGGTCAGTGTGTGTGTGTGTGCGTGCGTGCATGTTTCATGTTGATGTTGGTTTGCGGTGGTTTTTCGGATAGAACGTAAATCGACCACATTTTGCTGTATGTTTTAATATGCAAAATGATTCAAAATCAACAGATAGAATATTCCAGCTATATGGAGTGCCAGCTTTGCTGGCTCCAGCCAATCTTTTGTACCGTTTTGATTGAAAGAAGTGGCATACAAGCCAGTCAATGAATTATGAGTGAATGAATTTGTTTCCAAACGTGCAAATGATTTTCTGAAAACTTAGACTTGATTCGTTTTTTTTCCAAAGTTATCATTTATCATAGTTTCTGTATTAATCTATCTTTTGATTGACTTTGGACTATTCTGTCTGTTGGTGTCCACATGGGGTAGACATATTTCCGAACATTATTGTTTGAACCAAGCATGGATAAAACATACATTCACCCCAACCGAAGGAGAAACACATAGTAAGTTTCAGTTGTTTCTGTTCACATCGTCTGTTTCCATAGCACTATATGCATTTGTCAGGGGCAAAGGCTGTGTTTGTGTAGAGCATCGTCCGTCTGTGGGTGTCGATGGATGTCGAAAACATTGCAACTGACCATTCGATGCACTATGTCTGATGGTCAGGTGTGTGTGTGTGTGTGCGTGCGTGCATGTTTCATGTTGATGTTGGTTTGCGGTGGTTTTTCGGATAGAACGTAAATCGACCACATTTTGCTGTATGTTTTAATATGCAAAATGATTCAAAATCAACAGATAGAATATTCCAGCTACATGGGGTGCCAGCTTTGCTGGCTCCAGCCAATCTTTTGTACCGTTTTGATTGCAATGAGTGGCATACAAGCCAGTCAATAAATTATGAGTGAATGAATTTGTTTCCAAACGTGCAGATGATTTTCTGGAAAAAGTAAATTTGATTCGTTTTTTCCCAAATTTATCATTTATCATAGTTTTTGTATTAATCTATCTTTTGATTGACTTTGGACTATTCTGTCTGTGGGTGTCCACATGGGGTAGACATATTTCCGAACATCATTGTTTGAACCAAGCATGGATAAAACATACATTCACGCCAACCGAAGGAGAAACATATAGTAAGTTGCAGTTGTTTCTGTTCACATCGTCTGTTTCCATAGCACTATATGCATTTGTCAGGGGCAAAGGCTGTGTTTGTGTAGAGCATCGTCCGTCTGTGGGTGTCGATGGGTGTCGAAAGCATTGCAACTGAACATTCGATGCACTATGTTTGATGGTCAGGGGTGTGTGTGTGTGTAAACCCTTACCCTTCTAGCACAGGGAATGGTTAACTACACATGCAGGGGGGCAAGGCCTTCAGTGACTACCTTGCCCAACGAAGCTGTGTCACTGAAGGGGAAGCAACTGAGGACGCTCAGTTGTGTACCTGCTTGGTTAAAACTGGTTAAAACTGTTGACTTCGGTTCTGTTCATGCGCTGTTTGTTTTCTATTCCGTTGTCCATTTTCAGCAAGCGATTTTTTGCTGTTGCACTGCAATTTGAAATCTGGTTTCACGACCGCTTCGACCTTTTCGACCTCTTCAACCTTGCGTTCTTGGATACAGCCTTGACAAGGTCTACCAGGTAGGAATTGCCAAATCTTTTAAAGTTAAAACCCTGCAGAACGAACTATCCGCACGATTCGACGCGACCAATTTGGAACCAGCTCCAATTCTTAAAACCAGTCCAGTGTGTTAATGTCGCCCCGGCTTATATAGTCCGGGGGGGCTCCATACCTCTGTGTTGCAGGGGTAGTGTGCAAACAAGACAGGTCAGAGACCCAGTTCAGGCTCGAACTGCCAAGGCAGCTGAGAGGCATGCAAACAAGAGCTCGTGCAGGCTTAGACCACAAGCACCCTAGAAGGGACGTCCAACTTCAGGCAAAGCCACAAGCAGTCAGAGACAAGGAGAATAGTTCAGAGAACACATGCAGCTAAAATGCATCAAAACCAAGATCGTGACTATGTTTGCTTTATGCCAAGTTTTGTTTTTCCCCATAATTTGAAAGTTTTAGGTGTTGTCCTTTTGTGGGGTGTTTAAACGCGTAAATCTCATCTGGTGGCGACTGGGCAAAGCCGAAAACCCAGGATATCAGACTTTTTGTACACGTTTTGAAACGAAAACTTCGTATAATGGCGACTGGGCAAAGCCAATAAACCCAGGATGTCAATCTATAACTTTACACGTTTGACGCGTAAATTTCGTCTGATGGCCACTGGGCAAAGCCGAAAAAACCCAGGATGTCAGTCTACTTTAAATGGTTTAATGCGTAAACCTCATCTGATGACGACTGGGCAAAGCCGAAAACCCAGGATGTCAGACTAGTTTGTACACGTTTTGAAACGAAAACTTCGTATAATGGCGATTGGGCAAAGCCGAAAACCCAGGATGTCAGTCTAGTTTTATACATGTTTTGAAACGAACAATTCGTATAATGGCGACTGGGCAAAGCCGATAAACCCAGGATGTCAGCCTATCACTTTTACATGTTTGACGCGTAATTTTCATCTGATGGCCACTGGGCAAAGCCGAAAAACCCAGGATGACAGTTTATCCGTGCATGGTTTAGTGTGCAAATCTCCTGTGATGGCGGCTGGGCAAAGCCGAAAACCCAGGATGTCAGACTAATTTGTACACGTTTTGAAACAAAAACTTCGTATAATGGCGACTGGGCAAAGCCGAAAACCCAGGATGTCAGTCTAGTTTTACATGTTTTGAAACGAACACTTCGTATAATGGCGACTGGGCAAAGCCAATAAACCCAGGATGTCAGTCTATCACTTTTACATGTTTTACGCGTAATTTTCATTTGATGGCCACTGGGCAAAGCCGAAAAAACCCAGGATATCAGTTTATAGGTACATGGTTTAGTGCGTAAATTACCTCTGATGGCAACTGGGCAAAGCCGAAAACCCAGGATGTCAGACTATTAATGTACACATTTTGAAACGAAAAACTTCGTATAATGGCGACTAGGCAAAGCCGAAAAACCCAGGATGTCAATCTATAACTTTTACAAGTTTGACGCGTAATTTTGATCTGATGGCCACTGGGCAAAGCCAAAAAACCCAGGATGTCAGTCTAATTTAAACGGTTTAATGCGTAAACCTCATCTGATGGCGACTGGGCAAAGCCGAAAACCCAGGATGTCAGACTAAATTGTACATGTTTTTGAAACGAAAACTTCGTATATTGGCGACTGGGCAAAGCCGAAAACCCAGGATGTCAGCTTAGGTTTATACATGTTTTGAAACGAACACTTCGTATAATGGCGACTGGGCAAAGCCGATAAACCCAGGATGTCAGTCTATCACTTTTACATGTTTGACGCGTAATTTTCATCTGATGGCCACTGGGTAAAGCCGAAAAACCCAGGATGTCAGTTTATACGTGCATGGTTTAGTGCGCAAATCTCCTTTGATGGCGACTGGGCGAAGCCGAAAACCCAGGATGTCAGACTAATTTGTACACGTTTTGAAACGAAAACTTCGTATAATGGCTACTGGGCAAAGCCGAAAACCCAGGATGTCAGCTTAGGTTTATACATGTTTTGAAACGAACACTTCGTATAATGGCGACTGGGCAAAGCCGATAAACCCAGGATGTCAGTCTATCACTTTTACATGTTTGACGCGTAATTGTCATCTAATGGCCAATGGGCAAAGCCGAAAAACCCAGGATGTCAGTTTATACGTCGTGCATGGTTTAGTGCGCCAATCTCCTGTGATGGCGACTGGGCAAAGCCGAAAACCCAGGATGTCAGACTAATTTGTACACGTTTTGAAACGAAAACTTCGTATAATGGCGACTGGGCACAGCCGAAAACCCAGGATGTCAGTCTAGTTTTACATGTTTTGAAACGAACAATTCGTATAATGGCGACTGGGCTAAGCCGATAAACCCAGGATGTCAGTCTATCACTTCTACATGTTTGACGCGTATTTTTCATCTGATGGCCACTGGGCAAAGCCGAAAAACACAGGATGTCAGTTTATAGGTGCATGGTTTAGTGCGCAAATCTCCTCTGATGGCAACTGGGCAAAGCCGAAAACCCAGGATATCAGACTATTTGCACACGTTTTGAAACGAAAAACTTCGTATAATGGCGACTGGGCAAAGCCGAAAAACCCAGGATGTCAATCTATAACTTTTACACGTTTGACGCGTAAATTTCGTCTGATGGCTACTGGGCAAAGCCGAAAAAACCCAGGATGTCAGTCTAGGTTTACATCGTTTAGTGCGTATATCTCCTGTGATGGCGACTGGGCAAAGCCGAAAACCCAGGATGTCAGACTAGTTTGTACACGTTTTGAAACGAAAACCTCGTAAAATGGCGACTGGGCAAAGCCGAAAACCCAGGATGTCTGTCTAGTTTTACATGTTTTGAAACGCACACTTCGTATAATGGCGACTGGGCAAAGCCGATAAACCCAGGATGTCAGTCTACCACTTTTACATGTTTGACGCGTAATTTTGATCTGATGGCCACTGGGCAAAGCCGAAAAACCCAGGATGTCAGTTTATAGGTGCAGTTTTTTTTTTGTGCGTAAATCACCTCTGATGGCAACTGGGCAAAGCCGAAAACCCAGGATGTCAGACTATTTGTACACGTTTTGAAACGAAAAACTTCGTATAATGGCGACTGGGCAAAGCCGAAAAACCCAGGATGTCAATTTATAACTTTTACACGTTTGACGCGTAAATTTCGTCTGATGGCTACTGGGCAAAGCCGAAAAAAACCAGGATGTCTAGGTTTACATCGTTTAGTGCATATATCTCCTGTGATGGCAACTGGGCAAAGCCGAAAACCCAGGATGTCAGACTAATTTGTATATACACGTTTTGAAACGAAAACTTCGTATAATGGCGACTGGGCAAAGCCGAAAAACCCAGGATGTCAATCTATAACTTTTACACGTTTGACGCGTAAACTTCGTCCGATGGCTACTGGGCAAAGCCGAAAAAACCCAGGATGTCAGTCTACTTTAAATGGTTTAATGCGTAAACCTCATCTGATGGCGACTGGGCAAAGCCGAAAACCCAGGATGTCAATCTGATGTTTTGACATGTTTTGACATGTCATTTTCGTATGATGGCGACTGGGCAAAGCCGAAAAAACCCAGGATGTTAACTCACGATGAAAATTTGGCTCTAAAAGGTTGGCTTCAGGTGTTGATTTGTTTTTACCAATGGTTGTTGACTAGAAAGGTTTTTCTTGTTAAGAATTGGTTTAATCACTCTGAAGGTGTCCAGTGCCCCAAATATTGAACCACTTTGAATACACGCGCTCTCCATATGCCGCGCCATGCACTTTCCCCTTCTCGAGATCGTCGGCGTCATAGATCCCGATCACCCAATGCAAGAGGACTAGGTGCCAAATCTGCCCCATCGCGACCTAAATTGGTATTGGACATGTCTGCACATGGTTGTCGAGTTGAAATTCATGACACGTCCATCCTGACGGACCCAAATGTAGTCAATTTATTTCGACAATATGTGCCTCCTCCTCCACCACCACGACCAGCCATTCAGTTTTTACAACAACAGGCAGCGTCATGCCCGGCATTGAATGATTCAACCCCCACTCTGAGTGATCGCGAAGACACTAAGTATGATGTTGCGATCCCTGTACATTGGAAGTTTACAACAGGACAGGTTCCATGGAAGTTTGAAACTATGCTCAACCAAGTAAATCTTGCCAAACTCTCTTACTGCTTCATACGGGTGTACCCATTACAGTTGGACATGATTGAGCTCAAGACGCGCAAACACTTGGAACTTTGGTCTACAGCGGTTACATATTGTATAGATTCCCCGGCGATTGACGCGGCACTGGTCAATCACGCCAAGTGGCTTGACGTATCTGAAATATTGCAGGAACTGAAAGGTCTGATGCTTCAGGAAATCCGAATCAAAGCATTTCATGAGTTTCCCCGGCCGAGTCTGCCACAACCTAGATGGGAATGGGCCATGTTTGATGAGTTCCTTCGTTTACATCACATTGAATCTACATTGGTTCACAGGGCGACTGCGCAGGTTTTCATGGACATTTTGAAGTACATCCCCAACTGGACTACAATGCTCACGGAATGCGAGCTGATTCATGACACACAGTGTGGCAACATTGGGCTGGCCTTTTTCTTTCCTTTTGGCTTTCCATCACCAATGATTGATGGACACTCATGCCAACCCATTCCATTTCGATGCTTTTATCCTTTTGGACATGGTACCAGTATGGAAGCAGCGATTCCCATCATCCAGAACCAGGTGATCTTACCATCATGCAATATTGATGAACAAAACGAACAATGGTACCCAAGTCCAGGGTTTTTCTGTCGGATTATTGACACCAAGGTAACAGAACAAAATTGGAAAAACCTTCGTCGCCAAGTCCTGTTAAAAACTGCACGACAATCGAATAACAAAGAAGTTCAGGTGATTGGGATTGCTGGATTGAGACAAAATTGTCACTACACACTACATGGAGGTGGAGTCCTCGCTGAGACAGCATGTGCGCACTGGTTTGATACAGTTCACCAAACCCGCGAAAAACGATGGCTTGCTCGCACACATCTGTCCAAAGTCTTAGGAATTTCCTACATTGACAAAGAAAAAGCTGGATTTAAATGAGTTCGGTACACATCGAGGTGCTTAAAACCAACAGGGTTTGCACAATGTAATTTCCCTTTTCGTGACAAGAAACGGAGCTGAAAAAGACCTCAAATGCCTCTTTGTTGCTATGATGTGGTTTTTTGATTGTTTTGTTAAGTAAATGAGACTTTGAGAGTTTCAGATAACACCTGACGTTGAGTTCTAAGACAAAACATGTATTACAGGGAAACTTCGTCTGATGGCCACTGGGCAAAGCCGGAAAAACCCAGGATGTCAGTTTCACCATGTATGTTTTGATACGCACGTGTCGTTTGATGGCTACTGGGCAAAGCCAGAAACCCAGGATGTCAATCTAGTGTACATGTTGCGATAACACAGATTTTAGAACCATATTGACAACCTTGACACGTATTTTTGCTTCATGCTTCATGAAGTCGAATCTGATACATCTCGCCACTTGGTCCAGCGCGCGCATATATAACAGACATACAGACATGAACACAAAGTAATATGCTCGTTATCCAGATAGGCACATTCTCCAAGTATCCTTTCAAACATCATACTGCTGCATTGGACAGTTGTAGCAAGTTTTCAATTTGCTTATCCAGCGTGCGCACAATGGGACGCGGTGATTCCCGACGCCGTTCGCGGTCCCCTGCCCGTGATCGTCGAAGGCATGAAGATGATTTGCGACTGCGACCGTCCCGAGGATATGTGAGGCAACATGAGACGTCCAATTCGCATCACAGAAAGGCTCCAAGAAGGTCAGGTAGTTCCCCAGTACCTGCGAGACATCAAATACACCTCCCACAGGCTTCGGAAGACCGATGGGAAAACCATTACGAGATTCCTGACACATGGAAACCCAACCAGGACTTTTTGGACACCAACTTAGTCTATGGCCTAGCACTCCCTCGTCAGGTCATCTCAACGTCTGTCAGTAGAAACCTTGGCATCGACAATGTACCTATTCATGAGGTGAAGCTTATCCCTATCATCCACAACATGTCTCAGAATTGGTGCCTACGTCTGTTGGCAAATGGCAAAGCCACATTCCTTGAGTTGTTTCGTTCCCGTCAAGAATGCTACTTTACATCAGCCCTTATGAAAATTCTTCGTGAGCAGCAAGTTGATTTCAATCAACTACTGTCAGGTGCTGCGGCCAAACAGGGTTTGTCCACAGATTTAACACAGTGGAGTGCCAGAAAAGCAGCCCTAGAAGCATTGGCCGATTTCACCATGGAACAGTTCCGCACCATTCTCCCACGGGACCCTTCCAATCAGTTGATGGAACGATTACGTAGAATGGAAGAGGAGAATGCCAGACTTCGTATGCAAGTAGGTCAAGGTGCTGCTGACAATTCGCATCAATCCCAAGCAGAGCCCGCAGTACCAGGGATAGCACCAAGCAGGAACATGCCATCCCATTCACCTCCCCACACCCTCCAGGCTCTTCCCACGCCTGCTGGCCCCAGCACCTCACCCCCAGGTACTGCAGACAGCACACGACAACCAGGGCAACAGACATTGCCATTCAGCGGACAAGGAAACGCAACAACTCAGGCACTGAGCAAGCTGACAGAACTGGCAGTACGAGACCGCCCAAACCATTTAGAATCCACAGGTCCCAAAAACCATACTGTGCAGTGTATCAATTCTTGGATGAAGTCGCAGGTTCCAGATACGAAGCAGCATGCTGAGATTGATCGACGTGCCAGGGAGTTTAAGGAAATGTACGAGAAACTCGATGCTGGCCAAGCACCGTCTCTACAGCGGATGTTGGTGAGTTGGGGCATGGAGCCCAGTGATGCAACCAAATTCAAGCCAGGGGAGGCTCTCAAGCTCCTCACGATTTTGAACCATTTGCACCGCTGACTTTGTCCGCATTTTGCGGATGCATGCATGACCAGTTTTGACTTACAATTCATGGGATCAACGAAGTTTGTCCTAGATGCAATAATTCACAAGTTTTTCCGGTGGATACAACCAGTCCGGAAGACCTTTTTTGAACAATTCAACTATTTCTCCATGCGGAGATACCTCTGGTTGGAAACGATGCTTTTCACCAGGTTCGTTCTGTTGAAGAACATGTGCAGCACCACGACAAAAACATGGATCAAATTAGCACGGTTTCTCAAATCACAAGAGATCACAGGAAATTCTACGTTTGAGCAATTTCACTCGCCAGGATGGGTGTATTTAAAAACTTCTTGCGTCCAAGAGCACGCTACCTGGTGGTACGTGGGCAGTACAACAAATACACCTATGGATAGGGAATATAGTCGCTATCGAAAGTATGAGCAACTGCGTAAAGGAGTTGACGCCTTCTTTGAACCAGCACTGAAGATTTGGCAGAGCACCCAAACATTTTTTCATTTCATCATAATTCCATTGCAGCAAATTGACGATGAAATTGCATTGCGAGCAGCAGAAACGACATTAATCGGTCAGCTCAGGCCTATGTTGAACCACCCATTTGTCAATCCATTATTGAAGAAACACGGCGTTGCTGCCCCTTTGAATTTTTCTATGCCTTGTGAAACAGCCGGCAAGCGTGTACACGATCGTTTCTCCTTCCTTGCTAACTGTGCCCTGGACGAATCTGCCATGAGTCGCATGTGGAAGCAGCCTACACACTTGTTCGAGCTGTTGTACTGGCTAGGATGCACAACTCGACGAAAGTTCCATGCAGCACAAGTTCTACGGAGTTCGCAGGTAAACCTTGAGTTTCTGTACATGCTTTACAAACTTGTACACCAGATAGATGAACCCTGGCGCACGCGTGCGCAACGATCGCTAAAAAACTGCCTTGAGTTCAAAGGTGGGCATGCCCCCCCGCGAATGTGCCAATGTTGCTGTTGCCCCTGCAGTGCGATGTGAAAGACCTAGTTCGAACGTGGCTTCGAGAGCTGCTGCAACATCATTCCTGTTTGTTTCCCTGGTTTCATGTACCAACCACACATGTTGTTCTGCGACGAAACAGGCCTTTTTCAGATTTCGTTTTCAATTTCCATTCTTTCTTGCAGAGCTGGTCCCCAGACAAATGCGTGTTTGAATGTATGGAGATCATATACGTTCAACTGGACATGTGTTCAGCACAGCAAGTGGGTTGTTTCCAACGTTACTGGTTGGACATCTGAACTTAGCTGACACCGTGTTTCCATCACAAAGACGCTGGATCACAGATGCACAACAACAATTTGCTAAATGGTGCGAAAGATGGCGGCTAGGAAGACGGTTCACAACCATATGGAACTACATGTGTCACTATATTTGGCAACAACATGTCCAAGCAGTTTCCCGTGACGGTGTTTGTACATTCCAAGCCCTGTTTCGTGAATTGCGTAGTATAAGAAGGTTCGTCATTTGCCCAGCTGATCACCATCCTCATCGAGCTCATTTGTGTTGCCCACATCATTATCACCACCTCCTCATGAAAACGTTCATGACACCTGACGTGTTTGTCAGATGTTCTGTCGGTTGGAACACAGTTTTCCCACGAGTTATGGTCGATTTGGGAGATAGCCTTCCACCTCACTTGCGAAAATTGGCCTCACCTGGTGGAAAGTGCCCATGTGCGTATATTCTTCCCAAACCTAGCAAACATTTTGAAGCGGCGCGTCCGATCATTGCATATACAAACAGTTGGAACAACCGATTAGGCGAAGTCATTGGAGGGGTAGTATTACAGCTGATTCGGTCATTATTTCGTGAGACATCGCTGGACAAAGACGTTGTTCAAATCATGCGGGCAATTCATTATGTGTTTGATGATTTACCGAGCCATCTGCCTATAAACATGGACCAACAAGACTTATCAGGTTTTTTCAATTCGGTACCACATTCTCGAATGGTCGACAGTGTATGGTATGCGTTGCATGTGTATTGTCACAAGTACAATGTGTCTCTGGACAGCACTATTACTTTCCAACTTCAAGATCGTGAATCTGCCCAACGAATTTTTCGTGGTCGGTATCGACGAGCTGGCAATCGTACGACGCAAGTCAGTTTGATTCATCTACCTGCAATGGTTTCCTTTCTTCTACGTAATTCATATTTCATGGTTGGTCGGCATCTGTTTAAGCAAGTTCAAGGTGCTAGTATGGGTTCACACTTTGCCCCGGCGTTATGCGGACTCGTAGCAGCATGTCAAGAACACATTTTTTCCAAAACATTCGAGGATATGATCGCGGCAAATCGACTGTTGTGCAATACCCGATATGTGGATAACCGGGCTATGATGGGCTTTGGATCATGGCGTTGTTCTCCTATTTGGTCCGTCTTCACACATGCAGAATTCTATGGAGCGCCTATTTTGCTTGAAGAAGTGTCTGACCCAATATTATTGGGGGTACACGTCGACAGAGATCAAAGAACCACTACAGTTCGTTTCCATCATGATATGAGTCACTATCGCTCCAGCATTAGTCAAGGATCCGATCTTGCCTTGTCTTCAGCATTTGCAGCGCGCTTACTGATGGTCCTCAGATACACACACCCAAAATCGCTGGTCATTCCTCAAATTCAAGATCTTTGTGTTATTGCGTTGCGCTCCGGATTGACAATGCGCGCAGTGAAGCAACAACTTTGGAACTGGGCGGCCAAGATTCGAAACAACACTGACCACGCCGATAGGACGCGTTCCTGGATTATTGAACAGATTCTGATTCCAACCGTTCTTGATGAATGTGCGCAGTAAAAAATGCAGAACGCTGCGCTGACCATACATGTGATACCACAACCGGATATGACGGTCACATTTCTTTTGATCCGTTAAATCATCTACAGGTGATGGCGACTGGGCAAAGCCGAAAAACCCAGGATTTCACGTTTAAATAGACGAACAATTTAATAAATAGATGCTTTCGTGCGACATGTGGCGTCACAAGCGTGCTTGACACTGAGTGCGCTAGGATATAGGTCGAAATAAACGCACGAAACTTTGTTGCCCCTTCTCGCCGGACATTACGCGCGTCCTTAGGAGTCATGGCGTTACCCAGGTATAAGGGTTGGCAGGTTCATCCAACAAGGTTTCTGTTACTGCAGCAGCCAATTCTGGCGCCTACCACACCCAATCATGGTATAGAGCAGTTTTGGAGCAGTTTTCGTTCGATTGTAGCTAGCGCCATTCTACAAATTACATGCGCTCACACTTGTCATAGCAAGTTTTGCCCCGTCGTGGGGCGTGTGTGTGTAAACCCTTCTAGCACAGGGAATGGTTAACTACACATGCAGGGGGGCAAGGCCTTCAGTGACTACCTTGCCCAACGAAGCTGTGTCACTGAAGGGGAAGCAACTGAGGACGCTCAGTTGTGTACCTGCTTGGTTAAAACTGGTTAAAACTGTTGACTTCGGTTCTGTTCATGCGCTGTTTGTTTTCTATTCCGTTATCCATTTTCAGCAAGCGATTTTTTGCTGTTGCACTGCAATTTGAAATCTGGTTTCACGACCGCTTCGACCTTTTCGACCTCTTCAACCTTGCGTTCTTGGATACAGCCTTGACAAGGTCTACCAGGTAGGAATTGCCAAATCTTTTAAGTTAAAACCCTGCAGAACGAACTATCCGCACGATTCGACGCGACCAATTTGGAACCAGCTCCAATTCTTAAAACCAGTCCAGTGTGTGTGTGTGTGTGCGTGCGTGCGTGCATGTTTCATGTTGATGTTGGTTTGCGGTGGTTTTTCGGATAGAACGTAAATCGACCACATTTTGTTGTATGTTTTAATATGCAAAATGATTCAAAATCAACAGATAGAATATTCCAGCTACATGGGGTGCCAGCTTTGCTGGCTCCAGCCAATTTTTTGTACTATTTTGATTGCAATAAGTGGTATATTAGCCAGCCAATCAATTATGAGTGAATGTATTATTTGTTTAGTATGTCTGTACATGAGTTCCTTATGGAGTGGATGGAAAAATTCAAAGTTGAGTTGTTGTATTGTGCCAGCAATGTTGACTGCTGCTTTGGGAATTGAGGAGATGAGGGGTCGACGGGGTCTGGAAAATAGGTTATTATTCTATCTGTTGAAAACACTGGTAAAACACAGGAAAAATGATGCTTTTAAAGTTGATTTCCCTAAAAATATATATTTTAGGTCTTGGATAATTCTATGTGTAAAATTTGCCTAGCTATAAATTTTGCGTTATTCTATTTGTTATTTTCAAATCAATGAAATTTTGAATATTTTATCTGCCTGTTACTTAATATATGTTTTGGTGAGATAGATGCAAACAAAAACTGTACAATTAGAAACCGCTGAACATGTGAATATGTGAAAAAAAAGGATGAACTGACATGAGGTGGATTTGTTGATCTGGGTCATACGTGAATTCTGTTCAAAATGCAATTAAAAAAGGTCCAAACTCAACAGATAGAATATTCCACTGGATCATCCCACACAAACAAACTAATCTTATGTCACAGTATGAGTGTGTTTGATGGTGTGCCAGCTCTGCTGGCTACCATCACTGATTGGAGTCTGGTTGTTGTGTTTCATGTGATGCTCAACTGAATTTGAATGGTTTCTTAGCTTTATATTAATTATATATACAACATAACATATATATATATATATTTCAAAATTGAATAAATTCATTGAATTTTTCTTCTAAAAACGATATATCTACGTATGATATATTGGTACTTTTGATTAGTTTCTTAGAATATCATGTTTATATATGTATATTTCAAGTTTGAAGAGTTCTTTAATTTTCTTTCAAAACATGTGTATACATATGATATAATGATATGTTTGCTTAGTTTTCTCAATATATATATATATCAAGTTTGAAGAGTTTTCTCGAGTTTTATCTTATAAAAACAATGTATTTGCATAGGATATGTTCATAATTTTGATGAATTTTCTTAAATTTCTATGTTAGGTATTCTATCTCTTGATTCCCCCCCTGCATGCGAAATCCAGATTCTATCTGTTGACCATATCATTTTTGGTATTCTATCTGCTGGATCCTTACTATATATATCCAACAAGTCAATGCAAGGTGGTGCCCCATAGTTAGCTAAATTGGTTTATAACTCCAACAACTAGGGTTTATCATGAATAGTGTGTGTATATTATATATATAGTTACTATGGTTTCTAAACGAACTTATGGGGGGGCAGCACTTTGCGGGATTTACGAACCAACAGCAGATATCACTGGGCACGAATCAGACTGGGTTCCCTTTGGGCAGCGCTTTGCTAAGTCCATATCAGTTTGGATTTGGTGCCAATTCTGCTGTTTCTCGGCCGATTTCGCTGGGCGTCAGGGCCTTGAAGTATGGACCTCGTAGAATTCATGGCTCTGAAAATGGCGGATGGAGCCGACAAATGTATAGGGCCTATTTATATATATATATAGGGATAGGGTTGATTGGCCAATGGATTGGGAGATTGATGCCAATAAGAATCATAACTGCTCAATAGCACTGTGTTGTTTTAACGAATCCAAGATCCATGACTTATCTCACCCTTTTACTCCAAAAAAAATAGTGGATGGCGCCAATTCCTGAATTTCGCCATCTATGGACCACCTGAACGAAGGGGATATTTGCGCCATCTAAGAGAAAGGGAAAGGAGGAGGGGAAGGGGAAAGGAGAAAGGAGAAAGGGGAAAGGGAAACAAGAAAGGGAGAGGGAGAGGGAAATGAGAAAGGGGAAAGGGGGAAGGGAAAGTGTGTTTGATTTTGCGTTAAATAGTTCTAATGAATTATTGGGCCCCACAGGGCTTTGAATATGGCTGCATCAGCTCCACCTGCAGCCCTGTGCAAAATGTGGTGAAAACCACCAGAAAAAGATAGCGATTTTACGTCAGGCTGCGCCATCTACCGTCGCTCCCTGATGGGCGCCATCTACTATGAGAATAGTGTCATGGTTTAATCCGATTATAACCTAGAACTGTCACCTGAAAAATATGAATCATGACTGCTCAATAACAATGTGCTGTTTTAGCAAATCCAAGATCCATGACTTATCCCACTTTTATTGGATTAACTTGATGATAACTTAGAAGTGCCAACCAGTTACGATGTTATTTTTCGATGATCTACAAGAAGGTGCCCCCCGGATTAAAGTTGGTTTGTAAACCACAGTAACTTTATAGTAAATATATATATATATAAATGTTATATATATATAAATATATCATAAACCCCGCTTGTTGTTGGAGTTATAAACTTAGCTAACACCATGGCCCATTTTGCGCTGCGTACCTCTCCAGATTAGTTCTCTCTCTCACCACTCGCCTCACTGGAAACGTAGTATGCGATGCTCCTGGGCTGGAGATGGGCGTTTTCTGCGGGGTGTGGTCAATTGGGTGATGAAAATGGAGTAGCTGAGTAGCTACAGTTAAAAGTTAAAATCAGTTAAAACCCTTCACCAGCTATAAATGCTTATGAATGGGATTATAACTAACCAAATAACTAACCATAAATGGGCTTATTTCACTGACATCCATAACTGGCACAACTCGGGCCATAAGTGCAACTGAAACAACTTGGCGGCGCTGAAGATGATTCGCTGGCAGATAAGCCACCCAGGCCCCGCCAAGGCCCCCATAAACCCAGTGTCTTTCCATAGAGCTGCTTGAAACACAATTGAAAAGGCTGCTTGTTTGCTACCTTTCCCATTTTTTTGCTACAGTCACCCCCACTAGATACCATTGTATACATATATATATATATATACAGTATATATATATGTATATATATATATATATGATCCCGGTCCCCGGTCCCGTAGCCACCCCCCCAATGGTATGGTCCCCTACTCCCTGACCTAGAATCTGTCATTTCCATGGTATTCACATAATTTACCATTGCCACCTTTTCTGTTTGAAGCACAGTTGAAGAGGGATACGGCGATCCGGCGAGCCGGGTACCCGATACGTTGAGGAGCGCTTTTGCAACCCCACTCATATCACCATTCAAAGCTATTAGATAGGATTCGAATAAGCTACGGGTAGTGCCTACGCCGGCTTTAGGAGTGGACTCCAACTGTATTCCCGGTGCATTCCCCACCCAAAGCCTGGAAAGCATTCCTTCCTGGCTGGCCCTACAGGAATACATTTGGAATACACCCTTTTCAGTCAAAACCAATGAAAACCTTGAAAAACAATGTTTTACAGAAATCCACATTCCAGTATTGTATTCCAGGTGTATTCCAAATGTATTCCAAGTGAATTCCAAATGTATTCCGGTATTCCAAGCGTATCCCTGTATTCCAAATGTATTCCAAGTGAATTCCAAATGTATTCCTGTATTCCAAGAAGTGTATTCCGAATGTATTCCTGCATTCCAAGTGTACTCCAAGTGTATTCCAAGTGTATTCCGAATGTATTCCTGTATTCCAAGTGTATTCCAAATGTGTTCCACATGTATTCCTGTATTCCAAGTGTATTCCATGTGTCTTCCTGTATTCCAAGTGTATTCCAAGGGTATTCCTGTATTCCACGTGTATCTTGGGGAGTATTCCTGAATCATCTTGGTGAGATTCCATTCCAGTGTTCCCAGGGACCCATGACCATGATGCCATGGCCTTCCAGCCAGTTTTCCATAGTTTTGCTAGCCTGAGCTCCTATGAAATCACCATGCAAGTGGAACACTGCACAAACCAACCCTATCCAGGAATACAAACATGAAATACACTTGGGATACAAAATAATTCATTTGTTGGCAATGTATGCCTGTGCTGATTGTTATAAGTATATATCATGTTTCCGTTTATTTCCCATTGACCAGTAATCCCATGTATTTCCGATTTTGGATCAACCATTGCATCATTTTTTTAATCGTGGTTTGATGGCAATTTGATGGCAAGTCTTGACGCCCAAATGGACCTAGAAAATATGTTTCCAATTTGTTGATGGCTTTAAGATCGTAATGTTCAGTCTCACTTTGTTGCCACAAACCCTGATGGTGGGTGGAATAAATGGCTCAGTGCAGCTTTCCGTCTTTGGCTGGAACATCCATTCATGGGATAAGTATGACATCAAACATATCAAAAGAATGAATTGCCAAATGCCAGGTGAACTTACCAGAAGCTGCATGGGACAATAAGTGAACCACACAGATGAGTTTCTGTATGTTGCTGTCAACACATCCACAACACAGAAGTTGGAGATCCAGAAACCGTGGATGTGGGCGATTCACACACACAGGAGCATCGAATGGGGTTGTTCAATATTAGGGGGATGAGATGAGTTTTTGGGGCCCCAAAAAACACAAGCCACATGACAATCTCGGAATGAGAAGAAATCCACCTCTTTCCTCTACGGCTCCGGACTGCAGTCATACTAGTTATAAACCCGAAATGACAACGGGCCATCGAAATTTGCGCATGCGCAGTGACATCAGCACACCATTGCAGAGCCTTGAGCCATCCTGAGATCTCAATATGGTTTTTGGTTTTAAATTCAGTAGCATCAACAGTTGATGTTTTTCCTCCGGTAATTCAACATAGATATGGAAGAAATGAACAAGTCGGAGCATCCACCATGTATGCATCAGTTCCTATGGAGACTATGGATTATTCAATTTAATATGGATGTTAATTTACTTGAGGCTAAATTCATCAAACATATTTGATCGGTCGGCCCTTCAAATTTCGACCCACAACCTGCTCAATGTCATTCCAGGATTATCCCCCAGTTTATTTTTTGTCAAGTGGTTCATTGCAATCGGCATAATTATACGTACTTTCCGGTAATCAAGCTTGGTAATGGAAGCTTTAATGGGACAATAATCGATAAACAGGGGGATTTTCCATTGCCATGTTTAATTACCGCAGGGCATTAAAGTAGATTGATAGATGGATACATGATAAGTCACAATGACACGAGCACTAATTTACTGGTTGAAATTCTCATCGTTGTTTGATGTTGTTCATTGTTCATGAATGAAAGGGTTTCCTAGCAGTCCTAGCAGCCTTTTTTCCGCTTAAACTTTGTGGCTGAGGTCTGTATGGCCATTGGCTGCACTCACATTCTGGCCTTCTACTTTTTGTGGCTCTTGGGGGAAGTCTCCCTGAAGGCAAGATCCTGAATGGGCTGGCTGGGTGGCTGGGTGGCTGGGTGGCTTGGTGGCTGGGTGGCTGGGTGGCTGGGTGGCTGGGTGGCTTGGTTCACTTCACGTTGGCCCAAGGTTTTTTGGGCTATGGCGGCTTGCCTAAGGTTCATTTTGCTCCATTGGTCAATGACGGAGAGAACTTCAGCTTCTTGATGGCTGCAGCCCAATTTCTCGATCATCAAAGCATCAAGATGGGTGTCTCTGAAGATGGTAGACTGGTAGACCTTCTAAATGGCCATTTAGTAGGGAAAATGTTGATGAACATTGGTTAACCATCAAATTTTGGGGTACCTTATTTTCAGAGAACCCCATGTCGTTGAACAGGCGAAAAGGGTATGATTTACTAATGTGTATACAGTGTATTTGGAGGTAGCCACCATGTTTTTGATCATTTTTGGACAAGCTCGTGCAGATTTTTGCCCGCATCCGAAATGTGTAGGGATTTTCCCCAAAGTTTACCACCCAACCATTAAGAGGTCTACCAAGAACAGGCTGACCTTAGCAGCCATCGGATAGCCATCGTTGCTGAAAAGGATGCAAGTTCTGACGACGGAAGGCTCCTCCAAGCTGATCCAACTCTCATCTTACCATAGAAATGGTGATGGCTATCCACAGATTCAGAACGGAAAGCTGGAACCAGTTTGAAGGTTCAACGGATCAATGGTTCAACTTATTTTGAAATATGAGCATGACCAAGCTATACATGGGGCCTTTTGGGTCTCAGGGATATTTTTTTTAATGAAACTATTTGGGCATTGGTCAATGTTATACATGGAGCCCGCTAGGTCCTAAGGTGACTACACACGTTCCCGTGGGACGTTGCTCTCTGAGAGCCACGCGCTTTGCGTACACAGGATATCTGCGAGTCATGGTTGCTGGAGATGCCTGTCGAAGACTGGAGAAACGAAGGAGCCGTTGTATCCGACCTGGATCTGCTCCCAATTTTGAAGCCTTGGTTCGATGAGCTGGGGCCGGGCCTGACGGAGGTGGACGCGGATTCCTTTCGAGATCAAGGGCTGTAAAATTTGTTACAGCTCGCACAAACGTTTGGGCTGTTGAGAGATGCAAAAAGAGCCGAGCTCTGCAGCATGAGGATATCTTGGATCTCCCGAAATGGATTCTTTGATACCTACAGTACAGCCACTAACTGTAGCCATTCTGGGACCTGCGCACTGAGATGTTGCCAGAATTCGCTAAGTGAGTAAGTGATTTGGACCCCCTCACAACTGGGATGTATGGTAGACTCAGTGCCATAAACCATCCCGTTAACCATCCACTAGGGCCTAGGGGGTCCTTTTAAATCATCCCAGAATCTAGTGGTTTTTCGTATGGCGTACCCAATTTCATAAACGCCGGAGATATACCCCGATTGTAAGTAGGTACAGGTACATCATCATCAACTCATTGGGTGTATGGCAGTGTTATTTGGTGATTTCATTACACAGTTCATGGCATTGGGTTTGCCTCATCAACTGGGATGTACTATTAAGATATGGCTGCTCTGAGTCAAAACCTTAAAACAGCAGGTGACAGGATGTTTATTTACCCCAAATCCCATTGAGTTGCCATAAATCAGCATGTGTGTTTGTTAAACCATGTTAAACCGATTGTCATACCCTCTGGTAAATTAAGATAGCTTTGGAAAATCACCAGCTTAGGTCAGTCAACTATTTCTATGGCCATGTTCAATAGGTTTGGAACATGTTTTTCTATATATTCGGAATAATAACCCCAACTGACGAACTCATATTTTTCAGAGGGGTAGGTATACCACCAACCAGATAGATTATCAGATAGCTATCGTTAGTCATGACCAGAGCGTAAGTAACTTGACCCATCCCCATCCATCGGTCGTTTTTTTCGCATGGGAGGTCTCCCGCTTTCGCATGGCTTGGCGATCGGCAAAGGCTCGGGTCCACTTTGCTCGGCAGGGGACGTCAGGCAGGGTGCAACGTCCGAAAGGACGGACGGGTACGGAAGGTTCGGGGAGACTCACCAAAAAGAGATGATACAGTGAAAGCCGTAAAGCTGGTGATTTTAATGGTACAGTAATAGGGTTTTCATTCCATTTCATGAGGTTATAACTGACTTAGACTGTAGGGGTCAGCAAAGAATTTTGAAGGCAAACATGAAATGTCAGCATGGAATTATGTCCGAACACAACATGGAGATCGATTGAAAACACCAAACTTGGGTTTCATTTCGAGATTCTGACCATTGCTGGAATCTCCCAACAGGGCCAGAAGCAATCAAGACCAGAAGTAAAAGGGTAAAACTGTTCTCGTTTGGAATGGACTGGTCGTGGCTGAACACTTTTCCAGATTGTATGACTTTATGAATAGAAACTATCGAGGCATATCCTAGGCTGTGTCTTTTTCCTACTAATGCGCATGGATTTGAGCCTTTTACCAGATTTTGGAGTGATGGATGAACATCCATCAGCAACAGTTTTTTTGATGTGAGAGGTACCAGGGTGATCAGGGTGTCAGTCTCATGGCAACGTGAGGTCTTCAGGAGACAGAGACGATTTGGGTCCCGCCCAATGGGACTCAGTTCGTGTCTCTGGACTCTGAAAGACGACGCTGGACGAAGGTCATGGCGTAGCGCCGTCATGGTTCCAGAGGTAGTTGTTTCGTTCTTTTTTCCGAAGTATTTTATACATATATATATATATATTATATATATTATATATATATATTATATTATACATATATTATATATATATTATATATATTGTATATTATATATAATATATATATATATTATATATATATATATGTTGTTATTAGTCCCTAACTATTTAGTTGGTTTTGCTTGGGTACTTCATGGTACTTTAATTTGTAGCTTCATCTTTTGCTATAAATGGGGCTATGAACGAATTGACCATGAATCTACATAGCCAAGTTGGGGCTCCTAGATAGCCAAGTTGCTTTATAATTCCAATCTATGGTTTATGAAACTTATAACATCTTATAACTATGGTTTTCAGGGATGTTAATGGTGTTTATAAACCAACAAACATAACTAGGGGCCCCACATTGTTTTTCGACCTTTTGCCGGATAAGATTGAGAATGACTGAGGGCGTGGTGCCTGGAATACATCTTCGAATGATCTTTAGTGGTTGATTGGATATCTCGCTATGATAATTATGATATTAGAT
The DNA here is from genome assembly GCA_947184155.2 of Cladocopium goreaui. Classification (NCBI taxonomy): domain Eukaryota; class Dinophyceae; order Suessiales; family Symbiodiniaceae; genus Cladocopium; species Cladocopium goreaui. The sequence continues at coordinate 33,455 of CAMXCT020002112.1, read as the reverse complement.
TGTCAATTTGATAACTCCTGTTGATGATCTGAAAAAAAGACATTCCAAGAACTTCATGATATAGAATCCCGCAAGAAATTGTATTTTAATGGCCATGGTGTCGCGCAGCTTCTAGAGCTTAGTTGGATGCTTCCCAGCTGTGACGGCTGAGTCCAAGGATCTCTTTGTGTCCTCTGCTGCACCATTTTTCATTGGCTAGAGTCTTGGCCCTTCATTGGCAAGGGAAATGGCATGAGATGTATGTCTGTGTGCTTGATGCACAGTCACATACTTGTACCATCTTGTACCCAATCATGATGATCAATCATCATAATGATCAATAATCATAAGATGGGACTGATCAGGGGCTACGTGAACATTGAGCCATAGAGCACACGAAAAAAAGGTAGTATTTTGGATGCCTTGAACATCCCTAAATCCATCATTCGTGGGGATAGGTACCACTCAGCAGATGAAAACGAAGGGTGGCCACAGCTTCGGCTGGCTTTGGGTGATTTGGGCTTGAAAGCTCCACCATTTCGGGTGATCTCACTTTGAGTTCTCCTGAAGAGATATACAGTACTGCATGAGCTTCCCGTATGATGGAATCATCAATGCCAAATTGTGGTACTGCAGAAGTACCGTACCTGGGCGGTTGGCAGTTTCAACTGTTGTTTCGTTTCAACCATAGAAGTCGCATGATGATCATCAACCGACTTTCTTTCAGGCGTTTGATGTTTGTGCGTAGTAATGGTCTGTGTGCAAGACCCCAATTCACCAAGCAATATACATTTGATTGTTCCTTGCCAGTTCCGCAGCCAACTCTGCTCAGGAATACCTACTGCCTGTGTGCTTGGCGCTTGTAACTTTTGTTTGTGCCTTGGTGATGAATTTCAAGGCACTTTCCGGAAAACAGCTGGAAGAACACATATGTTTTGAATATATTAGGGGTAATCACCCTAGGGAAAACGAACATAGATATGAAAAAACATTGGTTTCTCTAAGAAATCATTTGCACATGGTGGTTTCTCCACATCAATGTTAGTTTAAAGGAGAGCATGAACCCATGGTTGAAGTCGTTGAAGTTGAAGTGTCTTAAACGGTCCCTGTCAGAGCCCCACCCAGAGACTCTGATGATGTGTTGGGTCAAGTCAGATGGCTTGTTTTGGGATGATCATGTTCATGAATGTTCATAATCATAGTGGGGCCCCCGTTTACGATAGCCATTTTTGGGGGCAAATGTTGGTAAATATTCCATACATAGAGCATATGGGATAGCTAAGTTGGTGCAAATAACTGCCACAACTATGGTTTATGATACCCATAACTGTAGTTAATGGGGTTTATAAACCAACATAAACCAACTTATAGCTGGGCCCCACATTGTAGGAGTTCATATATCCAGATGTCCATATGGGGAATCCCATTCATGATGATACAGGCATTTTTGTCGACGGAGATGGAAAATGCCACCCGAAACGGAGATGATAATCATGGTTCACCCCAAATTCGTAAAAAGGTCACTTTCTCTAGTAATCCAACATGGAAATGGCCACAATGGCCACAATGGCCACAATGGCCACAATCCATCATAAAAACAGAGGATTTTCCCATGTCAATGTCCATGTCTGGTGGATCCAGCAGCAAATCCCCGATTGGTTTAACCAGGGTTTCCCCCAAAAGATTCCCATAGGCTGGTGATTCTCATGGCTAATCCAAGCAAATCCCATGGTAATTCCCATGGTAAATCCCATGGTAAATCCAAATCTTGTTTGTTGAGCAAATCCCATGGTAATTCCCAGGGTTTCCCAAGTAATTACCATTTTTTCAAGCAAACTGGAATTTTTCCTCAGGTGGTCTGATGCTCGATCGTGGCTACTTAGCCGAAGTGGGTCCGCGTCTCAGGAGGATGATCCGAATGGAGTGGCGCCGAGGATGAGTGGTTCGGTATGGAATGCATGGTTTTGATGGAAAATATTTTAAAATTATAGGATTATAGTTGGTTAATATTGGATTTTTAATGGAGAACATATAGGATTATAGTTGGTTAATCATATTCCATCAAAAATATAAGATTATAGTTGGATATAGTGGTATGTTCATTATAAAAATGCCCCGTATTTTTTCCGATTGAATTTCAGAAATTGAAGTATTGTCTCAGCATATTGTATATAATTGTATATATAAACTTCAGAAAAAATTGGGACGATCGAAGTTCCAGCCGTGTCTCACATTGAATGCGACTGAGAACTTCACATTTTTCATGCTGCTTGGTGGTGACTGGAATCATGGAATGAATTCAATGACTTTCCAATTGGGAATGTCATCATCATCCCAACTGGCGAAGTCCATCATTTTTCCGAGGGGTAGGTATACCATGGTATACCACCAAACAGAATGTCATATACCACACACACTACATGTTTTGGTATGTCATATATGTAGTAATTCAAGCGCATGGGTTTGAAATGATTTGATCAATGAATTAACATCAAGACTTTTACATTGTCCAATGTGGTGAGACATAGTAACTAAGTACACTGTATAGCAGTCACCAAACAGATGCAGAAACGTTGAGAAAACTTGGAAATGACAGAGAACACATCGTCTACACTTGCGGGTGCAGTTGGTGGTTATTGATGGCTAAAAGGCAATGCCCATGGGATTTTAACTCTTGCTAGCTTGAATACAACCCCTATAATGTATATACATATATACAATGTACCTATACCCACTTATTGGTTGTGGAGTTTGTTAACTGGATAGTAAACCCTTATCACTGGGTATATAGCAGAATAACCTATTTACTAACTAGTCAACAGACTCCGCGGTCGGTCTAAGTATCTGACAACCAAAACTTAGTCATCGTAATCACTTTTGAACCCATAGTCATCCTAAATCACATATATATATATATATATACATATATACATACATGCTATAAACCATTATAAACATGTTTTCCTTGACGCTTCCACTCGTTGTTTTCCAAGCTCTGTTTTCGCGTTTGCTCGACACCTCGAAACGGTCGAGGTGCGGTTGCGGCCGCGTTGCTGTTCTTCGTGCCACGGCAGATGACTCCAACGAGGAATGGATCCCGGAAGTGGTATATTTTATGTGGTAAAGCCACTTCAATGGTACCAGTTGTGAACCATGTAAAGTTGTAAACCAAAAAATGTCCCACGTTTATAACCATGTATATTTGAAGCCCTAGAAACTAGAAACCAGTTATCAATATATGGTTAGACATGGGATGATCATACCATAAATGGTGTGACTTACTGACTTATAAGTGGTATTTTGGGCCGTAAGTGCAATGCCATAGTCAAATTCCCCAAGGCTGGGCGTTGCAGTTCGGGTTCGTGGGATATCAAAATATCGTAAAATGTAGCAAGAATCCACAAAAGTTGGGACATAAGCCGTGTTTTTCTGCACTCCATTAGAGGCTGTTCGGAATTTGGGTCGACGGGTTTCTTCGGTGAGATGACTTAAAATGACCCCCAGTCATGGCTGAACGGGATGGTCGTTACCTCAGCTGGTACAACCAGATGGAAAGTCAAAAGCAGACAGGGGGCTTGGAAAGATCGAATTCCCACGAAAATTGTCTGGTTGGTGGTTTGGAACATTATGTTGTTTTTTATCCATTCAGTTGGGAATTTCATCATCCCAACTGACTCATATGTTTCAGAAGGGTAGGTTGAAGCCACCAACCAGATTTCGTCATCCAAAAGATCGACAACTGAGGGAGTCCCAACGGTGCATCTCCATGAGTCGACCATGTTTTCCACTGGCTTTCCTATTGGATATCCAGGTTATTTGGCTATCCTTAGCTATCATGATCTATGCATCAGTCAAAAATCATCATTGCCGTTGAAAGCCAAATTGTGAACAGTTAAATCGACCATGTTTTCAGAATCAAATCACAATTTTTATTGGTCAAATCACCACTAGAATTGTTCAAATTACGAAGTTTGCTGGTCAAATTATATTTTTTCATGGTTAAACCCATTTGTATCCATTTGTTTCATGGTGAAATCACCAAAAATTGATCCCTCTTTTATCCACCTCTGGGACTGAGGTCATGCTTGGCACGCACGAGAGTTTAGAGATGCTTGGCCGCATCTGTGGTAAAAGGCACGCCAAAAACCATGATTTTCCCAGGCAACAAAAAGAACTAAATGTGTTTCATGATTGTTTTTTTCATTATATGTTTATGTATGGATATCATTGATTTAAGTTAGTTACATATACAATTTGATGAATTTGATTGTTGACCTCACCTCGAGTCGTCACTGGAATGATGGGAATTGGATTCGGAGAATCATCCCCAAACTGCTGCAAGTCTCAGCTATTTTGAGGTTCGTGAAATGTTGCAATTCAGCCAGGTACATGTATCATTTCTACATATTATTAAATGATGTCATATACTGTATGTGCAGTAGGGTATCATCCCAAGAAAATGATTATTTCCGCTTTGGGTTTTGGTGTGATGTGCCCAGGGTAATGTTTGACAGGAAACCCAAAAGAAGAATGGGATGGATTTGCGCTCCAGGCTCGTAATTTGAAGGGCAATGCATTTCAAGGATTTTCCATAATCAATACATGCACGCAACTAACAGTCATAGTTTAGATTTTAAATGCATTCGTTCACAGTCCAAATCGAAATACCAGAGTGTCATATAAGTTCATGTCCTGTCCTATTCCAACTCATCGCATAGTATAATTTTGTAATATTTTGTATCATATCATTTCATATGAGGTCATTTGATGGCATTTGATTCAACATACTGTGACTACAATGGTTGTTGAAGGCTTGTTTGTTTTCTATGTTACTGTTGACTTTCCAGGCTATTCTTGATGGTAAGTCATAAACAACTGCTTCAGCATCACCGGGGCATACCGGGGGAAGCCATGTTTCCCGTCATAGGCCATGGCGGATCTCGTCATCTCGTGTAGAGTTTTGGACAGAATGGATCATTTTTTTTCATGTTGGGATTTGTCCACCCAAATGAAAAGCAATGGTTAAATACTTGCATAGACCTCTTGATATACATAAAATGGGTAATTGTATATCAAGAGGTTGATTAACTCCATTTCTTACATGGTTAAATTTTCTCTCTCAATGTCCATTACTTACATATCTCCATAAGATTGAATCTCCATTTTCCATTGTGCAGAAATGAGTTGCAGAGTCAGTCCTCCCGGCTGCCGAGTCAATTGGGCGACCAGCAGCGCTGCACGCCGCCCTTCATCAAACATTGCTTTCGACATCCGGAGGTCCTGCAGTACTGGGGTGCCTTGGTTGAGACATGCTGTTGATTGTGATTCTCACGGGATTTAGACACAGTTGAACCATTAAAAAAAGGGTTTTAAGCAACAGAATAATGTTCTCCACGCTGGCAAGTTTCAAAGTAAAGCAAACTCAAAAAAGATAGACGAGGTTTCTATTGTTTTGTTTTGAATTTTATTTTACTGGACTCTGTCGAAATTTGTGGGTTACATTTTGGTCTGTCAAGCCTACTTTTCGCAGGGGCATCAAGCCTGGCACTGTTTGGATGATCAAGAAGCCTGCGATCGCTTATCCCATCTATTAAATGGGTCACAACTACCCTCTGGTAAACTAACATAGCTATTGAAAATCACCATTTATAGTTTTTTTACTCGTTTAAAATGATGATTTTCCATAGCTATGTTAAATAACCAGAGGGTATGGTTCCGAATCACTTGCGATTTGTGGGATGATCCTCCTATCATGTCCGATCTGCTGCTGGTCATCCCCATGATCTGATGCCAAATCCCTATGTTTCTGCGTTTGTCAAAGTGGCATTATGTGGGGCCGTGTGGGGTCAGAAAGTTCTTCTACATTCCAAGAACTTGACCAGGTCCAAGTTTAAATGTCTGATTGTGGCAATTCATCACTTCTGCTTGGGCATCACAGGAATCCCAGTCGTTGCTCTGGGCCTGTGGGCCTCCAAGATTGTTTCCTGTTGGTTGACATTAAGCTCACTAAATTAGGCTTCCCATGCTTTGTGGTAGATGTATAAACATCGTTTTTACAAGGTGGTGCCCGCCCCCCATTTATGTCTGTTGATTAAAAACACATCAACTATTGTAGTTTGAGAAATCTAAGTCATAAAATTCACCTAGGCAAATGGTCACCAACTTAACTATTACCGCTGAGGGCACCACCTTGTAGGCTTATCGCATAAACCAACAACCGTTCCGGCGGCGTCCACAGTAAGGCCCCCGAACAGAGTTTAAAGGATGTTATAAGTGATGTTTCCTCCATGATTCTCAGGTTTCCAACTGTTCTATCTTTTTTTGGTTGCGGTATAGTATGGTTTATGATAAATATATCGAAGATGATTGAGCGCTCTTGCATACTTAAACTCGGGCGAACATAAAGCAATAAATAGTTTGGTATGTATATATATATATACAATTATATACATACAGTATATACATATTGAATAATGATGTATATACTAAATCTAGAACTATAGCTTTTCTTATCTATATGAACAATAAATATTATCATATTTTTCTTACCGCTTGTATGGTAATATATTTGGTGCTTCATGAGATGATTTGGTGCCCCGGCTGTGGAGCTTCGAACTGCGCTGCTTCGCGCTCCAAGACCGAGGCGAACGCTGGTGTCGTTTGGGCTTCAACGCCCAGAAGCGGCAGAGGCGCCAGCAGAACCATCCTAGCAGAACCATGCTGTGATTTGATAATAACCAATCAACGTAGAAATAAGCTTCGGTGATATCCCCAATTAACAGCCGCAACGTTTTATTTTTACAAATCTTTCTGAGGCGTGCTGCGAAGCCAAGGGCTGAAAACACCTCAGCGTGCTCCAAAGCTTCCCAGACCTTCTTCGGAACCCTGTTGAACCTGACCTGGCTCTGCACCAAAGCCTCCCGGAACCTTCTCCGGAACCTTCTCCGGAACCCTGTTGAACCTAACCTGGCTCTGCACCAAAGCCTCCCAGACCTTCTCCGGAACCTTCTCCGGAACCCTGTTCAACCTGACCTGGCTCTGCACCAAAGCCTCCTTGGTTTTGCACCAAGGCTTCCTGGAACCTTCTCCGGAACCTTCTCCGGAACCTGTTGAACCTGACCAGGCTCTGCACCAAAGCCTCCCAGACCTTCTCCGGAACCTGGCTCTGCACCAAAGCATCCCAGACCTTCTCGGGAACCTTCGGAACCTTCTCCCGGACCTCGTTGAACCTGACCCGGCGCCTGCACCAGCGCACACCGGAGCTGTTCTGGGCTGAAGAGCCCATTAGCTTTCGCTGTTGGGGTAAAAACGCAAAAACATCATCAACCATCATTGATTTGTTCAGTTGTATCCACTTATTATATAAGGATGTGTCAAGTTACCTATGAATTACCATCTTTGGATATATTTGGGGGAATAACCGTCCATCACGCAGTGAAGCAGCTATTTTAGGGTACCGTTTCATTACTAGGGTATGTAGGGTTTTGACTCATAGCCATATTGGAATTGAATTTGAATATTCTTGGAAATGTTTTTCCGTCTTAGCAGCAAGGCTAAGCGTAAATAAACTTTCAAGGCGGAGTCTTGTAAACACCAATGAAGGTGATTTTCGTCCGAATCCGTGAAAAGGATTTTTTTGGTTAATCATTTTTTTGAAAAATAACTTTTTCCGAAGTCATCTGAAGCAGGGGTCTCAAAACCAAATTCCTTGAAGCACTTTCTCCCATCAACGTGTGCATTTTTTCTCACCCCATCACTTAAAACCCGCTCACTTAAATGCAACCTTTTTGTAATGGAACCCTGAGAAAATTCAAACATGTTTGATGTCTTTATAAATGCCGCCAAGCGGGGCGCTAAAATAGGTAGAGTATCCACCAAAAAGATTCAAACAATGTTTGAATTGCCTTCCTATTTCACAACGTGGTGCCCCAAAACCCTAGCTAAGTTGGTATTTCACTATGCGAACTCCTGGGTTTAAGGTGATGTTGGTTATCTATATTAGCGATTGGTAAGAAACCAACAAACAATACTGGGAGTCAGCGTTTGCACCTTTTGCAACTTATGTTTGTTGGTTGATGTTCACGCCAGAAAAATAGTTCGATATATCCAGTTTTTCAGCCATAGTGAAATTGGAGTTATTGGCACCAACTTAGTTTGTAGATTTTTTAATTAACTCTAAATAATATGTATTTGTTTATTAGCCTTTGCTATTGCGGTGGAGAACCCTATAAATCGTAGTTGTCTGGAGAATGTTAAGTTTCCATAGATACATAGAACCATAGTTGTTATATTTGAGCTGTGGTTTGATCAATTATATTATAAATCCGCCATAGTTTACAGTGACCATGTTTAACTATAGGTATAACAAGTTTTGTTGTTCCAATAATCCTTCAGTTAAAGCCCTAAAGCCAGTTGTTTTTTGTGGTTATGAATGGGGTGATCATTCCATAAATGGGGTGACTTACTGGCATTCATAGCTGGCATTTCGTGCCATAACTGCAAGGTGGTGCATTCCCAGTGAAATATTGGTTTATAAACTTCATGAATAGTACAGGTGTAATATCCCCTATAAACCAGAATCGTTGGATGGAAACACAACCTATAAACCCATTTTTTATGCTTATAAGTGTGCTTCTCGAAATCCATTAAAGACATCCATATGCATAGCTATGATCCATGAACTGGTTGGTGGTTTGGAACATGTTTTATTTTCCCATATATTGGGAATAATAATCCCAACTGGCGAACTCATATTTTGCAGAGGGGTAGGTATACCACCAACCAGATTACTATTAACCATCATTAACCATATAATGACCATATATTGACCATTATTAACAGTATACTAACCACACATTAACCACATATAATAACCAGTTATTTTTAGGTACATTGGGGTAACAAGTTTCCGGCAACCTCGGCAGGTATCCCTTCGCCATTGTGGTCGGTCTCACCGCCCTGGTACGCCCAGCTTTCTCACGGGGTCTCACGGGGAGATCAGAAACCATCCAAAAACCATCTTTCTAGAATTATTATGAATTATTCATATACTTAATATATTTCAACCATAATTACATGTATGATATATATATATGTTATACATCATTATGTGCATGATTAATGATTTTATTGTATATATAAAGGCGTCTTGGCGTGTGTCTCAACAGGCCCTTTGTGCTGGTGAAATCCCAAGACAACCAGACAAATCTTCATCGCTGCGTCCAACGATGGTCGTGAAGAACCCGAATCCGTAACATAAAAAGATACTTAAATGGTGGTTAAAACATATTAATGTGGTTAACATATCAATGTGGTTATTATTAACGATACTTAATCTGTAACATACATATTAATGTGGTTAAAACAAGAATAAACACCCCACTTTTGATGGTCTATACCACCCATAAAAATGGTGATGACTGGGGGATGGCTTATTATTGTTTTAACCACATTATATACTTTAGGTGGTTTTCCACTGTTTCTGTCTGGTGGTTCGATCCCTCTCATCTTTCATCTGGTCCGCGTAGTTATCCTAGCATTTCTAGCGCTAAAACTAGATATATTCCAAGCTTCTTTGATCTTATCTACTTAGATATCCACATAAATATTTACAATCATATAGAACCTTAAAACCATATATATATATGTGTGTATTCAAGATTACCTAGATAGCCATGATAAATCACAGATATCCCTAATTACAATTGTTACTCTCTGGTAATGACTAACAGTTCGCGAACTTGAACATGGCCATCCAGTTCGTTGATTTACCCATAAAAGATGGTGATGGGACATGGCCTTTTGTATCATATCCGCATTATCCCCATATGTTTCTGGTTGAAACATTATAGTCTCCCATGTTTATCAGCTATAAATCCCATTCAATACCCATGTTTGACCCTAAACCCATGTTTGTTGCTGAAATCACAACTTTCCCATGGTTTTTCCTATGGTGTTCACCATGTTTTCACCATTTTCCTATGGGTTTTCCTGGTGTTTTAACCATTTTCCTACGTTTTTCCTAGAGTTTTCCGCTTGAGTCACCGCCGTTGGGTCCGGTGTTTTCTAAACGATTTAGGTCTTCGGGTCCTTCCGCTTGATGTCCCTGACCTACGCGTGTCAGCCGCGACAGCACTGGGAGATTCTAATGTTTCAACCATTCTCACGGGGAGATGCAGCAAATATATTTATATCCATTGATATCCCATAGGATCCATGGTGCTGGTATATTAGTGCTAACATTGGGGGTATATTGATGGGATCCATGTTCCCATATATAGTAGCACCATGGATCCTATGGGCATCCATAAATGGTCGATTTGCCATACATATATATATATATTTATATTTATATTGCAACCCCGAAGAAGATGCAGCAAAGTCAAGGTGTATCTTAAAGTGGGACAGATCATCCTTAAAAATGCGAGAATTATAGAACTAAATGCTTGATTCTCCATTGCCAAGATTTGGTGATGTGGAAGGATATACACATATAATATATACGCAACCCCCAAGCAGATGCAGCAAAGTTAAGGAAACCTGGACACTAGCGGGAAACATTATCGAACCAACATTCTGGAAACATGTTTCTATCTTTCCAGGGGTTGCAATAGATCCAAACATCACCTGCATCAATGGATAGAAATGGAACTCAATTCCGGATTTGTAATCAACCCTAACTTTTACTGGATCATCCAAGTGTTTTGTTGACCAACTTGAAAAAATCCCTCTATTTTTGCGAATTCCATATTGACGCCTTTGATTATCCCCAAAGTATCCATTAATCCTACCATCGGACAATCCAAGTCAAAATGTGACCAGGTTGACTAAGTTCACCAAGTTGACTAAATGCACTAAGTTCATGAAGTTCTCTAAGTTCCCTCAAGTTCTTCCATCCAGGTATGTGTATGATGCTCTACGTGTGCTTACGCCTTCTCTGGATGCGAGTCGAGGGTTATGGCGGCTGGTTCTATGCCTTCCTGGTGCGAGTTTTCCGGGGCCGCTAGGGGTGGGGGTGCTTGGGGTTCCGATATTTCTGTTTATTTCCTGCATGAAAAATTCAAATCGTATATTATATATATGTATTTACAATAAACATGACTGCATTTTCAGTCAAACCCACAATATATATATATATAAATACATATATATATATTCATATTTTAAAATATGTATATATATAATTATAAATATATATATATATATGTATATACACATTTTTAAATATATATATATATACATATGTGTATATATATATATATGTGTGTGTATGTATACATATATATCCCGCCGGACGGATCACCGGCCCATGATTTCAGGAAAATGATGTTTTCGCCATAGCGGCGTGCATGTTTCATGTTCAAAATGACCATGACAAAAAATCACTGAATTCAGATGGCTTGTTAACCCGTACAGGGTTTTGTGTTCAAAAAGGATGCGAATTGAAATCACGCCTTTTTCACAGCATTAAGAGCTGACGTCCAGTCTTTGAGAGGAGCTGGCATGTTCCCATCTCCCAGCGCCACTGTTGAATTTTAATGTACTTCCACAGCTTTGGGTTTGGCTTTCCTGCGCAGTGGCTGCTTCATCAAAGTCCAGTAGGCATCCAAGGTTCCAGTGTGAACCCGGATGTGACCACGTCCTTTGACGTATCTCCACACACTGAAGACATCTTTGCTATGGTTGCACTGTCGCAGCAACACTTTGTGTTGCTTGCACATCCCTTGTAGCAACGTAAGTAGAAGTGGCGTAGCACTTCAGTGACGAAGCAATTGATTGCAACGTACGTTTTTACCCCACCCCAACCCCACCCAACCCATCCACAAAACGTGGGCCGGTAAACGGTCCGCTAGCATATATGTATATCTATATATATATATATATGTATATATATGTATATGTATATATATATATATATATGTATATATATATATGTATATATGTATATGTAAATATAAATGTATATATATATACATATATAAATACATATATATTTACATATATATATATACATACATGTATGTAAATATGTATATGTATATATATATATGTATATATATATGTGTGTGTATGGGTTTATATTTGTGTATATGTAAATGTATATATATATATGTATAAGTAAGTATATATATAATTATATATATATTTTTATTTATATATGTATGTATATATATATGTATGTGTAAATTTATTTCTACAGATGTATATATGTATGTAGGTATGTATGTGATGTAATGTAATGTAATGTCATGTCATGTACTGTACTGTACTGTACTGTAATGTAATGTAATGTAATGGTATGTATGTATGTATGTATGTATGTATGTATGTATGTATATATACACATGTATTTTTGTTTGTATGTGTGTATGTATTACTAAATGTACATGACTATGGTACAAGTACAAAACCATATCAATAAGCATTGGCATAGGCATAAGTATATAGATGTAAACATAAGTTTCATGAGTACATTTATGTACGTGTCTATTCAACAATCTTTCGTATCATCTTTATGGGGTTCATCAGGTGGAGTTTTAGGAGATGAACTGTCCGAAAATGGAGAAGGCCCTCAAACCTGTGACAGTTTTTTTCAGGGCGCGGATGATGAACGTAAAGCAATAATGAAATACTGACCCTCTGGTTATTTAACATAGCCATGGAAAATCCCTTATAAATGGAGGTTTCTAGCTGGGAAAATCGTCTATAAATGGGCCATTTTCCATGGCTATGTTAAATAACCAGAGGGTAAATACATTATGTTTATGGTTTATAGTTCCCATTTGGAGATGGTAATTTGGGGATGGTAAAACCTATTGCTGCTTGAACGATGTTCACAACCTCTGTTGGTTGATGATTGTAGGGGATGGTACTAACCAAACTATATGATCATCATAATCCATGTTGGGAATCGCAAGTTTTGAACACTGCTCACATTTGTTCGGGTTGTACCAACTGAGCAATACTTTTCCTGGCACATTGACATTAGCCGTTGCTACAGCTGTCGATGTTCGCAGGAATCTTTTGTCGAAATCATTCTGCTGAACATCATCATCATGATGAGCCATGGCGTACTGCTGGGACTAGCGTAGAATCCATGCAAACCTGGTACTCGTAGGTGTTTCTGTCCGGTTTCTTCTAGGTTCCTTCATTCGCAATAGTGTAGATTCCCATTATCCATGGCATTGTCAGCTGGTTGTAGTGTCGTAATGCTACTTTCCACATTTGGCAAGAGTTAAATGGGTCACCAAAGAATTATGAATCATCGTTCGCGTGTCCATGTTTTTTCTCCGGTCTCTTACATGTTCTGCAGGGCGATTCATGGCAGCATTGTATACCTAAGATGAGTTCCGTCATGGCAAGATCATGATGTTTCTTTTTCCACCCCCGTTTTTGTTGATAAACTTGGCCCCTTGGTATCTGAACAGTTTCAAGAACCCCAGTTGGTTCATGATTGTTACGGAAATCGATGACCCAAATAGAAGTTATCATCCAGCATCAAAATCCCAATGAAGCCGGCCATATTTTTGTTGTTTTCCAAAAAGTGATTAAGCATCATTCATTGAGTATGACAGCACGATTTCGATTCTTAAACCATGTTAAACATCCTCATGTTCTCCATGTTTTTTGCTTGAACCTACCATGTTGATACCGTTTATGCTGTATGTCCCAAGCTTAGCCAGGTACATCTGGGGTCTCGGAAGTTGCAGCCTGCCTTCAAAACATCACCAAGGACCTCTCGAAATCCTCTGCGTGACGGTGCTGTAGTTCTCATCTTGGCGGTCACTGGTCAGTTTGGTGGTGTTTGAACATGGAGTACACCCCAGAAATGGCCAATGTGTCTACAGCTATGGCCCTGGCCCAACAGTTATCAATGGGATGAGTTATAGCTCCTAAAACTAGTTGGTTATATATCATGAAATAATCCCAGTTATATATATATATAACCGTTAAGGGCCACAACTGTAGGAAATATATGGAACTATGACAAATAACCCAGGTCATGGGACACTAAATGGCTTTGCCGGAAAATAGGTTGCACCTGAATCAGTTGGCTAATCATCAATTTCCCCCAGTTAGAAAATTTTCAGCTTACGGGTAGACCCCATTTTCATAGAAAAGTGAGCCCACAATTTGGAGCACCTTCGAAGGGTATGTTGGTCCATATGTCTAATGACTATAGGATTCATGTTGGAAATGTCATGAAATGTCTAACGGTTTGGATGAGTTTATCAACATTTATAAACCAATTTGCAATTCGGGGGCCCAGGGTGTAGAGCTAGGTCAGCCCAGATTAACACGGAGAAATGATGCTGGTGATGGTGGGTTTATGCCATAAACATGGAGATTTGGGAAACAAAATCGTGGAAGTTCACGATGAGCTGAAAGGCCAATGCCGTGCTGAAGCCGGGAAAGCCTCTTCTAGACATAGTGGAAGTTGGAGGAGTTAAAGAACAACCAATCAGCGCTAAGCGCGAGGAGCATTGAAGAGTATGAACATGCCTTGCACATCCTTGCACATTTGGAATTCAGTAGTAACCCATAGTAAGCCGCGGGTATCAAACAAATTTGATATGATGATTTTAGAATCGGATTGTGCTTTTCTTTTTTGCTTGGAGGCGGGGCGGTGCCACAAAATCATCATGATCCATGGTGTTTCGTGTCTATCAGTCATACTTCTGGAATCGGAAATACCTTGACCTAGTTTCAGTGAATACGTCGACTGCGAGATATCCTATCCGATACCATCGTATTTGATCCATTCAACAAGCCAAAAAGCAGATATTTACCTCAATATGCTATAGAGATCACCTCCTGAATTTCTCAGCGAACACCTACGTCGATATACGACTTTGATATCCCACAGGAATTGAGTGTCGACCGGTATTTTTCCAGCCTGTCCACTAGGTGATGCGACAGTCCCTCTGCGAGAAATGCTGGCAGCTGGAGTGATGGGCAGATCATGAATCTGAGCCATAGGGGCTGTAAAAGGATGGTGAAGATAGGTGAAATCAAATATGGCGGTTTTTTGGGACATCCCTTGAACTATCCACGTAGGTTTGTTTGGAGATTTATAGCTGGGGAACGGAGGATTCTCCAACACGCCATGGAGGATTAGATCAACCTAAGGCCACAAAGAAGCTACCGTATCAGGTTTGTGTCTCATTCTTGAGATCCTGGTGTTCTCTGTTGATTTTTTCAAGAATGGCTATATAGCCCGTTAATCATCCTTCATGTGTTTTTTGGCAATAGTACTTTAGTTTTAGACCAGCTATTGAGCACCAGTAAGTGTTTCAAGGAACAAATCAATCTGGATATGCCCAATCAGTTTGTGTTCAAGATCCAGGGGTGGGAATCTTTGCCAGACCCAAAATTGAACCACTTGAAGCTGCCAGACATGTGAATCTGAAGCGTTGGTTGTTTTAAATGAATGTTCTCCACCTCCTACCCGATGAGTTGTCCTGGAAATCTCCCAAAAAAACGTTGGATTACTTGTAGCGCTGGACCAGCTGGATCACATTGTTTTGGGGACTCGGCTGGAAGTAGCTTCATTGGTCTTTCTATAGGTTAATATCCAGCCATAACACGCGCATTTTAAGCTGCACCACGGACCTGAGGCTACGCCCATGTCCTGCACTGACCATGACAAATCTCATTGCAGGGTATGGCTGAGGATACATAGCCAACCTCTGGAAACCTATTGAAAGCCTATTTACACAGTTATTGCCATTTATCAGTTATAACTTGTAACATGTTATAAGTTATAACTTGTTATTTCTATTGCATTATACATTCTAGAATGTGTTTATATATACGTAAGTATACTTATAACTGGTATTTCGGGCCATAGCAAGATATTCATTGAAAAATCATGTTCTCTAGGTCAATCTTAGATGATCTTAGATGGGTATTTTAATCCCTTAGTCTTTTGGTATCGGACTATCTACTAACCAGCTAAGAATTTATTTTTTTGCAGGGTATCTACGATTGGCACTGTCTAAGTTACGGGATCTTGCCCCGGTGGCTGGTTGTGCCAAAGGTTCGGCTTCCAGCGTGAGATCAATTCCGGCGAGCGCGTGCGACTGGTGACTGGGCGTGGCTGGTTTTGACCCCTTTTCAGCGAGGAATTACTATACCATGGTATCATATGGTATCTCTTACATATTGAATTAGTATAAATACTATGAATATTATACATACCATTGTATCTCTTACATAATCATGTATTTATCATTATAATACATAGATATTTTTCATGTATGTGACTATAATCCCATTAATTATATTTGTTTGTATGCGAATTTTCATTGGTCCAAGGCGAGTATGATCACCTTGGGCCTTGTACAGGACACTTGGCATTGGTGAAGGGCAAGGGGTTGACCAACATACCTGGGAAAGCTCATCGTTTCATCATCGAATGGTCAGAGAAATGGGTAGTACCACAATATATATATATATATACGCCATGTGTTCAACCATATATTTTCATCATTTAATGCAATTGAGTTCTGAGTTCATGTATTTTCATCATTTGTCCATCAAACATGTGGGCGATACTGGCGTGGTTACTTTTACCTGCAATGGATACTGTGCAAGTAAACCGCCCCCGTTAGTTGGAATGTTCTGATTGGTTTTGCCACAGTAGTTGCTAGGTACAATCATTTCATCTCTGCCCACACTAGATTTTAACCTTCAATTGGTATGCACCCTCTGGTATTTTAACAGTTTATTGTGAAAGTCACCCACTTTTCTGGTTCGGTGATGGCACTGAAAACGACCCATGCTGGGAAAGGCAGTTCTGGGAGAAAGTAGCAGAGGGTCAATCATCGCTCACTAAAGTTTGCATACCAAACTGTTCAACAAATCCCAGAGAGGTTTTTCTTTAAAGAAAAACACGTCGATGCTTGGTGATTTTCCCATCAAAGCGGATGGCTATCCCCCCATCGATAGCGCTTAATTTGACTTGTTGTAAGGAAACCCCAAATGATGCTGGGATGACCACACCCCACATACAATGTTTTGACAGTGGCAAATACCAGGACTGGTTATCTGATTGTGACGAGCATGGGCAATGATGATCAGTAATGTGTCATGAAAACAACATCCAGCATAGTTGCGACATGGGATTGTTGTAAACCCATGCTCAATCAACCGTATCAATCATTATCAATCAAATTCTCATATTTTATCCATGGTTTCGAAACTCGGGAGAGTGCAGCGTAGCCTGAAACAAAGTTGCATAGCAGGATGAAACTTCTTCCATGTGCCAATTTGATTCCTCTAAAACGAACAGGGAATTTGCCTTCTCACTAGGAAAGTCTGGGGTGCTTGCAGGCCAATATTTGACATGGAAACTCTTGCGAGAAAAGACTTTTCTAGCATGGCATTCAAAGATATCCATTTTCACTAGGATATACTAGGATCTTTTTCCCTTTGCACCTAGTTTGCACAACTGTGGCACTGTCCCTCCAGCTACATCTGGGCGACTCTGGCACCCCAAGCTCAGGTGATGTTGCTCGGTCTCGTTCCGCGCTTAGCACTGTGCGGTTCTGCGGGAGAACTGCTGGCGGTCTATCAGGACAACCCAAAAGGGTGGAATGAAGTGTCATTTCTTGAAGTGCTACTGCCATTTTAGAGAATTTCAGATACAAGCATGGAATGTTCAGAATGGAACTGAATGGTTCATGATCCCCTTTTTAGTGTTGTGTTTGACCTGAAATCTGTGGGTCTGGGGTCACCAACTAACTAAAAACCCACAGATTTCTTGGAGTGGGACCCAAACTGAAGCGGTTCATCCGAAAATGTGGGTTTGACTGAAAATCACAGATGTCCCCAAGTTGCAAATTTGGAGCGTGATATTTTCTGAAATTGTTTGATAACAAATAGTTGACCAAGCATTTCCAAAATTTGAGACAACACCCCTTTTTTGAATGGTGCGAAGATACTGAGGACTGCACTAGATGTAAGCCTCTCCAAGTCTTCGTCCGCAGCCGAAAAGCAAGGTTTGCTTCGCACTGTCCAGTGTTTCGGATGACAACTGGAGCGCGTTTCTTGGCACTGGGGGGTTGGCAGACTTCGAATAGCAACGATGGTTTGTGTCGTTGAAATATGACTACTAAGTAATAAAGAGTAGCTTAAGTGGATCCCTTTTTTACCCTCGATGTGGTTACAGTACACACGAAGGACCATATGATCCTGATGTTTGGTTTTCAATGTGTTTGCAAGTCATTGGTAAGCACATCCTCGTAAACAGCTGTGAAATCATGCATGTTGTTTGTAATTGTGTAATGGCATCTGAGATCTATCGTCATCACTATATTGTTTGTAATGGCATCTGAGAGCTATAGTCATCACTATTATACTATATTCTTGGATGTGGTTTGTGACCACCAAAAACACGGTATGCTAGTCCCATCAAGGCATAGGAATCATGGAAAGCAGGTGATGTGGCGCTTGTCATGACCATTGCCATCGCGATTCAAGAAACGACGTTCTCACCATAATAGGTTAACTATTCAAGCAGAAGTTAGTCCACGCTATAGGTTTTCATCCAAATCTGCTGGACGCGTTGGTAGAATTGCTGGTAGATCGAATTAGATGGATGTGTTTCGTACGTCCAGTTCGGAAGTTGCCATCTTTTTCCCAATGGATGTATCACTATATTATATATAGTATATCATATCCATGTATATCCTATATAGTATATCCAGTTTGAAATATGAATGCTTCCCCCAGGTATCACTGTAGATGTTGCTTCAACAAAAATCCAGGCTGTGGAGATGTGTTGTCTGGGATCGCGAGCCGCGAGCCCTTGCAGATACCTAAACTAGATGGGTAGTTTTCCATATCAAGCCATATTATGAGGCTGTCCCCATCTGTAGACCTTATGTAGGCAACATTGAATGTACCGAGTCATTCCTTGTCAAACCTTGTCAACAAAGAACACGACCCTTCAATCTCCAAATCGAGCCGACAAGTGGATGGCCAAAGCAAGGAGAGCAAACTGGGTTTGTTCGATGACTCCAGCACAATGCCGAAGAGATTTAACTGAGAGTCCGTTAACATTCCCCAAGGTCACTACGTGCCTATGGAGATGCAGTTGTGCGTCATCTGTATCTTGTTAATGAGAATGAGCTGGCAGGTGAGTGTGGGCCTCTTAGGGTTCCTTCGACGTTGAAACAAGTGCCGGAAATAGCCGGTTGCGCAACGTACATTTCTCTGAAGCCTCCACGAAGGCGACCAAGAGCCGCTGAGGTTGAGAGTCAGCAAAGTTTTGATGAGGCTGAATCAACATTCAGAGATTCTGTACCTTCTCGTGATACCCTCGCGCAGAGCAGGGTATCTTGAGATACTGGCGAGAAGCGATGATATTTGGGTATGCACCAGGATACAGGCCTCACTTCATAGCCCTTGTTTTGGCAGCGTATAGATTTGTGAGTTGTTCACCCTTACCAACAATAGTTGCTTTAAAAAATATGGCTTTCTAAAGTAAATGGAACAGCTTTACCCAAAGAAAGGTGGATGAAGGGTTTTGTGTTTTTTCACCCCAAAAGTTTGTGTGCACAATAGGGTACCATCCAAACAAGTATATTATTGAGGACCTGCTTCATTCATGAGGTACCCCCTTGAAAAATTGTTGGCTGCTGTTTTCTTAATAAAGGTTCAATAAGGCATGTAATTATTGGGGAACCTTGCATTTTGATGATTTACAAATGCATATGCCTTTCAAGGGTAAATGGACCGGCTTTACCCAAAGAAAGGTGGATAAAGGGTTTTGTTTTTTGACCCCCAAAAGTTTGTACCCAGTATGCACAATAAGGTAACATCAAAACAGTTAGTTATATTATTGAGGATCTGGGCCATTCATGGGGTACCCCCTTGAAAAATTATGTGGCTGCTGTTAATTAATAAGGGTTTAATAAGGCATCTAATTCTTTGGAAATCCTTGCGTTTTCAAGGCTTTAACATGGATATGTTTTTAAAGTGAATGGACCAGCTTTACCCAAAGAAATGTGTATAAAGGTGGATAGAGCTCCTCCTGCAAAAATTGGATCTGAGAAAACACTCTCACAATAGAGGCCTACCCCCCACAACTGGCAGGATACTGATTTATTTTGAAAGAAAACTCACAATAGGGTACCAGGACACTAATCGGCGTCCAACATTAATGTATATTCACATGTCATTGATATATATATATATATAATATGTGTAATATTCATTTATATTCACAGGATGATTTAAACATGTGTTTTTTTAACCCCCAATTGTCGGCCGTTAAAGGTCATCAGGTCACCTTCCAGCGATAGGTTCGGAGAGTACATGGGCTCCACAAAATTCTACGAGATCCCACGTGAACTCCCAAGCCGTGGTGGTGTGTGTCGCTGGCAGGGGGAAGCAATTAATCTTAAAAATTGTGATTAATGGCTATAAATACGGTATAAAGTGGTTATTACTTGATGGTTATTAAATATTAATCAAAAAAATGGTGATTAATGGCTATTACTCCTCCATGCTTGGAGCTGCGGTTGAGGTGACTTAAATGGGTAGAAACATGGTGAAATATCCCCATATGTGGTATATAAGCCCTATAACTATGCCCTGACCATATCCACTTATAACTGCTGGAACTACGTTTCCAGCTGGGGCAACTCAAATCCAGAATGCGGTGCCCCCAAACCCATAAAGTAGTTCGATATTCATAAACACAAATCTTTGCTCCAACCCATAGATGAATGATCGCCTCACTAGGGGGTCAATTAGTTCTGCTACATTAGTTTACCTTTATATTTATCCAATTTAATACCCTTGTTGTACTTATAAGTTGACCTGGCGAGAACTGGGTCACGACTTTGATAGTTGGGGTTGCGGAGTATGTGAGGTGACGGGTGAATGGTGTGAATGTTGCAGTAGCTTCACGGATTAATCTGCGTTTTGATCAAGGCATGGTTTGTATTCTGCTGAATGCTAACTTTTCTCCCAGGGTATCTGTGAAAGATTACTGCCATGGCCGAGGGTCGAGACTAGAGACTGGGACTTGGGAGAGTTTCCGGTTGGACGTCATCTAAATCTGCCAACATGTTTTGAAAGCGAGAATTGGAGTATTCTTGTGTGACATCAACATCACCAACTTGAATCACTTGAACATGATCTACGACCTACGTTCAGTGACCCCACCAACTTCACTGGGTGTTTCACTGAAACGATTCAAGTTTGGGCCCAACATGGATTGAGACAAAGTCATGAGGCTATTTTGGTTGCAATCCTTTCCACTTATCTGAAATGCCCAGTCCATCCAGACTGTTTCATTGGTCTCAAAGTAGTCAGCCATACCATGTCATATGATGCAAGAGGAAAGAGGCCATTGGATGTTGCTCCCTTTGTTTCAGCCTGAGTAATTTGGTTTTGAATGAGGAGGTGTTCAGCAAGGAAAGGTTATGGGAGATCATGGTATCTCAAACTCTCAAAGCTATGCTTTCCTCGGGTACTTCCACTGAAAACCGCACCAAAGTTCATGGTGAATAGTCACTACAGTAGCTGTCTCTGGCTCGAGTTTAGATCAGTTGGATCATTGAAGACACATGAAGACACCATCTAGAGCAATTCTTGAAATGACAATATGTTTGGATATTTTTGGCTATACCATTTTTTGGACGAACTGATATGTCCTTAGCCATGATGTGTCCATTTTTTCTCAGGTGCCAGTCTTGGAACAGTCCCTTAAGGTATGGCGTGGCTCGCGTATGGGAAACCGCGGTTGACGTTTTTCCTCCATGATATGTAGCTACTATTCTGTTTGAATTTAAATAGTCAAACTTGTCAAACTGATGGATTACATTTGTACATATATCAACATGATATAATTAATGTTTGGTTAGCTATATTACTATTTATACAGTAGATCTGAGAGATAAATTGTCGAACCATGGTAAACCTACCTTCTGTAGAGGGCGTCCAAAATCATACATGGAACTTCCATTAAAGATGTCTATAATTTACCGGCAAAAAAGATCTGGAAGCAAGCATCTTTTCTACAAAACAGTTGGAGGGAATGATTTGGTACGAGGTTTTGCTTCTACAAAATAGAGAACATGTATTCTGAGTGAATTATAGCAACCTCATAGTAGATGATGGTGAATTGTGAAAGTTTCACAAACTGGGCGAACCTTTCTGATTCTGGAAGTATATAGATTACATACGTTGTCCAGACGTAGTAAAACGCAAAATCCATGAAAATCCTACGAAATGGCTAAGGGATATCCAAGGTAAGCCTGCCATGACAACATCAGCAGCACACATCCCAAGGGTCTGGACCTGGGAGAGCGTGCTGCTTGCAGTTCCCTGCGGCCTGATTTTTGCATGCTGCCTCTGTGAACGATGCCTGCAGGTCTTGCGACTGGCTCTCTCGGAGCTGAAGACAGGCGATGAAGGACATGCATTGAACGATTCTGACCCTGCCAGCTCTGACTCTGGAACAGATACATCAGAATTCATGGCATTCCTTTTTGGAAAGCAATCTGTGGCATCAACAGAACTGGACTGGGATGAAATCGGTCGGCAAGTGCGAAGGGAAGCTCGGCTCATGCTTGCGGTCGCAGTGCTGCCGTTGGTGTCTGCTCCATGGACCAGTTGCCTCAGTGGATCACCAACATGGCTCTACATTTCGTACCTTCCCTTCCTCCTACGTTCGAAGATGGTCGAGTACAAGATCATCAGGAAGTTGGGAATCCAGTGGCGGCCAGCGCTGCTCTTTGAGTATGCCATTGGGGTGCTGGAACACCTGGACTGGTTCACAGATGGCGCATTTCCAGTGCAAGCTTACATGTGCGAGCCAGGTATCACAGACACATGGGCAGCGGCATTTGACCAGTCTTGGGGCTGGGTTTGGGCCCCCATCATCCGCCTGCTTCACTTCTTTGGTGTAGCCCTCCTGGTGTTGATTCTGTCTTTTGCAGCGCAGCAAAGTGCTCTGGTGCCGTTTTGCTACTGCGACAACGATTTGCCCGACTTTACCATCTGGGATCAGCGTCACATCGACAAGCAGAAGGAGTTTCCCGTGGAATGCCGATGGCCCACCACGCTGATCAAGGAAAGAAACCAGGCATCTCGAGCCGCCTTGTCAGCAGATACGGCCTGTTTCGCTGCTGTGGCAATGCTGTTTGATCAGAGAAAAGATGCTGCAGGGGACAAATGTTGGGACATGAGTCGGCCAACTTTCAAGGCTGAGGACACCTTTCAGGTCACTTGTGGAAGGTTGAGAATCAGGCCCTTTTCCACGGTCCTGTTCAAAGTTGTGCTGGAGAACCTAGCACAGCTCTATTTGCAGGTGAGCTTTTATGCCATCATGTTCCATGATCTTAATCCTCTTGCACGCTTCAAGCTGCTTGTCAGTATCAGTGCTGGCCTTCTATCAGCTTTAAAGAGGCTAATCGATGTGGCATCGACACTGCAACAGAATGGTTTGCATGTATGTTTTGGCTGGTTGTTGTATGTCCTGCCGGGCATGATCGTTCTTGTTTGGGTCAGTCTGAAGCTCTACTTTGCTCACACATGCCCGCATCATCAGTGGAACTTCTCTACTGGGTGCGTTGGCTGAAAACCGTTGGCCAATTGCTGAAATCGTACAAGAAAAGGATCGAGTTGACGGAGATGCAAACAGTATACCCCAGATATCCCCGAATATCTTAGATTCATGTTGGTTATGTCCTCATATTGCTAATAACTTCGTACGTTTTTTGGGGGGCGAAAAAGCGCCGAATATATGTACGATTATATAATATTAATATTATATATGATATTTGGTGTATATATATATATACATATATATATTTATATATATGCATATATACAATATTATACCATATTATTCCATATACAATATACATATCAATTTGAATACATGGACCTACATCTTCCGGTTTCCTGTCAGAAAGGTGAACAACCCAAAAATCATGTGTGGTAAATTCACCCAATGGTGACAAAGTCAAAGGTATTTGGAAGGCTGTTATGATGCATTCTCATCCAGCTGTTTTCTTTAAATACAACATCCTGGTTTTCATTTAACCTATGGTCATGCTGACAGCCACTTCTCAGATTTGCCGCCCAACATGACGCAGAAGGACGTCAATACCTTTCCATTGCAGCTTGGAGGAATCATCCCAGGCAGAAAGTGATCCACGTCCACGTGGATAATTTTCCTGGGGAATAAGTCCCCAAATTGGGGTGATCCCATTGAATATATGTTGGGTTGCCACTCCCCTCACTGAGAGCTTTGTGAATGTTGTATTTAACTAGATCTTCCCAGATAAGCGATGTGTCGCCAAGCGTGGCAAGCACGTCAAAATACTGGGATGCAACATCTAAGAAAAAAGACTTCACTGTACATGGTGGTTGCTAAGGGAAATAATCTCTCATTTGGGAATGGTCTCAATCTGCCCAGAATATTCCGGAATGGATCCCATAAATCCCCAGTGTATCCGCATTAAATCCACTATTGTTCATGCTCAAATCATGGTTAAATCCCTACAATGTGGGTAAAGCAATCATAAACCACCCATGACTGGGAATGGTTTATATCACCTACTCTCTGGTGATGACTGGGGGATGGTTGATGACATTGTTTACCCACATGATTGTGCATGTCTCCGTGCATGGTCTAGGTGTTTGGTGCGTTTTCCTCATGGCGCCGTGGGCAGCGGAAACGCCTTGGACTTTTCCAAAGAGCTGAGTCTGGCGGCGGCTCGGAGATTTCCGATGGATTTTTGGGGCGAAAAACTTCGGGGGTTCAAAATGGTAGGGACCATAGGGAATATGGAATTACTATGAATGTGGATGATGAAGGATATTTCTTGGGAATATGGATTTATTCATGAATCCGGATGATGAATGGTAATCATTGGGTATGGAATTACTGAGTAATTCCATCTCGATGATGCAGTGAGACATCGTTGTTTTTGTTTCCCACGAATGTGACATGGACGCATTGTTTTAAAGAATCGGCAGTTCAAGCCTTGGTAGTTTTCCCTGGCCGAGCGAACGATGGCGGTTTGCTCACAACGGGCGACGGGCAAACCAGCGTTGAAAAGATTATGGTTTACCTTTGAACCTTAGCCATGACTACCATTATAGGGTGTTTAATTTTACACGTGTATCCATTTCATGCGGGGTTTAATCAACAAATGTGTGGGATTTGAACATCAAAATATTGGTATGTGGCTCGATTCGTGTCAAGTCTAATTTCAAGATACACCAAGTCGTGCTCATGGCGGTCACGGCATTTTGTTGGACTAGAAGATGGCCTTTGGCCACTGTTAGTGGCAAGAAGACTTGGGAGCTGCGCAGCATGCCTTGCATAGCGCCAAAGACAAGCCCCACTGGGAAGCCCTTGCTTGGTGAGATGACGATCACAGGCGTTGCTGGCGGAGTTTTAAACCACATGCAAAGACCACAGGAAGCGGCTCGAATGATACGTGCTTCTTGCTTTATTTCACTAAGTTACATGGGATTTGTATTAAATTTGTATGGTGGGTTTATCTACGGTTGAGTGGATTCATGACATTGCATATCTTCCATTTCCTGGGCAGACCTTGGGCGGATGCTTTAGTGGTTTATGTTCTTTGCCGCGGATATGCACCGTCCAGCTTTTAAACAAACCTGCGGGGGTGTCTAAGATGTGCCTTTCTCTGGGATGTTTAGACTATTCTCAAAGGTTAATACCTGACAGTTATGGCCATTTATTAGTCATAACTGGTTATTTCCATGGGATTATACATTCTATGCATGGGGTTAGTTCAGTACTTATAACATCTTATAACTGGTATAACTCGGGCCATAACTGTATGAATCACATGTTTCATGGGTGAATCATGTCCTTCATCGATCATCCTTCATTTTATGCCCCAATCCTGACCTCAACACCGCCCGGTCCAGGCCCAGGTGTCATTCATCCGGCCCAAAAACTGAGGCCAACCCCTTCTGGTGGTTTTCCAAAGATCCAAAATCAGAATCCATGAATGATATGAATGGGAAATCCAAAAAAAACAATTGATCATCATTGATCCATTGCTCATTTCTATGTGGTTCTTTCCCAAAAAATAGGGGTGATCTCACTTGATGCTTCCCAGTCACATGGTGTGTGGGGCCCTCGGATGACTATGGTGTATGGATGTGTATGGTTATATCGAACAGGCGCCTGTGATGGGTGAAAATCAACCAACCAATGTCATCATTATGCCAATGCAATCGTACAAGGTAGTACCCCATCCCCCCTCCCTCCATTATGCCAAAAGTAACTTGGGTTTTTTCCACATTGTTAGGATAGTAGATATATCATGATATATCTATAGTTACTGGGATACTATTTCTAATATTTCTACCTCATAGTCATTAGAAACTTGGTTATACACAAAACTGGTTGGTGGTTTGGAACATGATTTTTTTGACTTTCCATATATTGGAAATTTCATGATCCCAACTGACTTTCATATTTTTCAGAGGGGGTAGGTATACCACCAACCAGATAATCTGGGTAAAATCCACCAACATATATAAACCCATATTTTCCACATTGTCATCATATGAAAACCCCAGTATTGTTATTGTCATATGGAAAACCATTGTTAGGTCCAATAAAAGTTTATACAGTACATCACCCATCATTTCGTTCGCACGTGCAAACTGACTTCGTACGAGCGCCTGGAGCGGCGTCTGGGCGCCGACCGAGGATTTTGGCCTCATGGCTTCGTTGACCTACGAGCACCTTGGTCGCGAGAGCTCCGATGGTATCCATGGAGAGTGCCTCGATACGGGGATGTGTTTGGTCGGTGGTTTCAAACATTGGTTTAGTATGGGGTATAATGATGGTTAATCATGGTTAATCATGTCTAATAATGGTTAATAATCACTGGTTTGGAACATTTTTATTTTCCATGTCATATTATATATGGGATGTCATCCGAAACCATTGACGAAGTCCATCATTTTTCAAGATGGTTAAAACGCACCACCAAGCAGTATGGATTGATTGATAAATTGGACTTCCGGAAATCAATTACCCCATTTGTGTGGTTCCAGTTTGAACTACAAGCAAAGTTCGGGATGCCTGATTTTGAAACTGATGATATGGGACATATGGGACATATGGGACATATGGGACATATGGGACATATGGGACATATGGGACATATGGGACATATGGGACATATGGGACATTGAGATTCATGCGATTGAACCTTCCAGGCTTGCAAATTTGGCCCCCCAAGCAGGGTGCTTCAGGATCAGGACACAGGTCAGCAGAGATGATGAGAGTTCCACCTTGGGAAGCAGTCAGCATCGCTGGGGCCCTGCAGTCTCTCAGCATTTTTTGGTTGTACAAGGTGGTGCCCCCAAGATAGCTAAGTTGGTGCCAATAAGTCTAATAACTATGGTAACTAGGACTTATGGTAGATATATCATGGTATATCTATAGTTAATGGGATTATAACCAACAAACATCACTGCGGGGGCACCACCTTGTAGAATTTTCAATTGAAACTGCCATGAAAGGAGCGCCCACCATTTGTGGACCAAGCATGACAATGGGTCTAGAAAACTCTGCATCATATTCCTGAGCTCAAATTGCCCTCTGCTATGGGTTTCTCTGAAACTAGACGCCATGTTCATCCAGTTTCCCTATCAAAAGAACATTTTTGGGTCTATACCTAATTTTCAGATTAAAATGTTGCCACAATTCGTTGTTTCTTTCAAATGTGAATTTCAACATCCCGATTTTGTTGGGATCCTCATCCATTGTGGGAATCCAACTGCCTTTTTGTGCAGTTGGAGAAAATGAGTGTTGTACACATTGGATTCTAACCCTCAATAAGTTGGGATCATGATATCACTATATAACTTATTAGTAGATTTTCACCAATGACTTAGTAGAATTTCACTCTGTATAACTTATTCAAGTAGAATTTCAGGCCTAAGCACTAGAAAAAGCGTAAGCAGAATTTCATGGAGAGCACACTCCACGAGGCCTCCCTCCCGTGTGGAAGAAGGATGTGCGCACTACTTCCCCAACTGGCACGTTGAACAGAAACCTCCCAGTGCCTGGGCTGCCTTGGCAGTTGACGGAGGTCGGTTGCCTGGCAATTGGAAGATTTTTTGGGACGTGATTGTTGTTGTGTGTTTTTAAGGCAGGGTCGAATAGAATAGCTGGGCCCAGCATCCAACAAGCTATGGCAGCACCAGAAAAGGAGGGGTGGATCTCAGGACCCCAGAAATTGCCTTCGAAACCATCCTCTATGTTTTGTAATACTAGATATGTCTGCATTAATGGGAACATCAATCTTGGAAATGTCAAACCTCGTCTACAGTTTACATGAAACCATGTTTGATGTCTTCCAGTAACCTGCTTGGGATTAGTATGATGGTTTTTTGGTATTTTTGAAAGTTGGTATCATCATTTGGGTTTTATGATCAAGTTCAGCTGTGGCGGAAGTGATTCCAGAAGCCTCAAAGTGCACAGTAGTCTCTAACTGAGCTATTAACAATACCATCGTTGATTAGTTACCAGTAGTACCCGCACGAGGCGGGGCGGAAGTTGCCTTAAAGATATATATAAGACCTTTCTCATCTATAGAACTTGCATGCGCCGTGCGCCAGCCAAGCCCGTGCGTGCGTGCACTCTGCGAAACTGATGTCGTGTTTCACATGTCACACTTGAAGCCCCACGTCACACTTCACACTTGACAGTCTTCACACTTCACACTGCACCCTTCGCAGTCAACACTTCACACTCCACACTTCCCCAATCCACACTTCACACTTCACTGCACGCTTCCCACTGCACACTCCACACTTCACACTTCACACTCCACACTTCACACTTCACACTCCACACTTCACATAAAACTCACACTCCACACTTCACACTTCACACTCCACACTTCACACTTCACACTCCACACTTCACACTGCACTCTTCACGCCCCACACTTCACACTGCACTCTTCACACTCCACACTTCATCTCATCTCTTCTCCTTAGGTCACTAAGCTTGCATGAATCTTTTCAGTACTATATAAGGAACTTGCATGCGGCCGTTGCGCAGCCGGCCCGTGGCGTGCGTGCTTTGTGCGAAAGCTGTTGCAGGGTTGTTGTCCAAGAACATGCCTGCGGCGACCGGTTTAGAATGCAAACACTTTCTCACCACTCACAGTGCACCAAAATTGAGAAAATCTGCTGACAAATCATTTTCGCAGCCTTGATGCAGCCATTCCAATACGATTTACGATCTTCAGCTGCAAAAGACAATAGTATTACGCATGCAGCCGCTGCACCAAGCAACCTTGACGCAGCCACTACAATGCGATCTGCAGAGACTGAGTTGCAAAGCACGATAGAACTACGTGCAATGGCGTCGGAAATTGCAGCTCCAAAAACCGGATCTCGACGCCAAAGCGACAAAAAGATGATTTTGAAGCACTTTTTCAAGGGAATTTTAAAAGGAAAATTATTAGCGCCAAAATTGAGAAAATCTGCTGACAATTCACTTTCGCAGCCTTGATGCAGCCGTTCCAATACGATTTACGATCTTCAGCTGCAAAAGACAATAGTATTACGCATGCAGCCGCTGCACCAAGCAACCTTGACGCAGCCACTACAATGCGATCTGCAGAGACTGAGTTGCAAAACACAATAGAACTACGTGCACTGGCGTCGGAAATTGCAGCTCCAAAACCGGATCTCGACGCCAAAGCGACAAAAAGACGATTTTGAAGCATTTTTTAAAAGGAATTTTAAAAGGAAAATTATTAGCACCAAAATTGAGAAAATCTGCTGACAATTCACTTTCGCAGCCTTGATGCTGCCATTCCAATACGATTTACGATCTTCAGCTGCAAAAGACAATAGTATTACGCATGCAGCCACAGCACCGAGCAACCTTGACGCAGCCACTACAATTGCAGTATGAGAGATAGTGCAAAACACAATAGAACTTACGTTGCAACTTGGCGTCGGAGGAAATTGCAGCTCCCACAACCGGATTCTCGACCACAGCGACAACAAGGACGATTTTGAAGCATTTTTTAAAAGGGAATTTAAAAGGAATTTTAAAAGGAAAATTATTAGCACCAAAATTGAGAAAATCTGCTGACAATTCACTTTCGCAGCCTTGATGCTGCCATTCCAATACGATTTACGATCTTCAGCTGCAAAAGACAATAGTATTACGCATGCAGCCACAGCACCGAGCAACCTTGACGCAGCCACTACAATGCGTTTCGCAGCATCCCGTAGCAAACCTGCACCTATCTACGGACGTGGCAACATCAAATGACGACAATGAAGCAGCCATTCCATTGCAATCTGCAACTAGAGATTCAAGAACCGCATGGAACTACGCACACAGACACAACCACTCGTTGCAAAACACATAGGAGGAACAATTCGCGCACAAAACGACCGCAGCCGCACCCGCTGCACAGACGAGGTACCTTTCATCGTCGCCTGCAGCCACTTTACACGGAAAAACGCAAGGTTTCGTGCTCCGGCTTCCTCCCCAAAACAGAGCCCTTGCAACATCATGCAGCCATTCCAATGCGATCTGCAAGCACAGATTCCAAAACACCCTATAACTACGCACACACAAGCACACCGAAAGCAGCTTCAAGCCACCGTTACACTGCGGCAAAAAAAAAACGACAAACCGACCGCAGCCGCACCCGTCGCACACACGAGGTACCTTTCATCGTCGCCTGCAGCCACTTTACACGGAAAAACACAAGGTTTCGTGCTCCGGCTTCCTCCCCAAAACAGAGCCCTTGCAACACCATGCAGCCATTCCAATGCGATCTGCAAGCACAGATTCCAAAACACCCTATAACTACGCACACACAAGCACACCCAAAGCAGCTTGAAGCCACCGTTACACTGCGGCAAAAAGAAAACGATAAACCGACCGCAGCCGCACCCGCCGGACAGACGAGGTACCTTTCATCGTCGCCTGCAGCCACTTTACACGGAAAAACACAAGGTTTCGTGCTCCGGCTTCCTCCCCAAAACAGAGCCCTTGCAACATCATGCACCACTCCCCTTCATGGTTGCCAGTTCCCTTCCTCACCACTCCCCTTCATCATCACTTCTCTTCCTCTCCACTTCCCTTCGTCACCGCTTCCCTTCCTCACCACTTCCCTTCGTCACCACTCCCCTTCATCATCACTTCCCTTCTTCACCGCTTCCCTTCGTCACCACTTCCCTTCCTCACCACTTCCCTTCGTCACCACTCCCCTTCATCATCACTTCCCTTCTTCACCACTTCCCTTCGTCACCACTTTCCTTCTCCACCACTTCCCTTCCTCGCCACGTCCCTTCGTCACCACTCCCCTTCATCATCACTTCCCTTCTTCACCGCTTCCCTTCGTCACCACTTCCCTTCCTCACCACTTCCCTTCCTCACCACTTCCCATCGTAACCACATCCCTTCGTCACCACCCTGTGTCATAGCTTCTTATTCTTTTGTTATGTATTGTCATGTGATCTACCACCCTTCATCATAGTCAATTTCATCGCTTCTTATTCTTTTGTTATGTATTGTTAGATTATGTTTTGTTATGTGATCTACCACTCTTCATCATAGTCAATTTCATCGCTTCTTATTCTTATGTATTGTTAGATTATGTTTTGTTATGTGATCTACCACCCTTCATCATAGTCAATTTCATAGCTTCTTATTCTTTTGTTATGTATTGTTAGATTATGTAATGTTTTGTGATCTACCACCCTTCATCATAGTCAACTTCATCGCTTCTTATTCTTTTGCTATGTATTGTTAGATTATGTATTGTTACATGATGTACCACCCTTCATCAGAGTCAATTTCATCGCTTCTTATTCTTTTGTTATGTATTGTTAGATTATGTATTGTTACATGATCTACCACCCTTCATCATAGTCAATTTCATAGCTTCTTATTCTTTTGTTATGCATTGTTAGTTTATGTATTGTTGGATCACGTACCACCCTTCATCATAGTCAATTTCATCAAGTAAAAGTCATTCGTAACTCGGAAGTATTGCTTCCCAACTTCCTTTGATTATTCGGAATTATACGACCTGGTTTGATGGGGGTTTGGAGATGTTTGGAGAACCCATAGTAGGGAAACCTATCAACCAGCTAGTATAATGAGAGGGGTTAGTGGTGTTTTGAATGGCTCAACTCACTCAAGTACAGGCTTGACTGGATTCTTACAGCACCCTTAGGTATGTTGGTAACCAGTAAACATCTTTGAATATGGTTTATATAACCCGTTACATCCCATATGTATACCCTGATATATCCTCCAATTTCCTCCAATACAATATATATATATATCGTTCACCAGGTTTTAACCAACATTTCTGCGGTTTAAACCGACATTTCTACTGAAGTCCCAGCAATGTCGTCCCCTATGGGGCCCATCATCCAGATGTGAACGATTCCGATTGGGTTCGCTTCGTGATGTTTACCTCGGACAACAACAGCAGCTTGGCTACAGGAAAGAAGCCCCCAAGTTATGGAAGATGTCTTTATATTCACCCATCAAGCTGTAATTTAATCTGCATGAAATACACCTGAATATATATTTATATATATATTTATATATATATATATACATAGTTATGTATGTATATATATATATCTCTATCTATCTATCATGTTTGCCAACGGAAAGCGATTGTTCAGATGCCCCTTCTTGCATCTTGGGCTTTAAGTTTGATTACCCTATGTTCATTGGTTTGCCGGTATTTCAATTGTCAAATACAAAATCTTGTCAGTTAAACTTAAATTTCACTGAAGTTTCTGGATTATGTCCCCATGTTTGATGGTTAACAGGTTAACGCTGTTAACACATGTTACCCCACCACCCAAAATAAATGATGATCGATGATCCATGATCAATCCACATTTTTGCTGCAGGGTGGTGCCCTCCCACGTCGAAGTTTGTTGATAACCCCATTCACTAGATAAATAAATAGATAGATAGATAGCGATGAGATAGAGGTAGAGGTAGAGAAAGAGATAGAGATAGAGATATAGATAGATAGATGGATGGATGGATAGACAGATAGATAGAGATAGATAGAGATAGATAGAGATAGATAAAGATAGATAGAGAGAGAGAGAGATAGATAGATAGATAGATAGAGAGATAGAGAGATAGATAGATAGATAGATAGGTAGACAGATAGATAGATAGATAGAGAGAGAGAGAGATAGAGAGATAGAGAGATAGATAGATAGATAGATAGAGAGATAGAGAGATAGAGAGATAGATAGATAGATAGATAGATAGATCGATAGATAGATAGATAGATAGAGAGAGAGAGATAGATAGATAGATAGATAGATAGAGATAGATAGAGAGATAGATAGAGAGATAGATAAAGAGATAGATAGAGATAGATAGAGATAGATAGAGATAGATAGAGATAGATAGAGATAGATAGAGATAG